>JAVDPK010002715.1:249570-259972 GCA_034780415.1 Cichlasoma orientale | reverse complement strand
CCCCCCCCCCCCCCCCCCCCCCCCCCCCCCGCCCCCCCCCCCCCCCCCCCCCCCCCCCCCCCCCCCCCCCCCCCGCCGCGCGGTCCCTGGTTAACCCCACCTGGACACCACAACAGAGAGGTCTGAGCTCCATCTAGTGGACACACAGCTGCACAGCAGCCAGCCTCCAGACTGCATTAGTGCACTGATGGAATTATAAACACGTCGTAAAGGTGTGAAAACAGCAGCAGCTCGGGTTGCACACCTGATTTCCTGTTGTTTGAGTAGAGCACTGATCCTGCTGGACCTTCATGTGGTGACTGATCATCGGAGCGAGCCACAACCCAAACTACAAACTGAGAGAAAGCTGAACAGCAGCAAAGAGCAGCCTCTGTGGCTGATTCTACACTGAAGGATATTTTGTGAGCTAACCCCACTGAAGCTGAGCTGGAGCTCTGCTGCTCTTTTTCAGCTCCGTGCTTTTATTGTTGGAGTAGATTTCACAGTTTAAAATCATCCTTATTTATTCAAGATTAAGACTCTTTCCTCTGATTGGCTGCCCCTCAGGAATGGACGGTTTGAACAGCAGATGGAAACTAGCGCGCTAACTTCCTGCTAACGTCTAACCTGGCTGAACCCTGTGAACCCCTGTTTTTTTTCATGGACTTCAAACTTTACTCTAACAGCAGGGAGGAGAGCCAGACTCCTCCCTGTGACATCACACAGAACCAGGAGTGGAAGAAACTCTGAGTGTTTATCGGGATTACTGCGCATACACTGAGCTCGTTATTAGAAACCTGGGTCATGTTTAATATGAGCATCATCGTGGAGAAGCAGAATAACTTTAACAAACCAGAGCAGAAGCACGTAAGTTTTTAATATTTTTTATTTTTTTTAAACAGCTCAGGCTGGAAATACGTCTTCAAACAGAGAGGCAGACACACGGTGTGCAGATGTGAGAACATCTGCACTTAGTAAGGCAGAGAGAGGCGGTTATATGATCACCACAGAAAGGCCGAATATCCAAGAACAGCTGATTTATTTGGCCGTTTCTAGCTTTAAATTGGAAAAAGTGCACAGTCAGCAGTTCCTCCTGCACAGGCGAACCTCAGCCCTCAGGACAGTGCATGTGGGTGGAAAACATCCCCTCCGACCCCCCCGTGCTCCAAAGATCCAAAACTGCATCTGAATGAAAAACAGAGAAAAACAAAATCAGTGAAATGATCAAAGTCAGCTTTTATCTTCAGATCAGTGAACTTTATCTGACTCTTTAAGGGAAAAGCACCACCAACAGTCCATTTCCTGCTGGCTCGCCTCTCGCTCTTATTTTGAAAGCTCAGTTGTGGCTAACCAGTTTGCAGCAGCCCTTCCTCTCATGTTCTCCCAGCAGGAGATCAGCTTCCGTCCAACATGGTGGTGGACCTCAGTGGAGGAGCAGCTGAGCTCCTTTCATGGCTGCTGGTGGAGATCAGGATCTTCAGACACTGAAGATGAAGATACCTGACCGTACTCTTCCAGCATCACTGAGCACGTGGCTCGGGATGAAACCCAAAGATGGCCGCGGCCGTGGTGACATCACCCGCTGGTTTCTGAAGTTTCGCTCCAAAGACTCAATCAGCTGATACCGTGTTGGTTTAAAAAACCTGGATGTGATGAGGAGGGGCGGAGCCTCAAGTATAACCAAAAACCATCGACTGAGCCCGTAAACTCCACAGCAGTGTGCTCACAGAGGTCAGAGGTCATAGGACTCTCTTTGCAAACACGGGCTTCATTTTTCCAGGTCCATGTTTAAACAGAGCTGCAGATGTTTCCAAAGATCCATCAGTTTGTGTTCGGTGATGTTTCACATTCATGGACTCCATGTTTGTGTTTGACATATAAAAGCTGCACCTGCATTTTTAATGTACGTGTTTCTGAATCCTGAATCCTGCTGCACGGTAAAACTGAGCTGCAAACACATCAAAGTCGAATCTGAACATGTGACTCGTGTCACTCAAAGTGTGAACTGTGGAAAACACGCTGCTATTTTCCTCTTTGGCTCAACTCATAAACAAGTGATTAAAAATAAATAGAAGCTCTTTCAGATAAATGAACATTTTAGTTTCTATGGAAGAGAAACAGGAAGAAACAGGAAGAAGATCTGCGGAGCTTTACTTTCAGAGTCTTCCCTCCTCGTCCTCACTCGGCCTGTCCCTGACCCGGCAGCGCCCCCAGCAGGCCGTTGGCTGTAGTGAAGAGGTTGATGGGAGACGAGCCATCGGTGATGAGGGTGGACTTGAGCCCCAGAGACTGAAGCATCTTCACCTGGAGGACAGGAAACAGGAAGTGTTTAAAATAACCACCCAGGTAAGTGCCTGTAACTATGGTTACTGATGCTTAGTTGTTTAGAGTTTTAAATCTAGCCTCAAAACATCTGCTTACAGCAGCAAGATGATTTAATTAATCTGTTATAATTAATCTGTTATAATTAATCTGTTATAATCAGCACACAGGAAAAATCAGCCTGCAGAAGATCTGAAGGGGACAAACGACGTGATGAACAGAAACTGAGCAGCTGCACACAAACACAGAGCCCCCCCGATCTTCTCAAATTATCATCACTGTATTCAAACATAAATTAATAAATGAGCCCAGGATTTCCCTCATTCACTGATGTTTCTATAAGCTAACGACTAACCTAAACGATTAGTTAGTAAATTTCCATTTATTTTATTTACATTAAAATCAGCTTGTTCTTCGAATGAGTCTAACTGTCAGATATTTGATCCGCTCTGTGAGGCGGTGTCGGCGGCGTGGGTCTCGTACCTGCATCTCGGGCCCGGCTCGGGCGATCTCCTTCAGCGTGTCGCTGCCCAGACTCTCCATCATCTGCTTGAAGCGCTGACTCTCGATCTCAGACAGACGCTGCTGCTTCTCCACATCCAGACGGTCCATCTCCTTCTTGTAGCTCAGCTCCTGCTCACGAGCCTTCGCCAGACGCTGCAGCTCCGCCTCCTACACACACACACACACACACACACACAGCTGTGATGGAGGAAGCGCATGGACAGGGACGTGCAAACTCAGATAAAGATGGAGGTGTGTGGTGCAGTCAGTGAAACAGGAAGGAGCCGTTCAGTTGGCGGCGATGCTGATTCGTTACTCTGACATATTTAAGCGTTTCACGCTGAGAGGGAGGGACAGGAAGTGTGAGCGTACCGCCTCGATCCTCTGAGCCTCGGCCTTCAGTTTGGCCTCGTCCACCGCCGCCTCGCCCTGAATTCGAGCCGCCTCCGCCCGAGACTGAGCTTCAGCCTTCGCCGCTCCGGTGCTCTCCACCGCCGCACTGAAACACACAGCGTCCGTTAGTGCGTACGCACAAAAGAAAAAAGCATTTGATCCTTTCAGTTTCAGCTCCTCCTCCTCCTGCTGCTGCTTCACCTGAGCGCCTCCAGCTCCAGCAGCTCCTTCCTGGCTCTCTCAGCCTCGGCCTGGTCGGTGATCCTCTGCCTCTCCAGCTTCCCCCGAGCCTCCTGCTCCAGACGCTCGGCCTCGTGTCTGCATGAACAAACCTCATGAAGCTGACATCTCACTGATGCTGTGTGTGTGTGTGTGTGTGTGTGCGTGTGTGTGTACCGTGCGGCGGCCTCCTGGGAGTTGGTGGTGATCTCGATGGCCAGCTGCACGCTCTTCTGCAGGGCGTCTCGGGTGCGCTGGTCCACGGGCTCCACAGACTGGATGTCCACGCTGCTGATCACCAGGTTGTTCTGGCTGAAGCGAAGACTCGACCGAACCTGCATCTTCTCATCGAAGCCGAACACGGCCGAGCAGATGATCCGGTTTGAGTTCTGCAGACGGAAAACGTGTCAGGATGACGCTGATCCGGCTCACAGACGCTAACTAGGAAATGAGCTCGGCTGGTTTATGATTAATGCTGCTGCTAAAACAAATATTCCTCACTTGCAATAGTGAAGACTTCAGCCCTCATATTTTTATTTTCCCACTCTGTCAGCATGTTTCTGGCTGTGTTTAGTGTGTGTAGGTTTAAACTGAGTGATGGAGGCTGAAACACAAACCTTGTGGAAATCATCAAACTGCACCGAGGCGACGGCTCCTCGGATCCGCGACGCGATGGCTTTGCAGGCGTCTCCCACAAAGTCGGGAACCGAGAACACGGCTGCGGCGTCGGCATTGTCGCTACGAGTCTTCACCTCGAAGTGCCTGAGAGGAAGAGGAGGAGGGAGCGTGGTCAGAGGAAGGAGGTGAAAGGTGCATTAATCTTTGGACCTGAGCGCGACTTGAAACAGGTGTCGGAGCGGTTACCAGTTGTAGGAGAGCTGCAGCTGCAGCCGGGCGTGGTCGGCCGTCTCGATGGTGATGATGTCGGTGAAGAAGTCGGGCCCCAGCAGGAGGCAGATGGCCTTGATGACGTTGGCCCTCTTCGGTTTGTCCCCAGACAGCGACAGCATGGTGAACTGCTCGTCGGGTCCCAGCATCACCATCTCGGGTCCAAACACCACCCTGCAGACAGAACCACCATCGTCACCAGTTTAGCCGATTTATGGAAGCTCAAACACCCCCTACAGCGTCAGGGCGGGAGGGCTCACCTGGCCTTCTTCTCTCTGTAATCGTAGACCTGGACAGCAGCGTTGTGGGGGATCCTGAAGGACACCACCCTGGTCTTCTCCCTCGGCAGGTTCAGTTCCTGGTTGTTACGGTCGGAACGGTTGGCCAGCGGGTCGATACGAGCACCCAGCAAGGCCTCGACGTTCGGAGGAAGCTCCTTCTCCCACAGCTCCTCGTCCTGAGTCAGCATGTAGGTGTGACCGATCACTGCGCGCACCTGCAGGCCAGGTAACATGTTGCTATAGCGTTGACATCAACAACAAAAATAACAGAAACATGACAAAAGGAAGCGCCTCGGCCTCTGCACTGATCTGTGGCCCTGTGATCATGAGTCAGTTTACACTCTATACAAACAGATTTCTATCTGCTCCCACAGGAGCCGCCCCCTGCTGGTCACAGGGATGGGATGCAGGTTCTATCTTGATGGGATTGGACTCGGCCAGGATGGCTCCGTCCACAGAGCGCACGGACTCTCTGGATGGTTCAATGAGGATGCTGATTTCATCAGCGGACTGCAGCGTTCTCCTGAAGCAGACTGAGGGGGCGGGGCTGGGAATGCTGAGATGACTCCTACCTTTCCTGTTTTGATGTCCCTGACGTAGATGCCCTCGTTCTCATCCAGCGGGATGGCTTGGCGCCTCAACAGCACCTCCACGGTGGCGGGGGGGACGTACTCGATGGGGCCCCGCAGCATCCAGCGGTCTCCGGGGCGACGGAGGATGCCGCTTCTGTGAGAGCGCTTGGCTCTCTCCTGCGTCTCTTCCTCCTCGGCCTCCTCTTCCTCCAGCTGGCAGAGAGAACGGGAGAGAGAGAGGAGGAGGACGGAGAGAAGGGTTAACGTGGTGATGCATTGGAGCGGTGGAGGAGAGGGAGGGGAAGGAGGAGACAGGATTGGAGGAAGGAACTGAGCAAAACAAAGAGTGAAAGGAAGATTACAAAAGGAAAAGGTGGAAGGTGAGATGACGGGCGGTGTCGGGAGAGGACGGAGGGGTTTGGTTCAAAGGAAGGAGGAGAAGAAGAGAGCGGGTTAGTAAAGGTGTGAAGGGAAGGTGAAGGACAGAGACACCTGCAGAAACTCTGGAAACCCGACCCGCAATTTATTAGTGACGCACGCTCACTGTGACCCACAGAAAGAACAGGTCTCACATTTAGCCCATAATTCTGATCAGTTCTAGATCAGCACCACAGGAAAATGCACTTCATTCATATTTTAATGAACGGTCCTCACTCGAGCTACCGAGGAGGTCAGCTGCTGCACACCTGATAAGGTAAAACAAACACGTCAGCAAATAAAGAACCAAACCCAGGAGCTCCATCTGAGACTCTACAGGCCTCAGTCAGCAGGTTAAAGGTTAAAGTTCATGACAGCACAGTCACATGTGAGGCCATCTGTCCCACAGCTGAAGCTGGGACGTACGTTCCGTCTCTCCTCGCTCGTTTAGACTCGATAACAGTCCAGAGACCGAGAATGCTGCTGAGCGGTGAGGCCTGGCCCGATCCCCGGTTCGACAAACTGAGTTTAAAAATAAACTGAGGTGGTTACCTCCAAGTTTCCTGTTCCAGAAACTTCAATCAGCTCTAAGTTGGCCCTGAGCTGAGTGTGTGTGAGTAGGCAAAGAGAGCCATCATCAGCATGGTGGAGGAAGGTGAACGGGTGTCAGTGCCGACCGTGATCTTTAACAGGAGGAAAGACGAGTCTTTTTAAAAGTGTGAGATTTTTATAAAAAATAATGTCTGCTGTCTTTTAACCAACTCAAAGTTTCACACGATGAAGCTGATTTTAAATCGAATTATTCAGCTGCATCCTGACAGGAAGGACGAGCAGTTCACTGAAGTGTGGAGACGCAGATCTGCAGATTTATGAATGAGGAAATGAATGGGCGTGTCAGGCAGGTGGCCCGGGTGCAGCAGGAGGGGAGGAGTCAGGGAGACACCTGCCGGTGAGCACGCTTATTTTACCCAGTAACTGACTGAGAGTTTATCTCAGGGTTAAACCTGTGACACTGGAACAACATCAGCACAATACATACTTCATAACTCAAACAGCAGATTACACTCTTGGCCTCACCCTCTATTTTCTGACTGCTTCACACCATATTTCACTCCCTGTTCCTCGAAATACCTGCGATAGAGCAGACACTGTAACCCCACCCCTCAGTGTCCTCACCTTTCAACCAGAGACACACCTTTGCCCTCCATACCAGCCTTTATAGCCCTGCTCAGTGTGACAGATGCTCTGTTTATTGAGGTTTATCAGGTTTGCTTTTCTAATCTCTCCCCTCTGATCGACCGGTTGCACAAGATCCTTTAGGAAGCTCGGGCCGCCTGCGTGGGCGCAGTCTCAGCGTTACGCCACCTCTTCAGCTCTTTACATTCCTGACTGCACAAATACAGAGAGAAGACGGCACGCCGGCCAGACGGCGCTCAGGAGAAAACATTGATGTGTTTGAAAAGAAAGAAAGAAAGAGCTCATTTCACAGTGAGAGCACAAGCAGCAGAGGCAGGACTGGATGAGGAGCAGCCTGCTGTAAATCCACTGGACGCGCTTCAGTCGTACAAACTTCTGTTTGACCTAAACAGACCCAAAAACAGGAAGTAGTTCTGGGTCTCTCTGCTCACCTCCTGGGTGTCGTTAAAGGCCTCCACAGCTCGCAGCACCAGCCCCTCCTCCTCTGACAGCACGTACACGTCCTGGATGCCATGTTCGAGGTGCTCCCCGGGCTGCAGGAAAAACGAGCGCTCGCCCTGACCGGAGGAAGAAGAGGATAAATGATCAGGCCTGAGGAAGAGGCGCGCTGCGTTTGGGTTCGGAGACCGATTGTCCTCACCTTCACCACCCTCTTCTGACCCAGCTGAGGTTTCCCATCAGGCCCGACCGGGTCCAGGATCACGCAGTACTGCCTGCTGCTCAGGGTGGTCACGTCCACCACGCCCACCACCTCCTCCGCCACAGAAGGGATGTGGGCCTCCCTGTCGGTCATGGTGACCAGCCACTCCTCCCCCGTGCGACGATCCCGCCCGCCGGCGTCTTTGAAGGGCCGCAGGGCGCGAACGTGCAGCGCTTTCTGAAGACGCAGACACGAGAAGACGAGAAGATCGTCAGAGAGCCACCGAGGGGCCGTCGCTCACAGTGGAGCAGACAGACAGCAGACAGAGGGGTTACCTTGTCAGTGAGGATGAAAGCGTTGACGATGTCGATGACCTCTTCATGGGCGCCTGGAAGGTACGCGCCCACCTTACTGACCAGCCACTCCTCACCTGAACCACAGACACAGGTGAGACGTGCAGGTGAACCACCGCTCACGACAGGAAGCTGACAGAAATTCAAATTTTCACGGATGTCTCTGCACAGCTGTTCTCGTAAAACACAAAACGGCTTTTATGATTCTGAGACCGCACGGTGTAAACAGGAAGTGCCCGAGAGCCTCAGGTTCAAACAAGGAAATACAAACAATGTTATTGACATCAACATATTAAAATCCAAAAATAATAAACTCAGGCAGAGCAGAGGACAGTAGAGTGCACACAGGGGTCAACCAACTGACCTGTTACCTGTATCCACCTTGGCTGATGCTTATTACACAGTTATTATTCTGTAATAAAACTGATCTGTCCCCACATCAGGTGCTCTTTAAAAAACGTTTTTCAGATAGACGTTCATCTCTGTGAGGACCGCTCAGAGCTCTCAGGCACGTTTGTGGGCGGAGCTTCAATTGGTTCAGGTGCTTTCGGTGTCCTCACAAAGATGCGGTCCAGGTGAGCGAGCGTTACCTGTCACTCTGCTGACGCCGCTCCGGTCTTTGCCCTCCTTGCGCGCTCTCAGCCTGATGGCCTGGTTCTCCCTGATCACCGTGGCCTTGACGGTCTCCAGCACGGCCACCTCCTTCCTGGGGATGTAGGTCCCTGAAACAAAACACGTCTCAATGTTTGTGTCTCATGTTTGCAGCTCGGTGCGCTGACAGGTGCAGATTTAAGGGGAAAATGAGCTCTTCGTTTACCTGGTCCTTCAAACAGCCACTCGTCTCCAGCCACTCGCTTCTCTCCTCCCTCCTCATCGAAGTCCAGCAGCGCCTGCAGACGCAGCGCCGTGTCCGGGTACACGATCTGCAGCGGCGTCACGTCCTGCAGGGAAAACCGTACGTCAGGGATACGATCACTAACGAAGGAAGTGCGTCGCATGCTCACCTTTATTTCTTCTATGAGGTTACTCATCCCTAATATTGAGAGGCTGCACAGCGAACATTTTTACACACAATAAAACTTTGGGCATGTTTATTGTGAACATTTGAAACCTTTGAGACGATAAAGTTTTAACTCCAGGAACACAAAGGCTGCAGACCTGCTGGATCTCCTCTCCGGGGTACAGGGGGAACGGGTCCTGGGTCAGGCGGATCTCCAGGTCAGCGTGGCGGAGCTTGGCCTGGCCGGATTGGTCAAAGAGGACCTGGGTGTTGTCATCGCGGGCCACGGGGTTGGCGATCACACAGTAGTGACGAGGCGGCACCATGACCATACGCACGGGAGAGAAGAGCACTCTGGGAAAAAAGAGAAGAAGAGTTTGACTTTATGAACCTTTTGTTTCCGTTTCCGGCCCGCCCGCTCTTTGCTTTACTTCAGCAGCTAAATGTCAAAGGTCATCCTGCTGTAGCTGGAATTAGTCTGAGCGCAGGCTTCCCGACTCTGACCTCTCATTGTCCTGGCGGATGTAGGTGAGCGGTCCGATCTCCACGCGGGCGATGTTGGTGTTCTGGTCCAGGACGTGGATGTAGTGATGCGGAGGGATCCGGATGATCGACGCCTCCACCAGCCCCTCCACCTCCGGCCCGCGGTTTCCAGCCTTCTTAGACATGATCTCAGAGAATTACTGCGGACGACAGGAAACACAGGGCCGGAGTTTTATTTTGAAAAACAAAACATGTAACAGGTCATTCTTTCAGTGCACGGGTCAGTCTGTTTCTGCTCAATTTATCTCAACTGATCAATTAAAGTGACCTGATGACCCTGAACAGGCCCCGGGATGGCGCCGCCTCAGTGACTGGGTGGTGCAAAGATTTGACTGATAAAAGGCGGGTTGGTTTAGGGTGGGGACTTCTGGTCAGTAAACAACATTCTGAGCAGGAAAACAAAGTGATGAGGAGCGCGCTGCAGCCAGGATATCAGCACAAACATGCAAATATAAGGAGAGAAGAGGCGGAGCTGCGACGACATTTGATTCTGAAAGAATCTGACGAGATAAACAGAACAAAAGCAGCTGGTTCAGATCGTCTGCGATCGCGCAGCTCCATCAGCACTGAATAACATTTGCACACAATTTGCTTAAAGTCACATGACCTGAAAAACAAGCTCGAGCTGGAGGGAAAATCTTTGTGCAAACACCGTGATAACCTGCGGAGCCCAGAGGAGCTGCGGGGGTCATAGGTCACGCTGGAAAACGCCGAGAAGTGTTTCTTTAATTTGTGCTTTTTATTGATTCAGGTGTGTTTCTGCAGGCGGCCGCAAAGGTTCAAATGACTGAGGAAGTTCTCAGGCTTCATGAAACCACTTCCTCCACCACCACCTAACCCACCATCACCTCCACCAGCAGCAGCAGCAGCAGCAGCAGCAGCAGCAGCAGCACAAACAGGTCGATTACTTCACTGCAATTAATCTCAAACTGCTGGAAACCTGCAGGCTCACTCACCAACAGCTGCTCAGCTTAAACCCAACAATAACCCTGAACATGACTCACTCTGCAACTGAATCAGCAATCACACACACACACACACACACACACACACACACACACACACACACACACACACACACACACACACACACA
>JAVDPK010002715.1:215620-226589 GCA_034780415.1 Cichlasoma orientale | reverse complement strand
GAACGACTCACACAGGTTCTTCAAAGCCAGGTTACGAGGCGGATCTTCCCTTGAAGATCTTCTCATACAAATTGGACACCTGTGTGTTGGGTCTGCGCTCCACCAGCTCTTCAGACAGTCTCTACAGAAGCTGTGGCTACATGACAGAATAACAGGATCTGTGAAGACCTTCTGACAGACCGGACAGCAGAGATCCTCCTCTGATCTGGAAGCCATTGAGTCTGTGAGTGAAGCTGGAAGCAGGAAGTACGGTCAGTCCTGGTTTTCCTCCCTCCTCTTCACTCAGACTTCCTCTGAGTCCTGATTGCTGCTCAAACTTACTTTCAGTGTGTGCAGCGTGCTGTCGTCTTCCACTTTTCTCTCCTGCAGCTGGACTCACTCAGAGGAAGCTGGTAGTTTGGTCTGATGGTCTGTGTGTGTACTGAGGAAGAATAATGAAATATTTCCTGTTTTCTCTCAGGTAAGTCAGGTGAGGGGCGGGGCTTTCTCAGACCTCTTCAGGTAAGAGTTCAGAAGCCAACCTGCTAACTGAAAACAGGTTTGTCCACATTTGACTAGGACAGTCACACCTTTATGATGCTCATTCAATAAGAATAACTGGGGACATAGTTATTAGATTTGAAGAAGTTCACAACAGCCCTCTAAAATTTCGTTTTACATTCAAAAGAGTAAATTTTATATCTCAGAACTTTGGAGAAATTAAATCCTTAAGGAGGATTAAGTTATATGAACTTAACAGACACTGCTCCATAATGGAACACTTTTTAATCAGTTTACCAACAAATAAGTTAAACTTCTGGGATATTGATGTGGTCAGGTAAGTAGCAGAGGGCTTATGAAGGGTTATGAAGCTTTTTGGAAATGGGGGCATTCGCACTATGGCTGCAACCATAGTGCACAGATGCGAGTGCCCCAGTTTCCAAAAAGCATCGTAATCATCCATTTACACAGAGCAGGAGGCCGGAGCATTTCAGAAACGCACCACTCTGGAGGCCGTCTCCAAAAAACATTGTATTCACTCCGTTCTCGAGTAAACGGGACGCTGAAACACATCAAAATGACACCAAAAATCAAAATGCATGTGGTTTGCCTGCTTTTGGGGGGAGAAACAAAAAGAATGAAAAAACTTTAGCATTTACTAGCAACAGGGTTGACTGGAATTTAGAGGAAAAACTACAAATCAGAATGACATTATGTGTATTTAATGGTTAAACGAACAATTTTACAAAACAACCAAAATATTCCAAAAAAGCAGCAGCAGCACACACATACATATATCCAGCTCCACTACACAATACATTTGACCCATTACATATTTAGTGTATTTGGAGATTGTTTTCATGTTTTAATGATCCTGTTTTTCCAACCTGGCTTTGTAAGAAAAAAGGTTAAATTAATCTCTGGTATAAAAAGTAACGGACAATAGAGAGTTCT
Source organism: Cichlasoma orientale (assembly GCA_034780415.1). Lineage (NCBI taxonomy): Eukaryota > Metazoa > Chordata > Actinopteri > Cichliformes > Cichlidae > Cichlasoma > Cichlasoma orientale. Next base: position 225,155 of record JAVDPK010002715.1, on the reverse strand, counting down.
ATGAAAGATTTAAAATGCTTGATAAAAGAAAAAAGGTGACTATCATCACGATCTCCTAAGTTTGTTGTATATATCGGCCCATCCTTAATTCGTAGAATTCCTCAGGGAACCATCCTGGGTCCTCTTTTATTCTCCCGCTACAGACAATTACCTGACACTATGGCTATATTACCCGCTATGCTGATGATATTGTGCTTTATATATAAATCTGCCTACTTTGCCTAATGATGCCCGAGTGTTTTATAAATGTAAAAACATCAAACACCATTTCAAAAACTTTTTTTGTTACTGGCCCTGAATAGAGGATTCACCAGTAACCCAGTTACAGCACGAGCCCTACTTTGATGTCAAACGAATTTCAGCAAAAAAACGTAAGTAAAATTTTTATCACAGAGCCAAAGCTTAATCTTTTCAGATGTACAAATAGGTATAAATTCATGAAACTGTTGATCTTTTTTCCTTCACCTTTAGTTACCAAAAAAAAGTGCTACTGCTGCCATCTGTTTGGTCACCTGAAATGGAAATCTGAGTTTGGCATTTTAAACCTTCCACACTGGGAGCAGGGTAACATGGAGGAAAGTATTCAGGGATTTTCCTGAGAATCACAAATCCAAGGCAGAGTATCGCATTCACACAAAGATCACAGGACAACAACAGACACACCAGCGTGAATACAAACATTCAGATCAAGCTGACATGCTAAATATGGAGGTTTTATCCATACGCTGCAGGCTGGACACAAAAATAACATTTCATAAACTTCTCACAATAACAACGAGGGTAACAGCTCCAAATTTCTCTCATTTTCTTTTAAAGGAAATGTTTGAAAATCTATACAGACCTTTGGTTGGATATGTGCTCCTGTATATACCTCTACTAGTGTACAATATACATATTTAGATAACTCTAATTTAAATACTAATTTGGCTAAAATAATATCAAAAAAATAGTATGTATGTGTGTCATCTGCTGTGTTCAGCTGTACACAGACTGACTCCACACATGAAATGAGCTTAACATGCTTCTCTTCCCTTTGTACAAACAACACGATGAAGCACTTACAGGTTTGCTGGAGCTTCATAAACACACACACGTGTAGAAAAAGGTCATTTTTTACCATCGCAGACACGCTGAATGGGAACTTATTACACATGGTTAAAATTTGTATAAAATAGATATTTTTAAATATTACAAAGGTAAATTTTGAAATGATCAGACACTGTAAAAAAGAGCTGAACAGAAACGAGTCCATCCAGGTTTTGTTCCAGCAGCAGGAAAACTGAGAATCACAGAAGTTCAGGTAAGAACAGTTCCTGACTCAAACACCACTGACAGGTTTTGACCACAGTCAGATAAAATTAGCAGAAAATTAGCTCTGCATGCATATAAAGTGATATTTGAAGGGTCACATGAAAATTTGATTTGGCAGTGGCACGTCTTGAGTATACATCTTCTCCTCATTGACTTTCAGCTCCATTTTTGGTCTCCAGCACCTGAGGGAGACACTGCTGAGCAGGTCATTGGATGCTTTTGTTACTGCTACTGGAAACACTGATCTGGAGTCAGACACGAGATGTTCTACAGACCAAAACTAGGAGCTCAAAGAGTCCAAAAAGCTTCAGAGATGGTGACAGTTTGAGGTCACTATAGAAGTGCTTTACAGTGCAATGCGATGATGATGGTTCCAAAAACATCCAAACTTCCCACTGAAAAACTATCAGCTTCCCTCCAGAAATACACAGTCAATAGTTTTTCCCCGTTTCACAGTCGGAGCCTCTGATGACGGTGCTTGGTTTGGAAATGACCGCTCTGCTGGTACGATCCTCGGGTTAACAGAAGGCCACTGAATGGATGAGCTGGTTTCTGGTCTCTGCTGTTTGGACTTCCGCTCATGTCTGCAGTCAGACATTGCTGCTTTGGGGCAGCAGGATGTGTTTATCAGCAAAGATGGTACCAACCATAAACTCTTTTTACATACATGCAGTCATAATTCATTGTTAATGCACAAATATGAATTATTCTGGTTTAAAACCAGTATCATGGTCTGAAGTAAGTCTTTCATCAGGAAGCTGCTGGAACAGAAGCTGAACTGAAGATGATGGCAGGACTTTGGCGCCCTTTAATGTCACAAAAATTCATGTTACAGTATTAGTATCACTAATAATCAGCTCAGGAGCTTCTCCGTGCAGTCGGCCGCTCCAACATTTGCATCTTTGCTCAGTTCATCTTTGAAAAGACACAAAGTGATGCGCGCTGACCTGCAAACAGAAACTGGTTAGAAATGTAACGGACTCTGTTTGCACCGCGGGGATTAAGTGCTGGTGTTCAGGCTGAGACAGTAGCTCCTCCCACTGGGCAGGTTAAAACCCCTCCATCGATCACCTTTTTTTTAATTCCACGTGTCACTTCCTGAGGTTTACGACGGACTTTATTTGTTTCAGTCCAACATGGCGTCCAGCTGGTCGGCCAGGTCATCGAACATGTTGCCGATGTCGTCCAAAATGGTTCCTGCAGACTTGACTGTGCTCGCTCCGCTGGTGTGAAAAGATGAGACACATTAAATATTACACATTACACATGATAGAACAAACAGAACATCAGTGTTCTCGGCAGCTTTATAATTCCTTCACATCTCCTGAAAACAGAAGGGGAGACTTTGGCCCTGAAACAGTTTGGGACAAAAATGAGGTGGGTCACTGGATATCGTCGGGGGGGGGGGTGAATACTGATACATCTCATCTGCAAACTGAAGATATTAATGAAAGCTCAGACCTTTCCTTTTCTAGAGAGCAGGAATGTGAGTTAGTTACAAGTTTCGGACTGAGACTGAGCCAGGGCTTAGTCTATAACCAGGTCCTTGCATATATTGTTTGAAAAGCTGGTATGGCACCAGATAATTGCTGGATTAAGGTTAAAATAAAATGCTTCAATTGCTATGGGGAGGGCCGTACTTTTGAAAATGAGGTATGACTTTGACCTGACCATCGGGGGGTGATCTTACCTGTCAGAGCTGTTCTCCACATTCAGTTTTCTCTCGACAGCCTTTAGAGCTGCTGCCAGAGACGTGCTGGTCTGATCCAGTCTCTGCTGAGCCACCTCCATCCCCACGGAGGATTCAGGGTGAAGACCTGGACTAACCACAGACACGTGAGGTCTCGCAGCTGTTAGAGAGGGGCTCTGAGGGGCCTGAGTGGCTGGGGTCACAGCTGGAACCAGAGGCCCGTGGGTGGGTGAAGATGGAGAGGCGAAGGCCACACTTTGAACCACACTGATGGTCAGAGTAGGAGAGGGGAGACCTGCAGAAGACGCATACATGACAAAATACCAGCAAGTGTCAAGTGAAGTCCCAAACCTGAACCATGAAGTCCAAAGTCATGAACGGCATGGTCCACACCCAGACCTATACTTCAGCAATTTCAGAATCAACTGATACAATAACAACAGCAACAAGTCAAGAGAAGATCAACATGTCAGAACAAACCACAGAAAACAAGTCCGTCCATCCATCCATCCACCCATCCATCCACCCACCCATCCATCCGTCCATCCACCCATCCATACACCCATCCGTCCATCCACCCATCCGTCCATCCGTCCATCCAATTCTACTTAGTCGAAGTTGGGTTGTGCTGGCAGTACACACAGTAGGATATTCCCATTTATTTTCTTTTTCACCAGCATAGGGTCTCATCCAAGCTGGGCATGTTGGAAAAACTCCAAAAGGAAGGAACCCAGGAAACCTCCTGATCAGACGCCCTAACCAACCTCTGATCAAAAACCTTCTATCTCAGCTCTTTCTTCACAATGATCTGCTGATGCCGTACCAATCTTCCTGTGCATCACCATCCCATCACTTACAAACAAGACACTGACATACTTCTTTGCTTGTAGCAGCAACATCTAGCAAGTCAAAATCATTTGGATTAGTAGCAAGTCAAAGTAAGAGAGGCAAGGACGAGATTGTCAGAAGTCACGTCACTTCCACGGTCAAGTCAGGAGTCAGTCAATTATTGCTTGGTTCTAATGATTTAAAGCATATTTGTGTGGGTATCTTACCCTGTGCAGCCAGCAGACTGTGCCTGACAGGTTTTGGGGCAACAGCAGGTTTTGGGGAGAGAGGAGGTTTAATGGGGGAACCTGTTGCTGGACTGGCTGGCCTCTCCAGACTGGTCTCACTGATTCTCAGATTGACATCTTGGCTCTGGGATAGGGGTCTACTGCCACCAGACTCAGATCCGGCGGTCCCTGCTCCCTCTCTGCTGGGGGAATCTTCTCCCTGCTCCTTGTCTTTGGGTTTGTGTCGGCGCTTCACTGTGTCTGACTCCTTCAGATTAAACTCCGGCACCTCCAGATTCTTGGCTGCAGGTTTATCCGGAGGCTCCAGCACAGCCTCGGCCCTGGGTGGACCTGGAGCTTTGGGCCTCTGTTTGATAGTCAGGTTGCCCTCTTCTGCGAAAGGGATACACTCACTGGAGCTGTTTTGAGGGGACGAGGAGCGTTCCAGTCCATGACCTTTTGACTCTTCTTCCTCGGAGTCTGATTTCACCCCTCCGTCTAACTCAGTGTTACCATTGGTCTCAGAGGGAACACACTGACTCTGCACCCTCCTTCTTATCCCTGCAGCCTCAGAGCTGAGGGAGGGAGATGGAGGCTCCTGCCGCACAATATCTGGTATAGACCCTGAGGTGTTCTTCCCCTCTGCACCCCCTTCCAGAGAAGCTGCGATGCTCCGCACGCTGCCTGGACTGTCAGTCACCACGCCACCAGAAGATGAAGTCGTGCTGCTGTCGCTCAACTCACTGCTGGTGGTGCTGCTCACAGAGCTCAGTCTCTTTGGAGGAGGAGGAGGGGGACCTTTTTTCCGGGCGCGGACCGCAAACGACTGACTGCGTCCCACATTGCCATTTTTGTCTGGGCTCGACTGCAATCGAGCCAGCTGGCTGCGGCCGGGCTTGCGTGTCAAAGTGGCATATAATGGCACGTTTCCAGGAGGACGCATCAGCTCATCGTCATCGTCATCAGGCTCTCCGTCTGACAAAGCGTAGCGGGTCATGCTCTGGGTGCGCCTGTTGGGGGGTGTCAGGGTCATTGTGTGGTTCTCAGGCCTAGGAGATAAGTTCAGGTCTGTGGAACCACACTGAGAATGTAGGTAGCTGAAACCCTTCAGTGCTGGGGAGCCATGAGGGGAGGAGCCTCGTGATCCAGGTAGTTTGGGCTTTGCTGGGATGGCTGGGTACTTGAACACAGTGGCCGTACCCAGAGGAACCTGTTTGGGCAGTGGTTGCTGCTGCAAGGGTCTCTGGTCCCACCCCTCGGGGAGGTTCCTCTCCTTGGCGGGGCTGCCTTCCAGGCTCTCCTGGGACCAGCTCTGGGGGGTGATGGAGGCCGTAGGAGGCTCCTGGGAGCGTCCGGAACCTCTGGACCGGGTGTCGATGCTCTCCTGGCTCTGGGACATTCCCACTGCGTTCTTGATGGCCAAACCTTCCTCACAGCCTCCATAGTGGCTTGACATCGCTGTCTGCAGCTCTGCGCTCAGCTCGCTGTCCTGGAAGGTCAGCATTTTTGGGGTGTGAGGTGAAGAACATTCACTGCCAGCATCGGCCGACTCTATGGCGACCAGATGAAGGGCTCCTGGACCTTTGCGTCGCAGCGTGCCTTGGCCTGATTCGGCCTGAAAGATCGCCCTCTGGATGTCACACAGCTTCTTCACCGCCAACATCAGCTTCTTCTGGTGGCCTGGAAGGAAAATTAAACATCAAACCCAGAGTGCTGACAGTCCTGTGGAACACACTCTAAGAACGTAAACATCTAATGAGTCCTTACCCAGCTTGGTGATGCCGATCTCCTGCAGATCCTCCCAGGTGAGGTCCTTGACGATGGTGATGGAGTCGTAGCCATTTTCTGAGAGTTTTTTGTGGTACTGCGGGAGGCCGATGGCACTGAGCCACTCGCCGAGATCAGACTGAAAGAAAAGGCCGTACGAGTTGGACCAGATGAAAATCGGAGCATTCAGCTCATTATGGAGCAGCACATGCATTCAGCAGCTGAGAGCCTTACTGGGATGTACTCTGGCAGCCACTCAGGGATGTTCAGGTTGTTGATCTCCATGGAGATTTTCTTGCGGTGTCCCGGTTTGGTCACTCCGATGGCGGTGAGATCCTGCAGACATTAAACATCAGTTAGTCGCTCCGGGGTTCCGACACCGAGGTTTACAGTCAGGATCTCACACGGTGACTTCAGTAAACACTTCAATCTGGACTAACCAGGAAATCACAGCAGAAGAAAATTGTGTTTTTGTTCATTAACTGTATGTTTATGAAAAAAGGCTTTTTAATTATGATGATTTTTTTTGTTTTCAAAGAGCTCATGAGCTTTTTATATTGTGTGGATTTCATGTGCAGAATTTTTCAAATTATGAAACATGCTTTAACTTCATGTCTCCATTTTAAACTGGAATAAGTGATGAATTAAAATTTAGGAATTTGTCAGTTTTCCTTCTAATGTTTTTAAAAATGGACGTAACCACCGTGATGTCACTTACATCACGGTGAAGCTTGTTAGCTTTTTTTGGGAGCCAGAAATGACCATATTTGGGCAACAGGGGAGTGGCTTTGGCAAATTATTTCAAAGTAACATTCAAATTAAATCCCAGAATTTCAGTCAGCAAACTGGAGCTCCGCCTTCTTGGACGGTCTGTTAGTCCAATGAAGCCACAGCAGCCATATTATTGGTCAGATAATTAATTAAAAAGGCTCCAACAGCACACACACGGTCCAGAGGTCCAGTTCAGGTGAAGCTAGCAGACAGCTAGCAGCTACAGCCACCTGTGTCACCATCCACCTGTCAGTCAGAGAGGCCACGCCCCTAATAATGCAAACTTTATTTAACCAGGTGAGTTATAGTGTTGATACTGAGTGTCAGTGACATAAACAGAGTCCTGTTCTGTTTTAATAAAGAAGTGAATGAGAGGCGCGAGGCGTCGGTGACTCTTCACCTCAGGAGTCATCCTGCTGATGGTCGGGACGTCGTATCCCGCGCTCAGGAAGTTTCCGGTGTACTGCTCCAGCTGGAACTCGCTCAGCCACTGATAGATGGCCTCTGCATCCTAAACACACACAAGTCCAAACACACGGGACATTATTTCTTCAGCTGATACATGCAACTAAGATCCTACTACTTTTAGGTCCATCTTTAAAAAAAAAAATCAGTACATAGAACCAGAGGCTGAGTTAGTAATGGGAAAAGAAAGAGGTGTGACAGGTGTGCAGGGTCCCTGGACCTGTTTGGACTGAAGCCACGAGTGTGAGGACAGTTTCTCAGCATGTAACACAAGGCCCTGATCAGGAAAGCAGTTTTAAACCTGCTGTCTGGAACTGGCTCCCACACTGATGTGTGAATTATTGTGATTTTCTTTGTATTGTGATGCAAAACAAACACCAACAGCATGAAGTGGGATTACCTTCCCCTCCAGCAGCTGCTGAGGACGAACAAACTGCTGGGAGAAGCTCTGCTCTGCGGGTCTCTGCACCGTCACCGTCTGCCTCCGAGGAGTCCCGCCTGCAGGAAGGAGACGAGCAGCTCACCTCAGAAACACTTCAGATGTTACTTATTGTAGGACAGGAAGTAACGGGAGGTAAAACGAGGCAGGAAGAGAACAGAAGGACATGCACGCATGCTGTTCATGTATATACACATCTTTGCTTTACAAACAGTGCAGGAAATACACAACTTTGATTGTGTTTCCTAATATCAGACAGGATTAAAGACAGAGGTACCTGCGGGGTGGTCGGCCGCCCTGCTGAGGTCTGCAGGCTGTCCCGGCTCGACAGCAGAGGGCGCCGCCTGCACACGCAAAAATGTAAAACCCTCAGTGAGCAGGACAGATTTACAAAAGTCAAACTCATCAGACAAAAGAAAAGCTGTGCATCATATGAGTCATTTTAAATTCAAGACTTCAGAATCCATCGTCTGAGCGTCTGTAGCTGGCTGCAGGCTGCAGGCTGCCCACCCTCAGCTATTTAAATCACTAATGAACCTTCAGTGGAAAACAGGCTGAAGCATTTACAGGACACGAAGCATCCTGTTTGCTGATGCTCGCAATTTCAGGACTCATGTAATTTATTGATTATCGTGTGTGTCATGTGATTGGTCTAAAATCACACAGAATGAACTTTTCCTCCTGCTCTGACCGACTTTATGATGTGAAACTGAGTCTGAATAACTCGAACCTGCAGATATCAAGAAAAGTGTGTTTGAAGGAGGTGAAACTTTGTCCACGTGCACGTTAGGAATTGTTCCAGCAGCCTTCCAGTCTCTGAACCTGCATATTAGTGCCATATATTCAGAGTGGGGTTGTTGTTGAAGTATTTCTGACTCCAACAATAACTGCATCTTTGATAGGAACCTTCCTGCAATATAAAATCAGGTTTCCAGACCTGAACGTCCTAATCTGAACAATAGGACACATTCTAGGGTCCTTATTCTTTCCATACATATTGACTGTACCTTGTTGTCATGGTGACCGGTGTGATGCTGCAGTCCATTGGGGGCGTGGCTGCTCTCGGTGCTCTGCCCGCTGCCGGCGCTGCGGGTGCTGCCCACGCTGCCGGTGCTCCCGACGCTGTTTCTGTCTCCAGCTGCAAACCAGAGAACGCAGGAACGGATAAACCGACAGGAAGGAGCGACATGACATCACATGACGTCACACGACGTCACAGAGAGGTTCGGCGTCAGGCTGGAGGAAGCAGCGGATGCGCTCTGTCGAGAACGATGCCGACAAGCCTGCAGGGGCGATGGGGGGTGACGGGCGGGATGCATGGGAGCACGGCTGCAGGCACGAGTGTCCGTGAAACACGGAGATCAGGTAGCAGCTTTACAGCTTTAAAGCTGCTACCTGATCTTTACCTGTGGTGACGAAGCAGCTGGGGAGCTTTGGTTTCCTGTAGCTGTGATCGGCTCTCACTCGGGTTCAGGAGGTTCTCCCACTGATCTGCCGTCACTGATCGCTGAGACAAAAGCATCAACTCATGCACATTTCTTGGCAAACCTCTGCAGCGTGTCACTAAACACACTTTCTGCAGCACAAACACGACTCTGTCTAAAGCCTGTGAAGGTTTTCAACGTAAAATCCAATGGAGGGCATTTGTTCTGCTCCTCAATGACATGCAGCAGCTTCACAGAGCTTTAATGGAGCCACATCAGGATGAAGCAGTGTGACCCGGTGTGGCCCCCCCCGAGAGCCAGACGCTCGGCCCGATCAGGCTGAAGCAGATCATACAGCGAATCATTCAGACTGTTTGGACCCGACACACCAAGACGACTCGGCCTCACATTAACATTAACGGTTCATTCTGCTCCTGTCAGCTGGGCTCATTTGACCTTCAGGATTTGTGTTTCGTTAACCTTTAACCTGTCCGGGTCATTACTGAATCATTACTGAGGACGGAAACCCCCTTTAACCCGTTCTGTCACAAATCTGAGCTGTGAAGGGTTTGCTCTGCAGGTTCTCAGTTATCTTAAGTTATGCTCACCCCCC
>JAVDPK010002715.1:26243-37765 GCA_034780415.1 Cichlasoma orientale | reverse complement strand
TACAAGAGGAAGGGTGGGAATTTTTAAAACTCTCACAGCAAATATGATTTAAATGCGTTTTTGCGGCTTATGTTGGGCCAGTCGGGGGGTGGGCCAGTCAAAGGGGGTCCGCGGGCCGGATGTGGCCCCTGGACCGCTAATTGAATAGCCCTGTTGTAGGATATTTACTTTGTAATGGAGTATCTGTACTTTACTCTCAGTGGGATATTACTGAAAATAAAGCCTGCAGCACTCAGCATTCATATTCATTGTTTTTGTTTTTATCAGTTTATTAAAATTAATTTCCGATGCAACTTTGTTCTTTTCTGTTATACAGAAATATACTTATTTTTCGTTTATTTGTTGTAATTATTTGCTCCTTTTATTCATTTGTTTATTGTATTTTAAACTTTAATAACGTTTACGGGAATAAAGTCCAGCAGATGGCGGTAAACAGGACAAAAGCTCCGAATGATCTCACTGAAGAAGAACTCGGATACCCATAATCCCCCGCTTCTTCCGCTTCCAACCATTCGAGTCCTAAGATGGCGGACCGGCGGCGAAGGAGGCGGCGCGCGTCCCAGGACAGCGAGGACGATGACGAGTCCGGCTCGGGTTCGGACAGCGGGAGGTCCGGGTCCCCGTCTACGAAGGTCCGAGGGCGGGAGCCCGATCCGGCCGAGGCGACAGCGACCCGGGTCGTGGCGAAGAGCGACGTGGAGTCCGAGTGTGTGAGTACCAGCTAGCAGCTAACGTTAGCTCCCCGGGCTCAGCGCTCCTGGTCCCGGGCGGGAAGTCAGAGCCGAGACGCTGGCGTTAGAGCATCTACCGGGGGCAGCGTCCCCGCTCCAGGGCCCGGGTTACTGTGGGAAATGGTCGGTGGTTGTTCAGAGTCAGCTCGGAGGAAACTATTGGTACCTGGTTCGATCTGTGACGGCTCCGTTAGACGGTCCGGAGCGGCTCTGGTTCGTGTACCGGGGCAGGTCGGCGGGCTGAGCCTGAACACACCGAGAGGCCCACTCCAGTGTGTCTGTCCGAGACGACCGGCGCCGAGTTTACTCGAACACCAAACATTACGTTACACAGAAGAGAGGAGAGCAGTGACACCTGGACCCCCGGGGCTGGTCCACCAACCCCCGCACCGACTGTGCGTCATGCGGTTCCACATGACCGCAGGTCTGTCAGAAGCTTCGGGCTGAGCCTCCATCTTGTAGCCGTGGTCCTGTGTGAGATTTCTGGCCCTGTGGTGGTGTTTGGCGGCCTGTATTGGTCCCAGCACTGAGGGGAAAGATGGATGGCTCCACCGCAGGCAGCAGGCGGTGCTTTGACCTGATCCAAACCCAGCTCAGAGTCCAGGCTGTTTACATCACAACAAACATGAAGCACAGATTAGTAACTGCCAATCAACAGCAGGCTTGTTGATGAGTGAAGTGCAGTGTGTCTGATTTTCGCACCTGTTTGCACCTGATGAAGTTTTGAAACTTGAAGCTAGTCGCAGCTTTAAAACGTTCCCATTTCACACATCACTTCATTCCTCAACTCGACTTTAAAGTCACTAAAGATGCACCAATCAGACGGCCCGTCAGCCTCTGATGTGTCTGATAACCTGTTTTCTGCTGTCTGCCTGTAACCATCAATACCAGCCATCCTTTTATTTGGCTGCTCCCTTTAGCAGCTGATCATCTGCCTCCACCTCCCCCTATCCCAGCATCCTCCTCCGTCACTCCAACCCTCTGCATGTCCTCCTTCACTAAATCCATGAACCTCCTCTGAGGTCTTCATCTGCTCCTCCTTCCTGGCAGCTCCATCTTCATCGTCCTTTCTGCAGTATCTCCACCCTCCCTCCTCTGCATGTGTCCAAACCATCTCAGCCTCTCTGACTCTGAGCCGTCCCTCTGATGGACTCATGTCTTATCCCGTCCATCCTGCTCCCTCACGGTGAAGATCTGAACCCCTCCAGCTTGGCCTCCTGTCTCTGTCTCACTACCATCCTGTAAACCTTCCCTGTCACTCGTGCATATCTCATTCTTGGTGATCTGTGTATTTGATTTGGTAAATGTTTTTCTCGGGTGTCCTCCCTGACACTATGCTCTCCAGCTGTGGGCCGGCGCTGCGAGTATGCCGGCTTGTGGCCGACTTACTGAACAGATCGTAATATAAATGTGACACATGTCAGAAAATACATTTACTCATTCGTATTTATTAACAGCATAAATGAGAGGACCAAGGTAAATATGTAATTTGTTGGTGTGATTGGAGCTCAGTGTGCGACAGTATGTTAGCTTCTCCTTTCCCTGCTCTCAGCCTCAGTGTGGGGGCAGCTCCTCACACACGGGGGGGGGTGATATGAATCTGACAGCGCCTCATAATTTAATAATAATTTGTTTTAAAGTTGTGTTCAAAGTGAGAGCTTTGTTGGTGCTGTGTTCAGACTCTCAGCTGTGACTGAAATGACCCGAGCTGGGCCGGTTTGGTGCGCACGGTCGGGTTAAAGGGTGGGAATAGTCGGCAGGGTTGGTGTGCGGCCGGCTCCCCCTGAAGCTCTGACTCACACGTGAAGACGTGTTTGAACAGCGTCTGATTGGCAGCAGTTTGGAGCTGCAGCAGGAGATTAACGCTGGTTTCTTCTTTGTGTTGCAGGAGAGCGAAGACGGGGTTGGAGAAGGTAAGAGGCTTCATTCTGAGCTCAGCTCGCTGCGCCCAGGCAGATCATTTGAAATGGTGTTGGTTGGTTTCACCCGTTCTGTTTCTGTTATCAGCCGTCCTCTCGGATTACGACAGCGCCGACCCCGAGGAGAACGGCTCCCATTCAGAGGTACGACAGCCAGACTCGCTGCTCTCGCTCTGCTGCGAGCGCCACTCTTTGGCCTCTTTAGTGAGTGAATCTCAGCACCAGTGTTGTTCCTCAAACTGTTCCCCTCAGGGAGTGGAAGAGGAAGAGGAAGCAGAGCACTACAGTGAAGAGGAAGCTCCAGCAGCAGCAGCAGCAGCAGCCAGCGAGCCTAAACCCTCCACTGCAGACGGGCCCGCGCAGGGAGAGGAGGGAGAGGAGGAGCGGGGAGCTGCTGAGGAGGAAGAGGAGGCTGGAGGGCAGAGTAAAGAGGAGAGCAAAGCGGAGGAGAAAGGAAACCTAGCAGGAGAGCGACAGAGCGGAGACGGACAGGTGAGACGGAGGAACACAGCCTGTCTGTGTTCTGGCAGCACCGCCTTTCAGACATGTTTTAGGAGAAGCCAACATCTCAGCAGTGAGCTGGTGATGTATATGAGTAACGTCTCAGCAGCATCGGTGTTTAAATCTGTAGTTAACTCACACATCCTTCATTTTAATGACCCTGAAACATTTGGAGTGCTTCAAAACCCACATCCTTAAGATTTTTGTTCACGATCCGCCTTCCAGCCATCGACAGTGCAGCTCTCAGACATGGACTCATAAGCAGGTCCAATGAAAAGTCAGTAGAAACGACAGAATACACGTGAATGAGAGAGAGGCGGGTGGAAAGGTGAAGATGGTAGCAGCAGAGGTGGGGTCAGCCACCCAAGTGTGCAGGCATCTTCGCCCTCAGGAAGGGAAGGTTTACAGGATGTAGTGAGACCTGCGATGATGTTTGATCTGATCCAAACTCTCCTTCAGGAGTCGACGGACGATCCGGAGACGAAGGCGGGAGGAAAACCGGGACAGCAGCTCGACGACGACGAGGACAGAAAGAACCCGGCCTACATCCCGAGGAAGGGCCTGTTCTTCGAGCACGACGTCCGAGGGCACGCTCAGGAGGAGGAGAGGTATTCTGTCGCAGCCCCGCCTGAAGATCCAGTCATTAACAGTAGAATTTAAGGTCTCTAAAAATGGAGTGCTGTGAATTTGCTGAAGGTGTTAACGCTGCAGGTGGAGCGTGGAATAAAATGAAGGCAGTAAGATGAATCTTATTTTAGGGTGGAGTGAGACGGGCACACCGAGGAGTCATCATTACATCACTGCCCTCCTCTGAATGAGTCCAGAGTATCAAGCAGACTCAGTTTACTGAAGCACCACAATATGATTACATTTTATTAAGAATTCTTTTTCTTGTATGAAGTTTGTATAATTAATTCTAATTATTTTGATTTTTCAGAAGTGAAGATTTTATTTTTATTTTACTTATTTATTTATTTTTGCTCCAACCAGTTTTTAAAATCTACTCATTTAAATTTGGACAGAAAGTGTTTCTTAGTTTGATCAGTTTTTAAGGTTTTCCTGGAAAAACCAGCATCAATCATGAGGAAGGCAAACAGCTGGTGTGTTAATGAGCGCTGAGAAGACATTAAGATAACTTCTGATTTAAAAACATTTAAAGTGAGGAAAGCAAAGCGATCGATGTTGAGCGCTCGGACCTGTAGCTGAGGTGGGCGTTACCTTGACCTGTGTCCTTCGTCCCGTCAGGCCTAAAGGCAGAAACAGGAAGCTGTGGAAGGACGAGGGCCGCTGGGAGCACGACAAGTTCAGGGAGGAGGAGCAGGCACCGAAGAGCCGCGAGGAGCTCATCGCCATCTACGGTTACGACATCCGAAACGGCGGCGGCTCCGGAGACCGAGGGTACAGACAGCGGAGGCCCAGGTGAGCGCCGCCTCTGGCTTTAAGGAGGATGGTGTGTTTGGGAGGAAGTCTAAATGACTGTGATTGGCGTCTGTCACTGAACGTTAAACTGTGGCGAGGCTGACGGCTGAGTTTAAACAGCATGACTCTCGCTGAACGTGCTTCCTGTAGCGAGCGTAGCTGCTGTTGGGTTTGATGGTTAAGATGGCGGAGGAGCTCTGCTTTAACCTTTGTCTCTGCGTCTCCTTGCAGACCGACTTCATCTCCCGGCAGAGACAAACGGTGGAGAGATGGAGGAGAGCGGCCCGTCCGGTCCTGGCAGGGCAGAGGAGGCGCTCTGAACCGAGGAGGAGCTCCCCCACCTTCGTCTGTCCACCCCTCCTCTTCATCTCCATCTTCTGCACAGCGAAGCAGCATCCAGTCCAGGGCACCGCCTTCCCGTAGCAGACCACCCCAGAGTAACATGCATCCCCCGCCTCAGTCGCACTACAGGAACAATGACTCAAACGCACCCCTGATGCACCCCAGAGAGCGGCTTGGTCCTCGAGCTCAGGTGGAGCCCGCAGGAGAAAAGGGTGTGGTCAACAGAGGAGGTCGTGGCGGAGGGGGAAGAGGAGGGCCCTCTGTGGTCATTGAGGACATTACAGTCAGCCAGGGAGGGGCTGCGGAGCAGGAAGTGGGCGTCGGTGCCGTGATGCCGGCAGCGTCCCCACAGCCTGGTAGTTACCAGTCTGCTTCACCGAGGCGTCAGCAAGAGCAGCGAGGTGGCACCGACAGATCTGCTTCTGGATTGGCTGCTTCCTCCTCCAGCTCTGACCCCTCCCTTCAGTCATCAGCAACAGCGACCAATCGGGAAGCCTCTCCTCCTGCCGAGCGGCCGGTGGAGCGCAAGTCTTACTCACTGGCTCGTAGGACTCGCTCTCGTCCCACAGACATGGGCAGTAAACAGGCGTCTGTGGAGGAGTCTGCTGCTGGGGGCAACGCCTCTTCCCCCAGCAACGCGGGGGGGAAGAGCTGGTCGGGAGGAGGCGACGCGCCGAGCCAGGTGGGAGGAGGACTGACGGAGCTGGACCAGGACGTGGCTCGACTCAGTCTGGCCGGACAGAGCTGGAATCAGAGCCCGACGTCATACATGCGGTCTGAGATGAGAGGTGAGTGCGCCGCCCTGCAGGCACAGCTGAGCTCAGCAGTTCAAACTGTCCAGAACTGCCATAAAATTCAAAAGTAAAGGCTGGAGTACCAGCAAAGCACCTGTGCTCAGGTAGGATTAAAGGCACAGATCCTCGATTTTGACCCTTATTTAAACCAAAAGGTTTCTGTGACTCAGTGAAAGGCTGGTGCCCTACACTGTTGAATACTGAGATAGGGTTTGGTTGTGGAGACCAGAACATTCTGGGCAGTTGGAAAAACCCAGCCTGGCATGCTGAGCTCTAAATAATCAGTCCAGTTTATCTGTGAATGGCGGTGGAATAAGCTTGCTAATATATAATGTCTCATATGAAGTCTCTTCCTTCTGTAGATCTTTATTTCTGATACATATTGAAAGAAAAGAATAGAATAGAAAATCCCTTTATTTGTCCCATCATGGGGAAATTTCGATGTAGTAGCAGATACAATAAATACAATCAGCCGCCACAATAAGAAATATCAAAAGATAAAAATAAATAAGAAAATTTAATACAGGATGTACAAAATAAACTAAAAAATTGTATACACTATGTACAGTATAGATAATAATAGACAGTATAGCAAAATATAGACAGAGTGTAGCAGCAGTGTAGATATATACATAGTAAACACAATCTTATGTCTGGGAGCAGTGCTGGTTAAAAAAAAAAAGGTTATTCAAAGTGACCGTAAACGGATGAGAAGCCATAAGCTTACACTGTGATTTAAAATTCAGCTAAACATGTGCATAAGTGTTTGAATTCAGCACATTAGAATCCATCAGAATCAGCTCATTTACATCTCCTCTGATGACCTCTGATTGGATAGAAATGTGTATGATGCTGCTTCTAGACCAAAAGAAAATATCAGATGTGTCACCCACCACTCTCACCCTCACCCCCTCCCTGAGCCTGGCTCTGCTGGAGGTTTCTTCCTGTTTAAAGGGAGTTTTTCCTTCCCACTGTCGCCAAGTGCTGCTCATAGGGGGTCGTTTTGACTGTTAGGTTTTCTCTGCAGTATTGGGATTTGGTGCTGTATAAATATAAATGAATTGAAAGCATTTGTGGATTATGTTGACTAAATCTTAATTGTTCCATAAAACTCTGTGTTGACGATATAAAATCTCATTACCTTGAATGTTCTGCAGGAGTCCCACAGGCCTCCAAACTCGGCCCTTTTTATTAGCCCGGCTGTTTCTAAGAAAAAGTCTAGCTGTTGGCGTAGCCTTGGTGTCTGTGTCTGTTCGAGACCAGTCTCACTAGGATGTTCAGATTCACACTGGGGTGTGCGATATATGTGGCTGAGGTTATCGAGTATGCTGCTGACTGGGAAAAGGAACAATCAGGTGTTGTGTGTGGGTTTGTTCCGGGTACTCCGGTTTCCTCCACAGTCCAAAGACATGCATGTTGGGTTGATGGCTCACTCTAAATTGCCCGTAGGTGTGTGGGTGTGCATGTGCATGTGCATGTGCATGAGTGTGTGTTGGCCGTGCAATGGACTGGTGACCTGTCCATGGTGCACCCCGCCTTCACCTGTTGACACCCCCCCATGACCCCGGCTAGCGTAATAAAGCAGAAGATAATGGATGATGTATATTATTATCCTTTAAGGCTCAACAGGCTTACAAACACATTTTAAAATAATGCAAAAAATCGTTTATTACTGTTATCGACAAAATCAGAGAGAATATCATTTTTTTTGTTAATGTTGCACACCCCTGATTCACACCGTAGATGCATCCTGTTCAAGCTAGACCCATCCAACATCATACAGTTGTTCACTGACTTTACTATAACAGCACTTTGACCCCCACCCACTCACCTCCCCCCTGTTATGAGTCCAAAACAGCCGAGTGTTGGCACCTGCTCAGTGGTGCTCTTGTTTGCACATTATATTATATAATCTATATCTACCTGCCATATTCCTGTGTGTGCAGATGATGCAGTAATCTTTACACATGCATCAACTTTAAAAAAAAAAAGTGTATCTTAAGGTCAGGAACCTCGTTTGGCTCCAGGTCTGCGAGCGTGTGCTCACTTTGTGTGGTAATCTGGTGTCTCCATGAAAACGCTGACCGCTGAGGTCCAGACTCCTGGGGGTCACCTCTGTGTTCCAGTTAAACCAGACTCCTCTCTGTCCGCAGGCCTTCCAAACCCCATGCACATCCCCAGCGGCCCGCCACAGTTCTCCGGGATGGAGGAGATGGGCGTCGGCACCAACCGGGCCAAACGCTACTCCTCCCAGCGACAGAGAGCCGTACCTGAACCAGCGCCGCCCATGCACCTGGGAGTGATGGAGGGACACTTCTATGAGCCCAGTAAGCCTGAGGTCACATGACCAGCATCACATCAGACACAGTTTGAGTTTAAGATGATCACTGCAGCAGAGGTTTCACATGTTTCTGCTAGATTAGATTATAATCTGTAAATCAGCATTCAGGAGCAGCCAAAACAAACCTGCTCTCAGAAAACAGCAAAAGCTGCTTTTGCAGAACAAATCGAGCTCCGGATGCAGCTGAAAATGCTGCGTGTTTATTACAGAGCATCATTTTACTCGTGAAGAAACTTCAGGGAGTTGACGTGGGTCCGATGAAGCAGCCGGCTGGATGAGCTCTGCTTGAAACTCTGTGTCGCTGTTTTACAGAAGAAGCACCTTAAAGCTGTTGGAGAAGGAAAGCCCACCTCCCTGTCCTTAACCTGCCTTTATTTTTTGTCTCAGTGTCGTACCAGGGACCAATCTATGCTCACGGGGATAGCCCCGCCCCCATGCCTCCGCAGGGCATGCTGGTGCAGCCTGAGATGCACATCCCGCATCCCGGTGGGTGGAGTTCAGTTCTTATTTTAGATTTTTAGGAATGTTTCTGCACAATGACCTCATCTCTCTCTCCCTCAATCTCTCTCCAGCTATCCATCCCCACCAATCAGGAGGGCCCATCGCTAACCCCGCCCTCTACGGAGGCCCACCTGTGTCTTTGTCGCCAGGGCAACCACAGCAACTGCTGCCACCGCCTTTCTACCCTCCACCGGGGGTCATGACCTTCCCCTACCCCACCATGTACCCAAGCCCACAGGTACTCCTGTCAAACTCATCTCTTTGTTGTTGTTCGTGAGGTTCGGGGACAATAAAGGTTTCTGATTGGTTGCAGGGTCAGTCCCAGGTGACCTACGGAGGCGTGACGTACTACGACACGATGCAGCAGCAGGCTCAGCCCAAGCCTTCGCCCCCCCGCCGCACGTCCCAGCCCGTCACCGTTAAGCCCCCCCCTCCAGAGGTGCCCTTTGCCTCAGAGTGACTCCGCCCCTCACCCGTCCCCGCCACCCAGTTTCAGCCTCACTCTGGTCCAAAAACTACAGGTGAGTCCGTGACCTCTGAGGGAGGGGGGGGGGGGGGTGTTGGGAGGCTACGGGGTCTATTTAGGACGCACGCTGCCCCAAACAGGCAGATGCAGGAAGTGCAGGTTTGTTCTCTGTAGGCTCAGTAATGATTCCATCGTCATGTCTCATAATTTAATGTTTTGCCTCAGAGCAGTTTGCTGTGCAGTTTTACTCGCTGCTCTTCAGCCTTTACTCTGCTTCTGTTCAGCAGCTGGGGGCTTTTATTGTGAAAGGATGGGTACAGAGAACCTGGACTCTGTAAAGAAAAGTTCACGTGGATGCTCGTGTTTGGGGTCCTGAGCCAGCGATCCGTCAGTAAAGAGTTTGTTTCTGTTTGTAGGAGCAGGGTGGGCGGGTCGGTGAGGAGCTGCGGTCCAACATCAACCACCATCGTAAAGGAGGGAGGGCGGGACTGACTGAGACGGACTCCGCCCACAGCATCACTGGTGGATTCAGACTTTACTCCCCCCACCTTTATTTTCTGTTTTTGTTTTTCTGTTTATCCCCTGTAGCAGTCAGGCAGGTCGGCGGTTCGATCCCCCGTCTTTGAGCAAAGCGCGTCCTGCAGGACTGACGAGTTCCAACCCTGTAGGTGAATCTGAGGTCCCGAGGAGGCGACCTCAGAGCTGTCGGTGCTTTCAGAGAAGAACAGTCCGCAAAGAGTATTTTTATTTGGTGTTTTTGATGTTTTCTGTTGGACTGAAAACGGTTAACGGTTCTGTGCGTCGGTGTGATTCCTGCAGGGGTTGACGTGTCATCATCCACCCGTCGCAGTCACAGAGTTTGAATGCAGCTCAGCTTGTTTTGGCCTCTGCTCAGTGCTCATTCCTCTAACTTTCACTTTAAATGTGTAATCAGCAGATAAAATGTAATAAATGGTTAATAACACTTTATAAAGGAGCTAAAAGATGCTGTATTAACAGCTGTAACTCCTCCTGTGGACGCTCAGCAGTGCAGGCAATAAAGGACGTCTCAGCTCAAACATTTCATCCATGTACAGATTACACAGCCGATGGCTCACAAATGCTAAAGAAGGGTTCGATAAAGACAGCTGGTGGCTGAGTGTGAAAGGGCGTCACGTCTGCCCTCCTGAGCGTCCACACGTCACTTCCTGTTCCTATGATCGGGCGTGATGGGGGAAGTTGCAGAGAAGCTGCTGCAGGGTGGAGGCGTTTAATGTTGCTGTACATACAGATCTACATGTGTATATAGGAGCTACAGAGTAGTAAACGTATTCTAATAAAACTACTAGAGCAGCTTCTGGAGACGAGTGTTCGGCGGGGACCTCGAAGCGTTAACGGCGGGCGGTTAGAGCGGCCGCGCGGCTTTAGTTTCCGTTTTCTGACGTCTGTTTCAGTTTTTTATTCTCGGTCCGTGCAGGAGTGACGTGCCGCCTCCCTGCTCATGTCTTTGTTTTTCTGCACACAGGAAGTTCAAACTAAAACGTTATCAAAGCTTCTGTTGGTTCCTCCTGTCGTGATTTCACATTAAAGTGTTTCTCCTCCTCTGTGTTAGTCTGACTTATTGGTGACTGACGCCCGTCCTGAGGTGGCTCTGACTGTTTTATTTAACAGGAACATTAAAACATTCCCGACTGAGTCCTGATCCTGAATATTCCCCCCGCGTTTGATGGAGGTGTTCCTCTCTGCTGGGGGGAGTGGGCTTCAGTGAGTGGCGGTCGGGGCTGTTGGTCCTCGCCCACAGAAACGTCACCGCTCTGATGATGTTCGGTTTCCTGCTGTAAGTGAAGCTGAAGAGCAGCGCTGAGCTTCATCTGAGCCACAGACCTGAGGAGGAGGGTGGAGGCCTTTGACTGTGACGGCAGCTTCAGCTCCACCTCTGACCGCTAATGTCAGCTGATTGTGTCTGAATAAAGTTTAGAGATGTTTCCTGGTTGTTCGTGTGTGTGTCTTTTAAATCCTGCTGAGTTGGAACTGAGCTGAGTGCCGCTGTTGGTGTGACCTTTGACCCCGACCTCCCCACACTCACTGACTACAGTGATGATTGGCGTGTGGAGAATGTTGTCGTCCATGCAGAGGATCAACAAAGCGTGACAGCTTCCATGTTTCTGGGCAACACATCCACCTCGACCCCTCTGTCTCTTCAGCCTAGGCTTAGGCCCCTCGTGGGAGCTGGGTGGGCCCTGTGCTCAGTGACCACCCCCGTTTTCCGCGGTGCAGTAAATATTACGTCCAGCAGGCGGCGGCAGCGGCCGCCATTATCCCCGGAGCAGAAGGAGGAAGAGCAGGAACGCATCCAGGAACTCCGCTAAAATCCTTCTGCAAAACCCGCTCTGCGCCATGGACGTTCCCGTAGGGGACAGCGACTGGAGGAGCCCGCAGTTCCGACAGAAAATCGTAGCTCAGATGTGAGAAAGTCTCCGTTTTCCTTTATAAACTCGCTGTTTCTGTTTGGGTTAGCCTCTCGAGCTA
>JAVDPK010002714.1:27679-43005 GCA_034780415.1 Cichlasoma orientale | reverse complement strand
TATATATATAGCACCTTAACAGAAAAATGTCAGAAGAGCTCCCCTTCATTAAGTCCTGAGGCCTGATGGCCTGTAACAAACCACAATGTTGGAGTTTTTTTTTTTAACTCTGTCACCGCCTCGTTTGGTTTGGTATTACATTAAAGCAACTGCTTTCAAAAAGGTGGGGTTCCCGTGTCCAGCGTGGAAGTGAAGGGCCGCAGGGTCGCTTGGATATTGTGTGTGAGAATGGCTGTTTTATGCTCAGCAAGCCCATCTCCCGGTCTCCGTTTTGTTCGTCCAACGTAGAAATGTGCACGCTGACACTATCAAAGAGCTGTTACAGTTAAAGTGCTTCACATCTCGCATGTCCCGTTTGTAACCATCCACAAAAATATACATTTTATAAGTTATCACAGTGGCAACATTTGGCACAAGGAAAGTTTCCCAGGGTTTTTTTTTTATTCAAAGTTATTTTGGGTGGTAAATCGCTTTGAAACAACTTACTGTGCAAAGCAGGTTCTCTTCCAGGGCCAAAGGAAGGAAGTTCAAAAAGGTTCTCCTAAAGAGGGATGACTTTGCAATCTGCTTTAATAATATTGCTAATTTGTCTTAATATATGATCTTTTTTTTCCCCCCAGACTGTTTTGTATTAACTTTTCTTTTTTTTTTTCTTTTTTTTTAAACAGTGTTGAGTTTTTGTGTACCTGCTCTGATATCTGTGGGTCTTTGCCTTCAGGGGTTAAATACCTGACCACAGGTGTTGGTTGATTGTCACCCAGGCTGGTATTTAATCCTGACTGATTGTGTTTGTCAGACCGTCATGAACACTTCTGGTCATTATGTTTTGGTGTATTTTTCCTGCCTAATTGCTCCTAGAATAAACTCGCTTTATTATTTTATAAAAAGACAGCAGTGAGCTGAAAAGCAGCTGTCAGACAAGCAGTTCCAACATTACCATCACTATTTACTTTTACTCCATTCATCGTTTTTTTAACCACTAACTCACCTCAGGGTTGAGGGTAGGTGGACTGGAGCCTATCCCAGCTGTCACAGCCATGAAGCAGAGTCCACCCTAAACAGCTCACTAGTATTTACTATGTATAATGAGTTAATATACGGTTATAACATGCATATATCTTCCGCTGCAGGAGGAGGATCTTCCACAATCTGGCAACCTGAAACACTGTCATTACAGGGTTTTACCTTCCTTCTCACTGCAGTATTAGTATATAACTTTAGTATATTTTATTGGTAGTATATTTAAAACAGACCTATTACACTCATTACAGCCTCTATATTTTAACTCTTTGGCTCTGCTAGAGCAGCTTTGCATGATTCCCATTTCAAAATAATCCTCATTTTTCTTACACCGGGCCTGGATGCAGCTCCTCAGTTTTGATCCGCTCCATGTCAGGCGACTTCTTTCTGATTTGCTGTTCCTCACAAACAGAAGGTTTGAACAGCAGGTGGGTGGCCTGCTGTGTGTCTGAGGAGACCATATTAGTGGTACCTGCTCTCACTGACATCCTGGAGATCCAAAAGCAAAAAAAAAAAAATAAAATACGGCCTGAAACTGAGTGTTTTGAGCAGTCTGAAGCCTGAATTTTGGGCTCCCAGGAATTACTTACACACATCTGACCTCACGGTTTGAATCCTTGGCCACATTTAATACGGGCATCCACCACTATAACATTATATACAGGACAGAAAATGAGGACAAATCTGCTTTATGACAATTCAAGTCTAATGTCTGTGTTTGTGTTCGGTGTTTGACTTTTTGGTTCAGGCGATGTTTGTTTCCATTCTGAACATGACTTTAAAAACAGAAGAACACTTTGTGCGTTTGTTGTTTTCCTCTAAACGACTGTGTGAGCTAAAACACATATTTCCCCTGGCGGTGTTATTATGAGCATCATCTTACTGCAAAGATCAGCAAGATTAAAGAACTGACTTGATTTCAATGTCTCCATAACAGATGGCGTCTTTATTTGCAGCCATATCAAAAATCAAGTTAAGGCTTTTTATTTTTACACTTTGCGCATAAATAGATATTAAACCAATATTGCTGGATTAAACTGAGATATCAACGTACACGTGAAAGCATTTATCCCGGTGGCCATTTCATCTGTCGTCCTCCCAGGACGTGGACGTGGAGGTGGTAGACCGACTGAGCGCCGTGCTTCCCGTCGTTGATCACTGAGGATTCAGTTTGGATAGAAATAAACAGTTAGGTCATGTTAATATCTGGAGCATCATCGCTGTAAAAACTGTGTAACTTACCAACTCTGTATCCTTCAGTCAGAGATTCCTGCTTTGCCACATTTTTGGCAACAACCAGTAAATGCCCTAAGAGCTGAAAGAGGAGAAAAGGAGAGCTGAAGAGATGATTTTCATTTGATGGGAGCACTTTAAAAAAAAAAAAAAAAAAAAAAAAAAAACCTGAGCTGAAGATGAAACAGATTATCCTGGTGTGCAGATTAGAGATCAACAGATATGACATCACTGTGTGCTGAAATCTCTGGAAAATAGCGTCACCGTTCCCGGGGGATCCCGTAGACCTATGTGAGCGGAGAGTAGGCGGGGCTAAAGTTTTAATAGCGTCTATAGTCTTTGTCTTTTGCCGATGAGGACCAGTAATGATTATAGACTCTCAGACGCAACTATTCCTCATGCTTGTTTTTCCCCTGCTGGCTGCAAACAACTTTATCATTATCTAATATGCATATATAAAACATTATATATTATATATGCATATATAAACCAGAGAACCTGTTTGCTGATCTTACATCACATTTGCACGTAGTCTAAGCCGTCGTTTGAATTCTGTTTTTAGTTTATTCTTCATTCTCAGATCAGTAAAGACCACCGAGGCTGCATTTAATACTAAACTACCGTACAGTGCTTTTCCTCTCACACACACCAGCAGCTGTGCTGCTTGCAGTCTGTGTTGTGTGTGTGTGTGTGTGGGTGCAACCTCATGGGACACTTTTAGTTAGTTTTGTAATATTGCTCTGCTCTCAGTGCATTTATCCACGATTGCGATGATCACACGCTGCCAGCGCCGCCCCTTTCCATGACCCGGGGTGATCACTTTATCCTGACTGCTGATGTTGGGGTAAGTGAAGCCAGATACCAGGAGTAATGGATGTAGTACACAGCCCTTGTATTTGCAGTGCACAGACTATAGTCAGACTGGTTTGCATTTTAATCCAATGCAAAAGCTGGACTTTTTTTTTTTTTTTTTTACAACTTCCCCGCTATTATTTTCATTTACCTCATATCTATTTAGGATTATAATCCATTTCCCTTGTTGGGAAACATGAGGCTCCAGACCAGTCTGCATTTGTTATCAGTTATTTAGTGTCAACATGGCCCCTTTTATACAAACACACTCCAAGCAGTTGCTACATTAGGGAAGCCAGATAACAAAAGAGCATCCTGGATATATTTAACCTGCTTTTCGGTCCCAGACTCTGGTCTGAGGCTGCACCCTCAGAGGTTTGGGCTGCACTGGTTTCAAATGAGGAGAAGGTCGTGCAATAGGGAACTAGATTTAGTGCTTTGTCTGTGGTGTTCTTCCAGTATTGTGGCAACAGTTTGGGGCGAGAAGGTTCCTGAACATGAATATGATCTTGTAGATAAAAAAACTGTTAACCAGCATGTACAACCATCAGTGAACCAGAGCATCAGGCGTCTGTCTGTGCATGGAAATGACTCACACATGGGATTAGTGTTTCTATATGCAGGACTGTGTGTTTGACAGTCTCACTGCTCCTAACATGATCCGAGAGTCCAGACAAGGAAAAAAAACAACTTACCTCGACTTCATCATCTTTGGCCTCACTTATTCTGGGAATAGGCACCCTTGGAATAACCAGGAAATGAACAGGGGCCTGTGGGCTGATATCCCTGAATGCCAAACACTGATAAACACACAAAAACTTCACATATGAAGGACTGAACTGCAGAAATGTAACAAGCAATGCTTATTCGCGCGCTCAGCTCTGTGCTTACCTTCTCATCTTCATAAATGATGTCTGCAGGGATGCTTTTGTCGATCAATTTGGAGAAGATGGTTGGAGCTGGGGAGCCGTACTTCTTGCTGGCCTCCTCTGCCAGCTTTACCTCGTCACTTTTGGTGCACAGGGGTCTCTAAGGGTAAACGACAGGCAGGCATGACACAAGGGGAAAATTAAAAAGCTGCTGTAAGTAGGTGCCGCAATGCAACCAAACCTCTTGGTGGTGGTGGGGCACTGCAGGTTCCCCACAGCCACCACCAGAATGGCCGGTATTGTCACCATGCTCTGCAGCAGCTAAGGAAAGGAGAATGCTGATGAGAATGACAACAGGACAGTTTATTTTGATAGCAGCTACCTCAGCTCGACAAACACGGGAAAAACAGCTGAGCTGAGCCGCTCTGGTGCCGACAAGTTGTGTCCGCAAAATCTGACGACAATACATAGCTGGGTATTAAAGTTTTTATGCCAATAATTTTGGGTTTATCTAGTTTTTCAGGCCGAACAGCCTGTTTATTAACCAAAATCCTGCATATAACCAGAGACGCTGCTCAGTCCTAAAAGTCCAACTTTGACGTTGCCTTCAGGTACCCTCGTAACGCTCATTTACTCCTGTTGAAACCCTACTAGTGCCTATATAAGCCACATAGAAAAGTATGAAATGTAGCTTATTTTGTTGTTTCTGATTCCAGTGTTTGAGTTTAGCTAACTTTAGATTTTCTATTTCTTGATCACGTTGTGTTTACGTTTTTTCTTTCTTTCTTTTTGTTTTCGTGATGTGTTCAACAAAAAAAATTACAAACTTTCTGAGTGGATCTAAAGGGGCCATCTATGACGCGACAGGGCTCGCTTCAAGAGCGTCAATGTGTTTTACGATGCTAACATAGACATAGACAAACTTTATTGTCATTCATAACCATAATACTAACAGAAACTAGACTTTATTAAATTAAACGATCCCAAACTGCCACAAGTGAATTAAATTACATCAAAACTCCCTTAATAGTGGTAGACGTTTTTATAGACGTTATAGTTTAATACCGGGGATAGCATTTAGTTTGGATGGTTTTTATTCTTTTGCAGTAAGGGGGCGCTGTTCTGAAAGACCCTTAGTCTGTGGGTTAACGAAATTGAAGAAGAAGTTAAGCAAACATGGCGGCCCGCATACGCCTGCCCTTGCTGTTCCCTAAAAACTCGCCTCCGTTTCGAATCCAAAACCTTGTCCACACCGAGGTTGCGGTTAAGGAGCCAGCGTACCCCCCCATAGTCCCCTCTTTGACGGCTAAAAGTAAATCTGCGCGGCGGCGACAGATTGAGGAACAGGTGAAGACGATACGCGCCTCGTCCGTGCAGGACAAGCTGTCGCTCATCACTCGCAAACAGCGGATGAAATTTGTGGTCTACCCTCAGACCTTCGCACGGAACGCAGACAGATGGTACCAGCACTTCACCAAGACCGCGTACATCCCGGCCCTGCCCGAAAAATTCACCCCGGGCTCGGAGAAACCCGCAGCGGTGCCGGGCATCGACGATGATGCGTTCGCGGACATCCGCTCCGTGGTGACCCGTGCGATTCTACACGATCACTGGCACATTAGAAAACGCAAGCCTTTCACGTACAGACAACAGGAGCAGGTGGTCGGACCTTTCCTGAGGACCCTGGTGTCTGGGCTCACCTACAGCCTGGCCAAATACAACCCTCTGCTGCAGCTGTCCAGTCTGGGTGTGTATGATACGTAAAGAGAGGAAGCTGTATTAAGTAATGTGGATACCTTTGCGAATGTAAAGGCATTCCTAGTTAACAACAGCGAGTTATATGGCAGAAAAGTTCCAAATTAGTTTGTTTGAGGCAAAAACACTAGAAGAACCCATTAAAATAACAACAACAAAAAAAAAAAAAATCCAGCCTTTATGATATTTTTTGTGACTAACTCCAAAACAATACTCTGAGGATGTTAACAAGTTAAATTCTACAAAACAAAAACGCAAAGCAAGGTAAAAAATATCTAAAGTCGTTAAATACAAGAAGGAGCAAATCAAGCAGTAAAAAAAGCTTCCATTCCGGAAACCATTTCTCTCTACTTCACAATCCTTTCCAAGCACTAATTTATTTATTTATTATTTAAACTCTCTAATGATTGTATTTTTTTTTTTTTTTTTTTGATCAGATCTCAGTCCACAGGTGAACTTTTATTGGAGGAGGGGTCAGAGAATTATCCCGAAGGGACACCGGAGAGGCCACCTCGAGCCAACCAGGTTCCAGATCGACGACCACCCGCACAGCCAGATCAGAGTGACCCAACAGCTGCCTCAGGTCAGAGAAATCACGTCCTAACAGCAGCGATGCACAGTAAGGTTATGGGTGGGATCGTAGGCCTTGTATAGTGGGGGGAAAAAAACACGCCGGCCACTTTAAACTGACCAGTGACCGAAACATCAGCATCATATTACTTGTGTTTGGTTGTACTGCTGCTCTGCTATGAGCTGGAGTTGTGGATGAAGACTTATGGTTATCTGGGCTTTTGCAGCAATGAAGATGTGGAACCTGCAGAATTAGTAACGGCTTTTAAATCACTTGTCAGTGCATATCTCTTTAAGATGATTTTATTAAAGTTAACACACCAATTTATCACCATGAGTTTGTCATTGAATCTTTAATTCTATTTTACTTTAATTAGTTCCGTTACAGTGTTGAAGATTTAAAGCTCTGCTGTTACTTCAATTATGTAACTTGTCGCCCACTCGAGGGACTTCACTCATAGAGTTCCACAATTCAACATTTTTACTACCAGGGGCAATTCTGAGGATCCCCCGGGGATTGCAATGCCCCCACACACAGTTTCATTTAAGGTCAAGCTTGCATGTTATTTTGATCTCATTACTTTCTAAATCTTCTCTTAGTTTACCCCACTGGAAGCCTCGTATGAAGCCGAAGTTCCAGAGGTCACATTTGCTCCCAATGTGATGCCGCTGTTCAGAAGGCAGTACGACAACAACATCTTCACAGGTAACACGATGATGTCGATCACGCCGGCTGTGCTAGGTGGTTCTACAGTAATGACGTGCATTTTCAGTCTAGTCGGCATCTATGCGTGCATCTTCCTGGGTAGTAAACGTGATCACATTTTTTTAATGCTGTTAATCTGGTCACGCACTGACACCTGTGCCACTGTCTCACCTGAAACCCCTCCACACACTTTGGGCAGTTATTTTGAAGCATTATGTAAATTAACTTAAACGTCAGTGAGCGAAGGAAAGAGTGTGCATATGCATGCATACTGTATTCAGTTACTTCTGTTTGTCAGTAGGTGGCGTCAGTGTGGAATGAAGCGGTATTTAGTAAACGGTATAGTTGGTTTTTCGAGGACGGCGATTCGATGTTTTGTTCATAAAGTTTCCACCATCCTAACAAAGTATGAACACACTGTAGCTTTAGCAGGTTTCATATTGTGTGTTTTCATCATCACATTTATCCAGTGTTAATTCAGTTCTTCTCTATGGATCCCTGCTTCCTTCTGGTTATAAATAAGCCTCTCGGGCTCGTTTACAGGTGCGAAGCTACCAGACCCGGCATGTTACGGTCACACCCAGTTCCACCTGGTGCCCGACCGATACCACAGAGACCGGATGGCCCGGCAGCAGCAGGCTGACCAAGTGGAGGTTTTCCTCAGAGCCAACGCGCTCGCCAGCCTCTTCGCCTGGACAGGAGCTCAGGCCGTGTACCAGGGTGAGTCCAATGGTTCAGGCTGATGGCGGTTCTTACCCTTTACTAGCAAAGTGTACCTAATAAAGTGGTTGTGAGTGTAGTTATCATGCTGTATTTTAGCCGGGCAGTGCTAAGAACATCTGATCTTACACGGTGTGTCTGACATCTCCATGTTGGTGTCCACCATCGTAATTAACACTGTTCCAGGATCGTCATGGCAACTGATGAATCCTGTTGTGATGTCATAGCTTTGTGACCGGGGGGGGGGGGGGGGAGAGAAGTGTGCCTTTTGGCAGCAAAACGTCATCACTTCATTAGTTCTTCCTCCAGAGTCGCAGCGCTAATGAAGTGATTGGTCCGCGTAATTACTCGTGATGCTGCAGGAAGAAGCAGCTCGTGTTCACGCTTCGCTCTCCGCTCTGCAGGTTTCTGGAACGACGAGGACGTCACCAGGCCCTTCGCGTCCCAGGCCGTGATCACAGACGGCCACTTCTTCTCCTTCTTCTGCTACCAGCTCAACACAGTCGCGCTGTCCGCGGAGACCGACGCCGACAACCCCAGGAAGAACCTCCTGTGGGGCACC
Source organism: Cichlasoma orientale (assembly GCA_034780415.1). Lineage (NCBI taxonomy): Eukaryota > Metazoa > Chordata > Actinopteri > Cichliformes > Cichlidae > Cichlasoma > Cichlasoma orientale. The sequence goes on along the minus strand of JAVDPK010002714.1, from coordinate 34,718 downwards.
GAGAGCCTGCGGCTCTACGAGGGCGTGCAGGATGGAGAGGTGGTGGGTCTGAACGATGGCGTCGTCAAGCTTCTGGCTCAGTTCCTCATGAATCAGCCATAGAGGTGTTTGGAGGGGGGGTGAATATCTCTGGGAAGATGTCCGTTAAGTCTGTGTGCCCCAGAGTTGTGAAAGACACGAGGGGGGGTTTGCCAGTTTGTATGAAATGTAATGTTGAAAACAAAGAAGAATCAGGTGAAAGAACACACACGCCTGATTATTACAGAGGCCCTGAAACATCTCTTTGTGTGTGTGTGTGTGTGTGTGTTGGTTCAGTCCATTTATAATACACTGACAGCTAAGGGAACCCTTCTGCAGATAAGTATAGAAAGGAGCAATAATTGTAAAAGACTAATAACCTTCTGTGACAGACGTGTCGGCCGCACTCCAGAGGATTTCAGAAACGCGGCAGCTTCAACATGTTTGAGTAAAACAGCCGCTGCATGTAACGAGGCTGAGCAGCCAGCTCCTCGAGCTCTCTGTCCAAATGCAGTGAGACACATTTGTGTCTGACAGTTGCAGCTGTGCAGCTTTTCTCTGTGGGGAAGAGAAAAAATCCAGAAAAAAACCATCCACTGTATTTATAATGAAATAAATGACATTATTTCAAACTGACACCTGTTTTTCCACGTTTAATCCATCTTAAACTTCACCGATTTCGCGCTGCACGGCTGTAATTTCATCGCAGGTAACATCAAAGAACACTGAGGCAGCGGTTTGTGTGGATTTAATCGGCTTGTTTGCATACAGTGCAGCCATATTTAGGAGGGAACTGTGACCTCATGACTATCTTCCTACACAAAAACGCCAAACAGATGCACAAACATCATGAATATGTCAGGATATATTTAGATTTACATATTCAAGTACTGTAGACACATTACTGCAAGGACAAAAGTCATCGTAAGCACAGTGAAAGGTTAGTCAATTGCATTTTAAGAGTGTAAGGCACTGCTCACAAACCATAGTGAACCAAGAAGAGGGCTAAAGGTGACTCGAGGTTCGTCAACAGCAGAAAGCCGCTTCCGTTTTGACTTGGAGGGGACAAGGATAAGGTGATGTGTGAGGTAAAGCATGCAGTCTGGGTTTTTCCACAGGAAGTGAGTGAAAGAGGTATAACGTAAATGCTTTGTTTAAAAGAAAAAAAAAGTCTTCCAGTGAAGAAGAAGCTCGAGGAAAGAGGCCACTTGTGTTGCAAACTCGAGTGCTGATTATGTAGAGGCTATTGCACTTGTGTGTGATGAAAAAATTTACGCAATTATAACAGATATTCCCACAATAACCGCACGCACTTTGCAAACATTTACATCTGAGAATGTGTTTTAAAGCCGTCCGCGGTCTTTAAACTTTGCGGTGTCTCATCGAAGTAGTTCCCTCCAGCTCCTTATCTTCTCCCTGAGGCCTGACGGGGGGAAAAAAACATATTGTTCAACATTATGAACGCTGCAAATACATAAATAAAGCTTAAAATTTTACTGTATTCTTTAGAGAAAGTCCCATCGCACTCACAGCTCGTTCTTCTGGTCAGCGTTCTGCGCATTTTCTGAGAATGAGGCAGATACAGTTTTTTTTTTAATTAGTTTTGTTACAAATGTTGCAAAAAAAATATCATACTGATAGAAATGAGAGCTGGATGATGTTTGTCTACCTTCCTGTGTGTTTTTTTTCCTGGACTGAATTCTCTCGTAGAGAAGAATGACCGTGACCAGGACGAGAACTTCAGCCAGGATGGTCAGGAAGGGCTTCAGCGGCTCTATGATGCTGATGACCTTCAGCAGGGAAAGAGGCAATGTTATATATTACTACTACTACTACCACTACTATTACTACTACATTCACATTAATTGAAAAGAAGTACAGATGTTTTATCTTATAAAATAAGCACATAGTACTTACAGTCTAATTTGCAAACTACAAAAATGATTCAATCATTTATAAAGGCTTCAAATTCAAACTAAATAGTTACACTGTTTCAAAAAGCAATTATGTCTTATTGCTTTTTGAAACAATGTAACTATTTTTAGTGTGTATTTTATGTTTTATTTGATCTCTTTGGGCCCCAGAGAGAATTATTATTTATTTATAACAAGTGCCAGACATTAAAAATATAACAAACAGTTTCAGGAGCTTTACAGGTTCAGAGCTTCTGTTTATTTGACAGCTGCTTTTATTTGAATTGTCTTTTTTTTTGGGGGGGGGGGTCTACACAGCGGATCAGTTAGTTTCCAGGGTGGGTTCGCTCATTTCAGTTTCGCTTGTATTGTTTGAAATGTTTAGCTTTAGTTTAGTTTTTATTAGTTTCGGTCTTTATTAATTATTTATGACAAATGCTGGAGGCAAGATTTAGGAAAATAAATACAAACAAAACCTTTTGAAAGTAAACAGATTTTACCAAATTTTGCCGCCTTATAAACATTCTTAGAAACACTCTCGCTGCCGTCCTTCTGTCACCCCGACCCTCGTCTCCACCCTCGCCACCCTGCCTGCACTTTTTTCTTCACCTTTCAGCTGTCTGCAGCTTTAGATGGTTGACCCGGGTCCTTCATCTTCACCTTCACTGTCTCTGCTCCTTGCATCCTCACCTGTTACACCTGTCTCTCTCTCTCTCTCTCACTTGTATTCTGTCTTGCTTCGTTCCTCTTCTCTCCAGAGCTCACCTCCACCTGCTCCCTACTCTCACCACAGATCACAATCTCATCTGCAAACATCATCGCCCACAGAGACTCCTGCCTGACCTCGTCCGTTAACCTGTCCGTCACCACTGTAAACATGAAGGGGCTCCGAGCAGACTCCTGATGTTCTTTAAAAACATATAGCTACAAAGTGCTTCACAGTTATATAAATGTAAGAAAAAAAAATCATATTTCCCTCTAAAATATTGAACTAAATATTTGAGTGAAAGTACGAAGGTTCGGTCACTGACCTTCAGCTGCACGTGGTTCACTGAGGTGCCGATGGGGTACACTGCACCACAGTAATACAACCCGGAGTCTGCATCTGACAGGTTGCTCATCTTCAGCTGGGTCTTCCGCTCCTTGTTGTGGATTTCGTAGCGCTGAGGCTCATCATCAATGAGGATCTGCTCCCCAAGAAACACATACACCAATTCGATATTTCAACACGCGTTTGTTTAGAGTCATTTCTTCTGGATTTTGTTACACGACACAGTAACAACAAAGAATTTAGATCTCTTTGAATCCAGACGTCCTGCGAGCAACCGGTCCTCCCTCACAGGGCGGTGGAAAACATTACAGCAGGACCCACGGGGGGGGGGTCACACGAATGTGAACTTCTAACATTGTAAAAAGTTTCAGTTAGTTTCTGAAACCTAACCACAAAGTTTCAGTCCTAAAGTGACAGAAAAAAACGGAGAAATGAAAATAATTCGAGACGTACAAAGTGAAAGGACTTCTGTCCCGTGTTTGAGGATGCGGCATTATCCCGTCTGACATCCCACCTGCCTCCCGCCAGTGACTTTGCAGGTTTTTGCCCTTCTCCACATTAAAAATAAATAAATAGGTAAACAGATGAAGCTAAAGGAAAATCCCAGTGTGTTGAAAATGAAGCACAATTTTACACATAAAACTAATGCATCATATTACAGACATAATTATATTAATAATGGATGGAAAATGCTGAACTCCTTATAAGGCGAGCTTTAAAAATACATTAGCACAAATGTCATCAGTTACCATGGTGAAATTCTGGATACACACATGTGCATCTTGTCATAAGTGCAGCTAATTTAACGTAAGCACAAGCTGTAATGTTTTCCATCACCTTGCTTCAATACGTGCGCGAAGGGACCAAACGAGCACGAGGAACGTGGATAAAATGATCAGCTGTCTGCTCGGAGCAGTGAAGCAGAGGTCTCCTTTGACTTTAGCAAAATGAGTGTAAAATCTCCGGCTTTAAAATGAACAGTTTCAGACCGTTTTTTCTACTCTTGGTAGAAGATAAATATCACTGTGGAGCAGTGTGCATCATGCAGAGCTAGTCTTGTATATTTTGAGAATAAAAACGTGGGAATTGAGCCTAATGGGTCCCCTTGAATGGGCACTGACTGCACAGGCTCTGAGCAGCTTACCTTTTCTGTCCCATTCATTTTATACCAGATCCAGTTGTTGGGCTGTGGTTTGCTTTCTTCCATTTTACAGTGAATCACCACAAAGTCCCCCAGATAGCTCACTATTGGCTTGTCTCGCATCTCGCTGATCTGTGGAGCTGGAGGAAGAGAGCTGGGATGAGGATGATGGCACAGTGGCACCGCGCAGTCTCAGCCCTGAACTGATATACTGTTATTGATATTCAGTATAAATAGCTCAAGCGGGGACTCGAGGAGCTGATAGCAAAAGAAATGAAGCGGTGAAATGTCATGCAGAGTTTTTTCTGTACCTGCCAAAATGAAATCTATTTTTGCTTCATTCCCAAAAACACAGGAGTAATTTCCAAGGTTTTCTTCACTGCTGATACTGAAGCTGTAACGCAGAAGTCAAAGAGAGGTTTTAGACATAGCAGGTTACAATTTTAAAGCTGGATAAAGGTTAATATTTAATATATTTTCACATCAAATGTGACTGTTCTCCAACCAAATGCGTTCCAGTTATTTTAACTAAATTGCTGCAAACACGCTCTCGCTTTCATGTAAATACAGTAACAGCTGACACTTCGGTTCTATTTAAAACTTTTTATACACCCACTTCCCTTCAGAGAAAACTTCCCTTTAGAGAACACGATGCAGATAACAGCTCTTGAGCTGCACAGAGGAGATTAACGCTGAAATGTCAGTTCTGCAAAATGGATTTTCTAATAAAACGTGTACACGAAGTACGCACTCTCGTCTGAGATTGTACTGCTCGTTCTCCAGCTGCACGGAGAACCGGGTGCCCGGGATCTCCTGCCCGTCTTTTGTCCAGTAACCTGTAATGTTTGGGAGTCTCTTCTGATTTCCTGTCCAGGTGCATTCCAGCGTTAGATTTATAGGATCCAACAGCTGGATTCTCTCAGTGTGATTTTCACCTGTGAGCAGTCACACACACACACACACACACACACACACACACACACACACACACACACACACACACACACACACACACACACAGAGCAAAATCAGACCGTAATTCAAATGCAGCACTAATTGTATATTTTAGCTGTATCAACACAAGCAGAGATGAACTGAAGTTACCTTTAAGAACAACACTCTTCACGTTTGTTGGCAGGGGCGAGGTGGGAACCAGCGGCACCGGCGTCGAGCCCAGCGTCTCTGACAGGAACGGAAGTAAACGTACAAACACACAGTTTTAACACGACTGACATTTAGAACAGTATCTACAGTAACAACTGGAAAATGATTTGAAAATGAAAGTTTTTGGACTAAATATCAGCACGTGTCTGCTAACAAATATCAGATGCTTGCAAGGATTTTCTTGTTAATTATGAAGGTTGTTTTTTTTTTTTTAACTGCAGCAGCTATAACTGAAGAAAACTGCCACTTCTCTAGTTTAACAGGTTAAAAAATTCAGATGTAAAACACATGTGTAAACACAGTTGTGCTTAATAATAATATTCACTACAAATCTGCCATTAAAAACTCATAGAAACATAAAAATATGAATGTTTTAAGGTAATTTTACAGCGGATATCAGTGCCAGTGAAACAGCCCGTAGCTGTCTGTTAAAGGTGTCCTCTGCGTAACGGTGACTAGGGTGCTTCCTTGATGATCTTTTCAAAGAGATGTCTTTTGAATAAATGCATAAATATCTCAAGGATGGGGTAAAATAAGCTCTCAGCAAACATTAAGCATTTATCTTTTTTATCTATCGTCTTATTCTCAGAGTAACCTGACACGCAGAATCAACCTCTAATCAGAATCAACTGAGCCATATACAGAAACCTCCTGGTACTGGATTTTTCTTTTACTTTACGTCCCATGCTGATTAAACAGTTCTGTCCTTGGGGGTGGGGGGATGGGAAACATGTATAAGGTTAAAGAAAAATCGTAAACAGTGACTACCAGAAAGCTTCAGACAAAATGATGTGAAAATCTTGTGACATTTTCTTCTGGCCCTCACAAGGTTACAGGAGCATTTGGTGGAAAAGAGGCAGGAAAGCTTTAACACAACCACAAAACACAGTGAAAATCAAACCCCAAATTCATTTACTTGTATTGATGCGTCTGCAGCAGATGAAAAGCAGGAAGATGTGAAAAAGCGTCTGCTTCCAGGAGGCTGACATGGTTATTATCCCTCTGTCCTCTCTGTGAGGAGGTTCCTCACTGCCTACAGACTGCATGGTATAACCACCCCACCCCTCCTCCCGCATCTGCACAAGTGACGCAGCCATGATATCACCCTTCAGCCTGTGGGTGGCTGACTCCATCCATTATTCACACAGACGGGGTTCGTGTCTTGATATCGTGCTGCAGTTCTGCAGGACCGCGCGTGGACAGAAAATGTTGAAATAACATAATAACAATACCTGACAATGATTTTATGCATGTGTGTGTGTGTGAGTGTGTGTGTGAGTGTGCTTTGATGAAAATGTTAAATCTGTCCCAGCCTGACTGAACTGCTACAGTGCAGCTATGTGCAAGGTGTCCTGTTGTGTTATGTGAGAAGATCACATGAGCTGCCTCCCCTTGTGGAACAACAAAGAGGGGCAACTAACAAAATACCAGCTTTGTTACTGCAACTGATTTACTTTCATCATACAACTCTGCACCTTTAAAGTAAAACACTAAAAGCACCCCTCGCTGTAGTTCTCGCTGCATGGCATTCATAGCTTAGATTATCCATGCTATAATCATTATTTTCATATTCTTTTAGTATCCCTCTCCATTTGTTCTGCATTAGTATAATTTTATTTCTAAATTCTGCTTCACCCTTAAAGGTATTAAGATAAGATAAGATATCTTTATTGTCATTGCACAAAACAATGAAATTTTGTTGGAGCAATCCTCCAGGTGCCAACATAATATATACAAAAATACAAATAGAAA
>JAVDPK010002714.1:6867-27579 GCA_034780415.1 Cichlasoma orientale | reverse complement strand
ATTTACAGAAACAGTGCAGTGTGTTAAAGTTATTAACCAGTTAATACCTTTAAGGGTGGTATTAAATAACTCCTTTAACTAAAAGTCTGGACTCAGTGGACCAGTAGAAATAAAACGGGGCTGCAGCGCTGGACGTTTGGCTGTTTCTGTCGCTGCGTGGAACGTCCTGACATGGAAATCTTGGTGTCTTATTTAAGGAGATTAACTCTGTATGTGCCACACAGTCACGTGAAGTACAAATGAGCATGCAGGGCCATCAGGCAGCATGATTGTTATGCAGCTGAAGAACAGATATACACCCACTGACCACTTCATTAGGTACACTTTCCTAGTAGTGGGTTGGATTCCATTAAATGTGAAGTGGCTTAATTCTTTGCAGCACAGATTTAACAGAACATGGGTAGATTGTGGTCATAAAGGTACTGACATGGTCAGCAGCAATACTCAGACAGGCTGCGGTGTTTAGATGATGCTCGCTTCGGACCCCCTGGTGGCTCAGTGGTGGAGCAGGCGACCACATGCACGTGCCGCGTTGCGGTGCAGGTTTGCCCGCATGTCTTCCCCCAAACCTTTCCCCCATTTCCTGTCTATCTTCACTTGATAGAAAGCCACTTTGGGCGAAAACAGAGAGGAAAAAAATTATGCTCACTTGGTAGTGTCAACTACCGCCACCAGCCTGAATCTGTGCAGGATGGAGCCATGCTGTCATGTTTTTATGCCATATTCTGACTCTAACAGCTGAATGTCACAGCAGAAATCAAGACTGATCAGACTAGGCAAAGTTTTCCCGGTCTTCTATTGCCCAATTTTGGTAAACCTGTGCAAATTGTAGCCTCAGTTTCCTGTTCTCAACTGACAGGAGCGGCATCCGGTGTGGTGCTGCTGTAGCCCGTCTGCTTCAAGGTTCAACATGTGAATTCAGAAATGCTCTTTCCAGTGGTTATTTGTATTTCTTTATCCATCCATGAAGCCAGATGGCACACATCAATTAGTGGCAGGAATGTGTTAAAGACATAAAGACCTGGATGACCTCTAATTTCCTGCTTCTAAATTCAGATAAAAATGAAGCTCTTGCAGTTGGCTCTAAAAATCTGGGAAGCATCTTGGATCAGGTGACCCTGAATAAATTGTTATTATTAGTTATTATTAATCTCTGGCTCTCTTCCACAGCTTTTGTCCCGTCCCTTTCCCCTCACCCCAAACTGGTCGTGGCAGATGGCTGCCCCTCCCTGAGCCTGGTTCCGCTGGAGGTTTCTTCCTGTTAAAAGGGAGTTTTTCCTTCCCACTGTCGCCAAGTGCTTGCTCACAGGGGGCCATTTGATTATTATCTGTATTATTGTAGGTTCTTTACAATCCTTACAATATAAAGGGCCTTGAGGTGATTGTTGTTACTTCCTGTCAGTTTAAGCAGTCTGACTCTCTCAACAAGGCGTTTTTGCCGCTCACTGGATATTTTCTGTGTTTTGGACCATTCTCTGTAAATCGTCAGTTACTGAAAAACTTAAGACCAGCCTGAAAGAAATACTTAAGCCATCAAATATTAAGAAATACTAAAGACTCTGGCTTGCATTAAGTATTTCAGAAATTTCCGGTCTATGAGGAACAATGAACCACGCCACATAAAGTCACGTAAATCACCTTTCTTCCCCATTCTGAGGCCTGGTTTGAACATCAACATGACTTTACCACATCTTTGTGCGTTAATGTGTTGAATTGGTGCGATGCGATGGGCTGAGTAGATACTTGAGTAGTTGAACAGTTACCTAACAAAGTGATGGGTAAGAGTTTCCTCCCTAAAAATCCCACCTATCTGCTATACATTTAAAAAATTAAGGGATTATTTTCAGGCACATTTTGTTTAAACTGATGCATAAGAGCGCTGGAGGAAACGCGAACAGATGTCAAGGCGGGGCAGGCAGAGTTAGGACCCAAATACTAGACAGACATAAACTTTTAGTGACTTTATTGCTGAGGCTTTCAGGCAACATGCAAAAGTCCTTCAAGAAAACAGGAACAGACAAATACAACACCATGAGGGGACAACACGACAAAGAACAGAAGGAAACTGAGGCAGTAAATATGCCAGGGGTGATGAGAGAAACATGGGAAGCAAAATTAAACACACTGCACAAGGACCAAAAGCCCACCAAAATAAAACAGGAAGTGGCAAACACAGAGCCCAGGACTAAGACACGTGAACCTGACATCAGGACCTGAGTGTAAACAAACACTGAGACACAGCTGACTCCACACAAGCGGAGCTAAGGATACAGTGCAGAGACAAAAACAAGACTGGGGCGGACTGGATCACAAGGGAACAAACAACGCAGAAGCCCGAGAAATCATAATGTCAGAAGGTAAGGAAAATATTCATTTCAAAACCAAAATCACAAAATACCAACTGCCAGCAGGGTGGCTGCTCATAACTGTGGGGGCCCAAAGATTCCCAGAAAACCTGGATGGAAACCTTGGATTGTATTATGTTAGTTTAATCTGATTGATTGATCAATCAATCAATCAATCAATCAATCAATCATTTGTTATTCATTAAGAGATGCAAACTGGGCCTGGGCCTGCCTTCCCTTGGACACGTGCAATACCGTGTTTCACCACTTATTTAACGCATGACATTCAGAGGGGCACTGAATGTCAGTGCATTATAAAGTCGAGTCCTCGGGGAGGAATGAGAAGCAGATAGCAGCGACAGCGGAGGAGAAACTATTAAAGAATTAAATCTGGGGGGGGGAAAGGGAAGCTTTTCTCTTAATTAGTGAATATCAGTCAAATGTGCAGCAGACTATGTGAGCCTTCAGTCTGTGATGCCTCAGCATCGGGCCAAACCCTAAAGCAGCAACATCAGCTTGAGTGCGATAATGTAAACAGTGGCAGAAATCCCAGGAAAGTCACTGGAGTGGAACTTTTGGAAAGTTTCACGGATCACTGAGAAGACAGAGGCTAAAAAAAGTTCTCTGCTATACAAGGGTGTGAGCCGGGCTCGTAATGTAACGCAGAGAGTTCGGGGAGGAGTGTGAGAGGCAGAAAGGCCTTCTGCTGCCATCCTGAGGGGGGGCAATTAAAAGCAAACAGAAAGACAGAAGCAGGTCTGCGTGACTCCAGTGTGTTAAAATCTATTATCAGTGATCAGTAGTGGAAATTAACGAGTCAATGTATTTTTAAGGTACTTAGCAAGGATCCATATTTTTACTCTACTGAAGCAGCTTTGTATGAGTCACAATTTTAAAAAAAAAATCTTATTTATGAACCTCCTCACTTCATTCTTGCATGATCAGTGCTTGGAGTTTGTCACTCAGCCTCTTGAGCACTGACCTCGAGGTGTTCTTGATGGGAGTTTCCTGACCATGGACCCACATGTTCAGTGTTTTGTTCCTTGAGCCAATTAGTTATCGCGTTGCCTTATGGCATGATGCTCCATCAGGCTGGAAAAGGCCTTGTTCTTCACCAAACTGTTCTTGAAGGATGTTTTGGTGCCACTCTTTATTCATGGCTGTGTTCTTAGGCAAAATTGTGAGTGAGCCTTTTCCTTGGATGAGAAGCAACCCCATACATGAATGATCTCGGGGTGCTGAGACTGATGGCGTGACACAGGACTGATGGTGGCGTGACACAGGACTGATGGTAGCGCTCACCTTTTCTTCTCCAAACATTTTTCCAGATCCTCGAACAACTGGAAAATGAGAGAATGACTTTACCCCGACCTCAGCAGTCCAATCCCAGGACATTTGCAGAATATCTGTCTGTGGTGCTTTTCCTGGAGAGAAGTGGTTTCTTTGCTGCTCTTCTTGACACCAGGCCATGCTCCAAAAGTCTGCACCTCACTTTGCACTCACACCCGCCTGCTGCCATCCCCGAGCAAGCTCTGCACTGGTGGTGCCCCAATTCCACAGATGAATCACCTTTAGGAGACGGTCCTGGTGCTTGCTGGACTTTCTTGGGAACCATGAAGTCTTCTTCACAACAACTGAACCTCTCTCCTTGAAGTTCTTCATGATCCGATATATGGTTGATTTAGGTGTAATCTTACTAGCAGCAATACCCGTGCCTGTGAAGCCCTTTTTATGCAAAGCAATGATGACTGCATGTTTCCTTGCAGGTAAAAAGAGGAAGGACAATGATTCCTGCCCCCCCTTTTAAAGGATCCGATCTGCTATTCAAACTCAATCAGCACGACAGAGAGATCTCCAGCCTTGTTCCCGCCGACACTCTCACAGCAATGATGTCAGCAGGTACTTTTGTGGCATGAAGTATAAATGGAGTTTTTGGGGGATTTAGTTAATTTTATTGGCAAAGAGGGACTTTGCAATTATTAAGTAAAGTCACGATAAAGGTGAAGTACTTCCTGGCAACATCTTCCCATCTCAAGAAACCAGAGAAGAATATAGAAGTTAGACTAAACACAAGCAGGCGGGCTTTCCTAAAACCATCGTCTGCAACTCAGACGTCTGTTAAAGGAAATGCAGCCTTCATGATGTAAATCGGGAGTAGGAGCAGAAAAAAACTCCAGAAGACTGGATTACTCATACATGAGCTAACTTCATTAGACATGTTTAATATTAGCATCCACAATTTTATCTGTAAATATGTAAGAGAAAATAAGGACACAGACAACCACTCACACTTTCACCCACACCTCAGACTCACAGATTAACTGTGACAAGAAGCCAGAGCAGCTGGACAGACTGCACACAAGCAAGGGGAGGGCATGCAAACTCCACACAGAAAGTCCCCAGCCAGCCAGTGGATTCAAACCTAGGACCCTTTTGCTGTGAGACGACAGTTCAAGTTCAAGTTCAAGTGGGTTTATTTGTCATTTCAACAATATACACTGTATAAAATGAGACGAAACAGCATGTCACCATGGATCCAGCGGTCTTACATATAGGTAAACAAAACACGACTTACATTTAGCGCACACATAAGATAAAGTGCAGTTTCTACTTAAGGTAGAGCCTTTAAGACAAACAAGGGTGTGACACAACAGGAGACATAGTTACATTTGTAGCAGAGCACTGGTTATATGAGTAAAGGCACTGGTTATTAAAATACACTTTGAGATGGAGGTAAGATATATAGGATTTAGCAGCAGAGGAGAAAGTGCAGGTTTCAGTTCAGTGTGAAGTTTTGCTGTTCAGCAATCTGACTGCTTGGGGGAAGAAACTTTTCACCGTTCTGGAGGTGCGGCCCGCTATACTGGCATACCTTTTTCCTGATGGCAGTGGGGAAAAGAGTTCATGGGATGATGCGGTTTGAGCTGTGTGCGGCTGCACAGTCATGGGTTAGGAGTGTGAACAGCAGAGGACTGAGCACGCAGCCTTGGGGAGCTCCTGTGTTCAGTGTGGTTTCCTATTTTGACTGCCTGAGGTCTTCCTACCAGGAAGTCTAGGACCCGGTTGCAGAGGGTGGTGTTCAGACCCAGCCGGGCTAGTTTCTCCACCAGCTGGTGGGGGATGATTGTGTTGAATGCTGAGCTGAAGTCTATGAACGGCATTCTGGCGTAAGTGTCTCTTTTGTCCAGGTGGGAGAGAGCCAGGTGAACAGCAGCGGTGATGGCATCCTCCGTGGAGTGGTTGGCTTGGTATGCAAACTGCATTGGGTCCAGAGTGGCAGGTAGCTGAGTCTTGATGTGTTTCATGACTAGTCTCTGAAAACACTTCGTGATGGTGGATGTGAGCGCAACTGGGCGGTAGTCATTGAGACAGGTCACTGTGGATTTCTTTGGTACGGTGATGACGGCGGTGGTCTTGAAGCAGGTGGGGGCAACAGTGTAGCTTAGGGAGATGTTGAAGACATCGGTCAGGAGGTCTGCACAGTCTCTCAGCACACGACCTGGAATTTGGTCTGGTCCAGCAGCCTTCCGTGGGTTGACTCTAAGCAGTTTTCCTCGCTTCAATGGTGGACAGTGCTATCCACTGCACCACTGTTAAGCTGTATATACTGTAGTTAAAATGCTGCTGAGTCATAAATGTCTGATTGATGATAACAAATGCAGGAAAACAAAGATTGTTTCAAACCACCTCTTTTTCTCAGGTTTATTGGATAAATGCATACCCTGTACAGTTTTATTTTAATGCCCAACTGCTGTGTCAGTTTACTCAAATACACCTTTTCAGTTCTCAATTTTTTTTTTACAAAAGTCAGCATAAAGTTTTCGAAAACAAATGATGCATACCATATAAAATATTTGTAAAATATGTAACAACGGGAGCAGCAGTAATACAGATATAAAACTACAGATATTTAAAGCTGCGGATCTGTTTCACTGTGGCTGAAGCTGCAGACTGTTGATGAACACAGTCTGCAGCTCTTCAATGTCGTCTGTGGTCTCTATGGGAATGCTGAGCCTGCCCGGTGAGCTCGAAAGCCCACCAGAGCTGTACGGTGGCTCGTAGCGACACTGGCTGAGATTGTCACAGTAGAAATCCCCACAGCCTCCCACCGCACCCTGCAGATCGCCGATGTCCAAGTAGCGATGCTGCGGAAAGAGGCGGTTGTAGTCCTGGGCCTGGTGCGACCCGTGATAGAGGTGGTGACGGTGTTCGGGTCCAGGGCTGTGACAGGGGCTGTGGGATGGACTGTGGGGCATCAGGCAGGTCTGCAGGCAGCTGTTTCGCCGCATGGCCCGGTGGAGGTCCAGTCGAGCAATCAGCGGCTTTCCGATGTTGACGCTCTTCGTCCAGTGGATTGGATGATCATCGTCCATGGCTGTGAAGGTTCCCTGAAGGCACACGGTGAAGACCAGCTCCTCCTGTTGCATGAAACGTTAGCAGATGAACAGTGGCATTACTAACCTTGGAATAGCTTCAGTTGAGCATAAACGCGCCACATTAAATCATTTCTGAACGCCGTTAGTGTAACAATACCACAACCAATCAACAACTGAGAAAAACGTATAAATCCTAGAAACTTTAGTGACGCTCCTCAATCAAACATATTTCTACATGAAAACCACAGCTCAATGAAATAAATACAATATCACAAAATATAATGGCTCACAAAAGATTAAAAAATTTACACAAAAGAAGCTAAAAAAAAAAGGAAAATAGAAAAATGTGAAGAGCTCATTTAAGTATAATCTAAGGAAAATTTTTCTGTATCTCTCTTTGTGGCAGCGAAGTTCCATTGCCTCCAATATTTTCTCCCCGGTGTAGGGCTGGTGATCAAACACCTTCCACCTCTCTTGGACTGAGGAAGGGGCTGTAAGGTGGATGGAACACGTTCATGTAGCGCTGGTTGTTTGTGAACCACTCGTGTATCTGGACGGCACGGTGAAAGTTCACATTGTCCCAAACTATGACGTATACAGGCGGCGCTGCTTGCTGATCCTGTAGACCACCCAGGAATGTGAGGAGGTGTCCGGTGTTGTACGGCCCCAGGTTAGCATGACAGTGGAAGACCCCCCCAGTTACCAATGGCTGCATGGAGGTTGATATTGCCACCCCGCTGGCCAGGGACTTCCACATGATGCGTGAAAATGGCGCTCCTGCCACCCGCATGTGGTCGTTGTTCAAGTCTGGGAAAGGGGGAGTGCACTTACAAATGTATATTGCCAGTGGACATTGCACTGTAATGAACATCACAGTACTTGCAGTGTGGCATACTGTGTGTCAGATGTTCTACAGCATGGAACAGTGAATGTCCTGATGATGCTGCCACAGAGAATCTGCTCAGAGTGGGTTGGACTGCTTCCCTCATGGTCATCCCGTGGACGGGGACATGGTTTGTTTTCTCGGTCGTCCTCGTCCTCTTGCCACCTCTCACACACACTCTTCCTCCTCTGCCACTCTGTGTGTGTGTCTGTCTATTATAGATGTAACACCTGCACACTGAACTGACTTTTATCCTGCCCAGTTGGTCGGCTCACATCATTGGACAAATGTGTGCTCAGTTGTGAGTTGCTGTGTGTAACAGCTGACAGCGGTGTTGGAGTGTTTGCATTCTGCTGCCAGTGTTTACGGTTTTGCAACACAGGTGTGAAGTGTGTTTAGTGACTGAGAATGTGTTTGCTGCTTTGCAAAAAAAGAGTGTTTGTGTTGCACCGGATGTGTCTGAACTGTGTTAGCGGCTGCTCTAAAAGAGTGTGTTGCTCGAGAAATTCGTTTAGGCCTCTGTGGATTTGCTTTAGGGAATGTTTAGAGTTTAGAGTTTTAGTCAGAAATACTGTAATATTTGACCACAACTAGCCCCTTAATATAATTTACAGTGAAAAATATTTGGTCAGAAATGAAAAGATAGAACTGTTGGTCTGTTTTAAAATAATTTAGGCTTTCAGACTTTTTTTTTTACTAAAATGTGACGAGTAAGTTTTTTTTTATTCTTACCCTGAGCTTCTGCAGTGAGCTGAGTCTGGTGTAGAGGCAGTGCTGCGGCAGGCTGCTGGACAGGAGGTAGATCCCCGTCTCCTCTGGAGTCTCCCTGTTCATCAGCTTAGGATCCACATCAAGGTCCTAAGGGAGTTTTCACAAACACAAACAAATGTGCATTTACACCACGTTTGCGGTGCAACTTTTCCCCACCAGCTTAGTGACATGAGACATGAGAGCATACCTGTGAGAAGTCAGTGACGTGAGCTTGGCAGAAGGACATGTCTGTAGGTTTCTTAACGATGTGAGTGTAAATCACGAGGACATTGGAGAACTCCGCAGCGAAGCCCAGCTTGATCTGAGCCCCGCAGTCAAAGTTGAGACACATACTCTCAGGAAGTTCTGCAGTAACACACAAACTAATTTAAGCTCACATACATTTAAGTCCATATACATTTGGCAAAAACTCCATCTGGTTTTCATGTTGCACAAACTAAACATTTGACATTTGACTAAGCCGGCATCGCTGAGCTGCAATAAGCAAATAAGTGCTTCCCGGTGTGAAGATAAATAAATGTTTTGCATTTCTACTTCTCACCGTGAGCTTTTGCCCACTGGCGGCTGTGAGCATGAGCGAGATCAGCGCTGTCTCCGGGCAGAACGGGATCTGTCAGCGCTCTCCTCTCCGAAAGACTGCTGCGGATCTCTAGAGCCTGCTTCCCCTTCGTAGCATCAAACTGGCCCATATCTGTGCACGGAACACAAATCGGACAGCCCGCATTTAATCGAACACAAATCCAGCCTAAACACGATCACATGAGCTGAAACGCACTCTGATTAAAAGCAGTCGTAGCACTGCAGGGGGGTGGAAGGCTCAGTGGGATGGCATTGAATTTTGAATTTAACCAAAGGAAAAGATATTTCCTATCAGAAGTGTTGTTTAATAAGTAGACCCATGGATCTATTAGCCAATAACCAGAGAGAATTGTTGCATTAATAAAGGAAAGCAGACTACATTTATTTATTTTTATATTCTTCTATTAAAACATTAACTCGTGCACATCCTGTCAGAAACACAGCAGTTTAATTTCATGAGCAAACAATTCAACAGGATTTACTGCTTCCTATGTTGTATCTGACGTTAGCACATGTTGTATTTTAGTGCTGTCTCTCACCCTCAGCGACTCTGTCCAGCACCACAGTGATCTTCTCATCATCCAGCAGACGCTTCTTCAAAAACTTGACGAACACGCCGTTGGCGAAGCCGGTGGAGCTCAGCTCGAAGGCCTCGGCGTCTTGGCACCTGAACAGCCAAACAAAAACTTTCACATCCGGGAAAGCAAAACCGTCCTAACCAAGCTAGCTTTGAATGATAATCGATGTTTAGGACTCACGTGGCATATCCAAAGACAATGTTGGCGGTCACCCTCAGGACAATGTTGGGAGCGCTGTCATCGTGAATATTCCTGAAAATAAATATGTGCATTTTTAAGCTTGAGGCCTTATCTTGAGGAACACAGGGTCCACTAAGCTGTGGAAGTGGGTCCGAGAATTTCATCCCTGTAGCTAACAGCAGTCAGTGTAGTGCTGGCTAGCATGTTGAAGTTCGTGTGACCTTCCGTGTATATGCCTCCCCAGACCATCACTGACCCACTACCAAACCAGTCGTGCTGGATGATATTGCAGGCAGCCTAACATTCACCAAGGTGTCTCCAGACTCTTTCACGGTTGTCACATGAGCTCAGTGTGAACCTGCTCGTATGTGGCAAGACCACAGGGCTCCAGTGGCAGATCTCTGCTGGTGGTCTCTGGCAAGTGCCAATCAAGCTGCATGATGTTGGGCAGTGAGCACAGGTCCCGCTAAAGGATGCCAGGCCCTCATGCCACCCTCATGGAGTCTGATTCTGACAGTTTGGTCAGAAATATGCTTGAGTACCAGGCTGGGGGTCCTGCTGCTTTGCTGACGCTATTCTGTGGCCCTGTCCAGGTCTCCTCATGTAACAGCCCATCATCAGGCATCCCCTCCACAAGTTGAGAGATGCAGTAAACCTTGTGATGACACATGTGGATGTGCCATCGTGGAGGAGCTGGATTACCTGTGCAACCTGAATGGGCTGTAAGCACCATCCCATGCTACAAGCAGCATCAAGTGACACAACCAAATCTAGAGACAATCAGTGAGGAGGGTTAAGGAGAGAGCAGGAGTGTGCAGCCACCACTTGCAAAACATCCCCTTTATGGAGGATGTCTTGTTGTTCCCTCTTAGTGCATCTGCTATCACTTTCATTTGCACCAAAGTAGGTCAAATGGGCTCACAGCGGTTTATGCTTCATAACAGCACAGCCCAATATCCCTGAAGTTTAACTGACTTTGTGTTACACTGTGCTGATTAACTCACCTCTTCCTGCACATGTCCAGCAGGAAAACATTGAGGCCCGTCTCCTTTTCCTGCATCAGTTTAAGGATGCTCTGCACACATAAGCAGTTGGCTGAGCGGTACGGATTTGGAGCGTCTACCGGCACCATGAAACTGTTTCCGTAGTTCTCATATCCATGACCGGCGTAGTACAGCAGGCCTAAAGAGGAAGGAGTCCATTTCAGTCAGGTAGCGTGGAAGTACAAGCTCTGGTTACATCCGGCTTTTTTAATGCTGGGATTTAATCTTTATTTAATCGGGGTAACATTTTAACTGTAAAAGAATCTTTAAAAGGTTATTCTTTAATTAATATTTGCTTATTTTATCTAAACATTGCATAAAGCATATGCTGCTGTTACAAGGAGTGTTTAATCTTAATGAACACAGATGCTGTTATATAATGATATACACATTTAATTTAAAAGATTAAAATGGCAGTGTCACGTACCCAGAGGTACGTCAGATACAAACATACCGTAGACTCCTTTGTGAAGCAGCAGCAGAAACTCATCCACGGCATTTCTCATCTCCGACTCTGTGAGGTCCAGCAGCGAAACCACCTTGAAATTCAGCTGCCGCAGGAGGTTAGTGAGGTCATAAACATCCACCATGGGAGCTTTCAGCTGCGGGTGGTTCTTGTACGACAGATTGCCGATGAGCAAGGCCACTTTGTCGGTTGCTGGGATCAGACGTGCAAAAGGGAGAAAAACCAGACTGCTAAATCTAATACATCCAAATAATCAATCATATGATTTGCTTCAGAACTGAAAGGTGAAGTGGAAAAGAACTAAAGGTGGAAGTGCTACAGTCTACAGGTGTGGAGCTGACATCCAAGCACACGATATTACCTAGTGAGGATTTAAAGGTGTGTTCATGTAGAGGCTTTCCCTCTTTTTTCCATGTGACTCGTCTGCTTTGCTTTTTTTTTTTTTAACATTACTTAAATGGCAAACAACGAAATCTAATCTTTGTTTGAGTGCATCACCTTTTGAGGCGGATTGTTTAGTATTTTGAAAAATACAACAATTTCCAGTGGCAGTGCTTATTTTTTTTGCATGGATGTACAGTACATGTACAGCAAGAAAAACATCCATCAGTAGAGAAGTGAAATGAACATACATTCACAGCATTACACGGCCGATGGTGCATGAACCAGAAATTCAGGTATCAGTGATAAGAATCATAATTACTAAGAAATGGAGGCAGGAAGGAAGTGTTTCTCACACAATGACGTTATTATCACTTTGATGTCATAAACTACACGAGGACTTTCTGAAGCTTTTCCTTTTTATGGTGACATTAGCTTTTTTTTTTTTAGTGGGTGTTATTCTCTGCTGTTTTGTCCTCCTATGTGGCTACTGACACCATCTACAAGGAAGTTTCACATCTATATGTTAGTGCTGAGACAGGAACCGATCTTCATAGTATCACACATAACCGTATCACACAGTTGACACAGAGGAACCGGGCATCAGCCATCAGCGCTGCATAAAGAAATCCGTTTAAAGACACTCACCACAAAGTTGTTCAGGAACATTGTTTAGGACAAATTCATTGGAGCCTGAAATTTAAAAACAAAAAACAAAATAAATGAAGCACAAGCGCTGTTCAGGAAAAATATTTGATGCATGTGCTTGCTGCACGCTCCTCTTACCTCCTCCAATGGCGTAAATGTCATCTAGGAATAAAAATAACAATTACTATTATAAAGGTTCGGCATACAAAACCAGTAATTTAAATGAAAAGTAATTGTGGTAATTTTCAGCAAAGACCAAAACCAACACTGAGGCGCGCTGCTCGCGGTACGTTTCAGCTTTTCTGACCCTCTCTTTGGGCACAAGGACACTGCGGACTATTTCAGCTGCACATTAACCTGGTGTATGTCCCGTTTACAACTCTATAGAGATCCAGGGGAACAAAGAGCATGAATTAGAGTGACAAACACACGGTTGTCACTCTCATATGTAATGTTTTTCCCTGGTACGTCTGATTAAGAAAGTCGTTTTCTGTGTTTACTCGCAGCCTGGCCAGAAAAACAAATGAGCAAACACTTGTTTTGTTGCCTCGGTGCGACTCATGGTTCCCCTAAATCCATACGACTAAAGTAGAGAGCACAAAATCGGTGTGGCCCACATCGCCACAAAAACCACAATAATGGAAAAAACACCAGAATGATCCTTTAAAAAAAAACCCGAACGTTTTCTTGTGAGTATTTGCAGCGGTGACAGGATGGTGAGTGTGCGACTGGAATAAACTGTAGTGGTACAGTCATTATAGCAAACGGACACGCAACCACAACTGTGTGTTTCAGAAATGTTTTCCACACAACATAAAGCTGCGTCACACAAATAGTGAAACGCCACCACTGGAATTGGGTCAGCAGGGTCGCTTCAGTGCTGGTTTCAGTTTTTATCATTGTTTTTTTTTTTTTTTTTTACAAATCGCGCAGATATAAAATATCACACATTAAAGATTTGTGGAATTAATGACAGAGAAACCAAAATCAAAAAGCATGCATGTGATCAAACCCTGTGAGCGCTGTGCTGGTTAGTATTTATGCGGCAATAATCCAGGTTCACGATGCACATCTAATCTGAATGAAGCTGTGATTAACATTGGCATGCAGCTAATCCCTGCTAGCTGTTACCCGATTTAAAACACCATGCACCAATGCTTTCAACTCTACCTTCAGAGCACTCCATTGCCCCTGAAATCTGCACAGATATCCTTGGTGCTTTCAGTTAAGAAGAAAGGCAAATAATTGTTCAGATATGATGACAGTGAAACTGGTTTTAGAGTAAGAAATAATGCCTTTCACTGTGGCATACCTATCACAACGTCAACTTCATTGGTCCACATTCTCTCGGAGCTGCTGCTGATCTCACAGCGATACCTGCCTTGTTGTTCCTGCATCACATGAGCAATCTGAAATGTCCACACACAGTTATGACTTATCCTTCAGCTGTGCCAGCAATCAGCAATTTTAATGTCTCATAAACCAAAAAAAAAAAAATTAAAAATAATCTATTTCCATGTCTCCTCACCGTGAGCTTCCTCTTAGTGGCGTTGGGAATCGGGACTCCATTTCTGTGCCACTGGTATCGCGGGATCGGCCGTCCCACCGCTCCACATTCCAGAAGCAAATCTTCCCCGACGTGTAGCTGCTGGGAGTGAGGCTGGATCACCAACTTTAGCCGACCGTCTAAAGAGTGATAACTCTGACCTGGTGATGTGAGACAATAACACAACTGTATAATACTTCATCTGTTAAAATGTTCCTGTTTCAGCTGTTTCATCTCTGGAAAAGGTAAATAAGCAGAAAAGGGAAATTAATAAGGCCCGTCCAGACAGAGAGCAGTCACTGACCAGTATCTCTGTGGATTCGTATGAATGCCTCCTAAAGTCAGGACAACGGGAATATTGGAGAAAAGAAGAAGAAAGAAACTTTTGATTACTTGTGTAAACTGACATATTTTGCACCAATCTTATGGTATTTATTTAATAACATGGGATTAGGTTGTAACCGTTGGTTGTTGCCCTCATACTGTGACCTAGATTAGTTTGGAAAGTTATTTATTAACCTTAAGCCAAATCCGACAAAGCTACTATACGGCCGCAAAAGCTTTTAGTGTGGCGTTTATTAGCTCTGAGCAACAAAATGCACCACGTCTTCTTCATAGCATCCTTGTTATTTTCATATTCCAAGCACGAGAACACGGAGTGGCTGAAAGAAGAACTTCCCAGCTCAAATAACACAAACATCTGAACAGCATGTGTATTAAATATTGCAGGATGCTATCTGTGTTGGCGTGGAAAGCTGAAACACTGCAGGGTATCAGGTCAGAACTGGCACAGTTGCTGTTCCTTTGTTGAGGACTTAAATTACACACTTGAACTACTTCTCCGGCACCAAATATTCAAGGTGTGTCCCGGCAGGTGTGGTTCTGGAGATGAACACTAAAGGTTTATGAAATGATGGCCCAGTGATAAGGAAAATAGCATGGAGGAGATGCATCTTTGCTACCAAAGTATTTCACAGCATAGTGATGCAAAGTAACTACAATAAGGAGTACTATCCAAACAGTACAACAGTAAACTGTCTATCACTGCTGCTCTGCACTGACTGAACGGAGCTTTTTTGGTCCTATAACACAGATAACATCCATGTAAGAAGGGTGCCATATTTTACTCCACACCAATATGCACGCACACAGAGATCCTTGTCTAACCAGCCGCAGTGCAAAATCCACATTTAGCACATTTAGGGCAATAACCATAGCAACTAACCACATGGACTTCCACAACAGTCACCAAATGCTTTCACAAATGCTACTAAGGAAACGTCTGTGTGTTATCAGCACTTTGCTACATGTCTTATTAAAAACAGCTCTACAGAAGAAAGCCCGTCTCTGACAGGAGGAACTCGTGGCAGCCCTCCTGCCTTGGCCAGAGCTGCTGTGTGTTTGCCCCCGTTTGTTCCTCTGTGATACACTGCATGTTCCTCGTAGGCAGTGTTAATCAGTGCAAATGGGAGCACCCGGCCAGCCTCCCTGGAGCATTTGGGCTCTCTCTCTCTCTCTCTCTCTGTCTCTTGCTCTCTCATCCACCCAGTATCATGTTACTTGTTTTGTTGGCTTCGGCCTTGTTACTATAGGTTTTGCACAGAACAACACCTTCCACTCACCATTCAGTAAGTCCACCAATCAGATCTTCCTTTCTCAGTCAGTGGCCTTGTATACGCTGCACAATCTTACCGTAACACATGTCGATGTTCAGGACGTCCACCTGGGCCCACTGGCTGAACTCAAAGGCATCTCCACAGTTGACCCTGCAGATGTAAAAGCCAGTGTCCTTCAACTGGACCGGACTTATTACCAAGTCTGGGGAGAAGCTGTTTGGAACCTGAGGTTTGAAAAATCACATTTATCAGGAGGTAATTTCCAGCTCATGGGACAGACAGTTCCAGCCTAATGCCTGAAAATCTGCATGATGCAAACATAACGTCAACATTATGGACTAAAAACTACATTTTCCCCAACCTGTGAATGTGATCATATATTTGTTATATGACAGGCGTGCCATGTTTCTTTAAAAAGTCTTTAAAGTTTGTCACACCACAGGATAAGGTGCAAATAGGTCACGCGAAGCATTGTGTTGTAGTTGGGATATGTATCGATTAAGATCAATTCAAGCCCAAACTTGTTAATTTGGGACGTCAGCTGAAGTTTGTGACTCACCGCTTAAAATTCTGACTTGCTTATAGACCTTTGCCAGGAAGTATTGCTTTAGGAAATGCATTACAGAGACAGTGATGCACAGTTAACAGTTAATAGTTAACCTTATTTTCTTCCTCTTATCTGGGGCAGCAGCCTAAGCAGAGAAACCCAGACTTCTCTCTCCTCCAGCTCATCCAGGGCAACACTGAAGCGTTCCCAGGCCACACGAGAGACATAATCTCTTCAGCGTGTCCTGGGTCTGCCCCGGGGCCTCGTCCTGGTAGAACATGCCCAGAACACTTCACCCAAGAGACGCTTAGGAGGCATCCTAGTCAGACGCCTCAACTGGCTCCTTTCGATGTGGAGGAGAAGCGGCTCTAATGAGAGGCCAGCCACCCTCCGGAGGAAGCTCATTTCTGCCGTCTGTATCTGCGATCTCGTTCTTTCAGTGACTACCCAAAGCTCCCGACCATAGGTGAGCGTGGAAATGTAGATCCACCGGTAAACCGACAGCTTTGCTTTTACGCTCAGCTCTCTCGCTACCACAACGGACCACAGCTGCAGCCCCAATCCATCTGCCAATCTCCCGCCCTTCTCCCCTAACTCATGAACAAGACCCCGAGATACTTAAACTCCTCCGCTTGGAGCAGCAACCCATCCCTGGAGCCTATCCCAGCTATCATAGGGCGAGAGGCAGGGTACACCCTGTACAGGTTGCCAGCCTGTTGCAGGGCTAACACAGAGACAGACAACCAGCCACACTCACGTTCACATCTTTAGAATCACCAATTAACCAAACCGCAGTAACTGCATGTCTTTGGACTGCGGGAGGAATTTCTAGTAAATTTATGAGTACAGAGCACGTGCAAAACCAGCTAAAAAGGTCTCAACGCAAACATTTTAATTTAAAGTCAGAAAAAATGCATTTTGTGTGTGTGTGTGTGTCTGTGTGTGTATCAGAGGAGCTCACCTCTTCCTTAGATTTGAACCACTGATACTGTACTGGAGATTTGCCCACGCCGTGGCAGCTGAGCCGCAGATTGTGGCCACATATAATGGATACAGACTGAGGCTGAATGAGGATCTGGAGGGCTGCACATGTAAGAGATGTGAATTTACACTGAATTGAAATGGGCTGCATGCAGCAGCACTTGGTGGAGCTTCGTGTTTAAAATGTAGTTTCACTTTACTTATCAAACTAGAAATAATATAGATGTAATAGCACAGCAAAATGTTTCCTCTTTTAAAAACCTACGCTGGTTGAAGCCTGCTTACAGTGTTGTCCTGTAGCGCTGCATTAACTTTAAACTTGACTGGCAATGAACGGTAAGCTTCACTCAAACAGCACAACAAATCGAGAGCTTCAGATAAAAAAAAAGAACGCAGAAAGCGAAGATCAACCGGGATATTTGACAGCATAACAGGCTCGAAGCAGATTTACTCTACCTGGTGGCTTCAGGCACTGCAGAGCCTCTGAGTTGCCTAAAGTTTGGAGGTAGTCCATCAGATGACCCGTGGTGCAGCCTCGCTCTCCCATCAGCCTCAGCAGCATGAGGCTCGGGCTGCCCTCCAGCTCCAGCACCTTCAGAGAGCACATCTCCATGTCGTCTGAGCTGGAGAAGGACATTGTTACATTTTTATTAGTTACATTTTGTTATGTAACATATATGTAACATTTTTATTAGTTACATTATTAAGTTTTGATATGTTTGCTATTTTTAGCTCCTCCTTTTGTGCAATTTTATACCATTCTGAGCTAATTCAGTCTGTGATATCGTACTTCTTTATTTTTATTTTATCTTTACTTTCATGTTTTGGCTGCTCTTTTGGTATAAATAATGCACACACAGTGTAATAATAATATTACGCAGCTATGATATAATATGATGATGTCACAGCTGCTCACAGCCTGGACGAGAAAACAAATATTAGTCTCCATCATTTTTTAATAAAACTGCACATGAACAAAGACCGGACCCTTCATTTTTGATTGATGATGCCATTAAATGGCATTAACCTGGAAGACACTGTAATGAAAAACAAATATTAGTCTAATTTAACCTCTGAACTGGGGTCTCTTGATTTTAATATCTTGGAGTTACATATTTATTTATGCCCGAAAATCTCTATATAGGCTAGTTGTACATGAATGGGTGAGTGTGTCCAAACTTTTAACTGGTACTGTA
The DNA here is from genome assembly GCA_034780415.1 of Cichlasoma orientale. Taxonomy (NCBI): domain Eukaryota; kingdom Metazoa; phylum Chordata; class Actinopteri; order Cichliformes; family Cichlidae; genus Cichlasoma; species Cichlasoma orientale. The sequence goes on along the minus strand of JAVDPK010002714.1, from coordinate 9,443 downwards.
AATACACGAGATCCATCTCAACTACAGCCTATTTAATACCAGGCAGCCCAATAACGACAAAACTGAGCAGTGTAACTATCATAAAAGTTAATAACAGGTCTGTTGCATTAGCCTCTATTAGTTTCAGTAAATAAACCGGCGATTAAGTGTATGCACGCACGCCTTTATGGTCATTTAAAGTAATGATGGTAATTTCAGCCCACCTGACTTTAAACCGTCTATCATTGCCGACAATCTCCCCAAGTTTCCTCCATCCTTTAGTGCTGGATTTGTCCAGCACCTCACACAGCCTCTTTACAACTGGCTCCTTCAACAAGTTGATCTTCGTGGACCGGTCCAAAGAGTCCGACATGACAGCCCCCTCAGCCAAAGCTCACCATCAACGTGTTTCTATCAGACGCAAAAGAAAGTTACAACAAGAGAAAAAAAATGTCTACTTCCTGAAAGACGTTATAAAAGTGACAGAGACACGCCTACTGCAGCGTCTTGGTTTTTCCCCGTCGGTGCAGCTCAGTTGTGGTTTCCTTCTGCCAAAGAATATTTATGCATAAAGATGAGTCCCTGCATTTAAGGCCAGAGTCGAATAAAAGCCTAACTCTCGCGTATTTTAAGAGTTTACCTTATTTCATTAATTGCACACAATTAAGATAAACTAAGCAACCTACCTGTGCGATATGTCAGTTTCTACTCGTACATTTGTACGGCATTAATCGAAAGAGGATAGCCTACTAGTTAGCTCCGTGCAACCAGCAAAGCGAGTTTTATCAACTCGCCATCTGACAATTAATGATTAACTAAGAACTTGCTTATTTCCTATTGGTTTTGTGGATTTAAATATAATAGAGGCTGCTTTAATGTAAATGAGTCTATGACTAGTTTGAGTGGTAGCTGCTAATGCTAGCTAGTATGTATAAAAGAACCCCTATTTATTAACGTTCACCTGTTTTCTTTTTCTTTCACATGCGGTATGCGCCTCTTAGAATGCCTTCATATATTAAAATAGCGCCTATAGACTCACAGACCAAGTGGCACAGGTGAGTCATCTCGCTCAGTTTGCACTCTTTGGTTGTACTCAGCCGCTCAGGTGGATGGGTAGGAGTCGGTGTCCTCCTCCCACTGGCGGAGCTGGAGTTTCTTTAGGCTTGTGGTGACCATTATTTACAACGGAGTCACACAAAAACTGAAAATAAATAAATAAAGTTATTTTTGCACAGCAAATCGTCTTAGGGCCAATCCATTTTGTTGCTCACTCACTGTGATCATTTATGTAGGCATGACTGCCTTGAAAAATACAGTGAAGACTCATCTCATCCACATGCACAGATTACTATTACCCAATGTCTTTTTCAACCATGCACAACAGTTTTATGTCATCTACATGTATTTACATATGAATTCTGTCTCATTTGTATTGTGGTGACTAGACGTTGAGAAAATAGTTATTCAGTGTTAAAATTAAATGGGTTGCATATTATATTTGTGCCATTGGTTTTGTTTAAAGGTACGTTCTGTAGTTACGCTCTGCAAAATGTAACCAAAACCTTCACCACCAGGGGCAGTGTTTTACCAGTGAGTGTTTTAAACTCTTTTTTTCAAGTGTGTGCTGCTGTTCAGCGCAGTCTCATAATAAAACCTGAAACGAAACTAACTAAACTAACCTGTCTGAACTTAACGAAGCAACATATTTTTCATTAATAAAGTTTTTTTAAATGATACAAATTATCTGTGAAAATCTGTGATGTGTATAACTCAAACTTGGCTCTCTGGTGAGAGCAACAACTCCTCCAGCCTCCAGATGTGGACTCATGGAGAACATTCATTTCCCATACAGGGACACGATTCGGTACAAATGAGTGGAGTTCAGGGACACGAAAACAATGTTGGGAAATTTGTGTTGAGGAACCCGAAAAACAAAAGAACCTGTAAATTTAGTGTCCAGAAACGCAAACCAATAGACTGAAGGTCGTGACTATTTCACGAACTACTGTGAGACTGTTGTGCTGTTAGTCTGCGCCTAGTGCCAGTTTCAAACCTGGATAAATGGGAAGGTTATGTCAGGAAGGGCATCCAGGACGACGCCTTGAGAAAAAGGAGGGGGGGGGGGGGCAGATGAAAGTACCTACCTACCTGTCAGGTGTGTGCCGGCATTCTTCAACCTTTTTTGCATTTTATTTGAGCCCTAACTCCGTGTTCTCAAGATGTTTGGCCTTTTGCCGGGCTACTGCTGTAAATGAGAACATGTCCTTCATGGTTAAATAAAGTTTACATAAGCTTACTGCCCCATCTTGTTATACAAACAACGTGGAATTACATGAATACCAGCAGGACAACCACCACAGTACACAGGCATTCTGGGGGTATTTCTTCACATTCTGTTGATAGTTTTGATTATTTTTGGAACTATTAAATACAATAATGTACTTTAAAGGTCAGAGAGGTTTATTTATAACTTCTTTGTTAGTTCTTGTTAGATATCATATTTTATCAGTGGCTAGTGTTAGGAGATAGATAGATAGATAGATAGATAGATAGATAGATAGATAGATAGATAGATAGATAGATAGATAGATAGATAG
>JAVDPK010002713.1:15724-35923 GCA_034780415.1 Cichlasoma orientale | reverse complement strand
ACACACACACACACACACACACACACACACACACACACACACACACACACACACACACACACACACACACTTTTTCCATAGGTTCTCGAAAAAAGAAAAAAAGGATTTTCTTTATAATTTTGAAACTTTGCTAATTCTTTGAAATCACAACTGTGTTGTTCTGATGGTCATAATATAATTATGTTCATGCTTGATTTTATACGTTTACAGTCATAAATAAGCAAATTTCCTCAGCCTGGCATTTTGTGTATGTGTTATCTACAAAATAAGACAACAATGTAATATATGCATTAAAAATTCCATATTACGCTGCAGCTAAATGTGCACATCAGGACTGAGCATATACCAAATTGCTCTCGTTCTTGGTTTTGTTTCCTTCCTGGCGTTATTTACCTTTCCGTTTGATCATCCGTTTGTCTTCCTCAGGAATTGTCTATCTCTGAAATCCATCAGTATAGGCTTGCTGTTTGTTGATGGTTGTCTTTCAAAACCTCTGCCTGGAATATTTACTCAGCTTCGACTGTCTGCGCGGGAGCTTGCGCATATGTGTGTGCGTGCGTGCATGTGTGTTTGTAAATGGCCGAGTATGTGTGCATGCATGGATTTGTGCCTCTCCATGTTAATAAAGCCTACAGATATAGCTGTCAGCTTGCTGTGTTGATTCAGGCTCAAGGCCAACTGCTCGAATATCCTCCCTAACTTGCTGTCTCCATCCATCTACATCTTTCCATCTGTCTCCCTCTTCTCTCATCATCCCTATCTGTCTGCATCTGCCCCTCTATCCCCTCTGTCGAGCTATACTGTTTGTGCATCTGGTCATCTTTTTAAGTGTCTCTCTCCATTCTGTCTCAACCAATTCCATAATAAACCTCACGAGAAAGACCTTGATAGAGAATATTTTATTTTTACAAAGAGGTTTGGCTGGGAAAAGGAAACGAAATATCCACCTGCAGCTACTCTTGCAGCATTAATTATTTTCAACAGCCCTCAGAGAACAGGTGCAATGTTTAGCATTCAACAGTGGCTTGTAAATGATGTGAAAAAGTGGAGATATAGTCAATAGCGGCAACATAAGGAGAAAATGAATAGTAACATTTTAAAAACATAAACTTCTGCGACCAAACTGCGTATTGATCTTTGCTTAGCCTCGCAGGAAATGATTAGATTCATATCAGCTTTACTCATGCTGCTGTTGTGTTGGTGATTTATTATGAATATCTGCTCTTCAAGTATCTCAACATGTTACATTATATATATATTTAAACATTCATTCACAAAAGGATATTTCAAGCCTAGTTTAAGTTAAATAATGAAAAAAAAATCAGTGGTGACAGGGAAGCAAATCATCAGCACGTGGGCAAAAGTGGTTTCCAGTCATTTAGTATACAGCAACATACAGAATCATGACAATACTGAGCACTTAGTGAAAAAGAATATAGAAATGCAAAACATAACTACAAAAATTAAAATGATAGCAAATAAGAACAATATTTAATATATATATATATTAAAATGTAACATAGGATTCAAGATTTATGAAAACATTACACCCAGTATGTGAATTCTGAAACAAGAGACAGTGAAAGTAAAGACAGGAAAGCTTGAAAGATGCCTGCTGGTACTCAGAGTGGCTCTCTGACTAAAGACTAAGAAGAGCAAAAGTTTGATGCTGTGGAACTGAGGATTCAGGAATCTGAGACACTGGAGTCTTAGGAGATCAAAGAATAGGACGACACAGACTAACAGCCAATTCAGAAAAAAAATGTTTTTGACATCCATCACTAGAAGCAAATTTGATGTCTGTCACTTGCCCGTCTCAGAGCAGAGCTTGCATTCTTTTTAAAGCATCCGTCCACGCTGACATCGAGACACGCGTCACCTCAGGACCCACCGCGTTTTCTTTTTTCACGCTTTGAGCCTCTTTTGTGAAGCAGTAATACACACAGACGACTGCGATCGCACAAATCATGTGCAATTTGTGAGTTAGGTCATGATGCTGGTGTCACTGTAACACTTATTTCCCAATAAATCAATAAAATCAACAGATTTATCAACAGATAAAAAATCTTTTTTTCCTCTTGGATGCAATAATTTTATATCAGGTATGTTCCTGCTCCGCTCCAGCCTGGTGAAGACGGCTCGGACAGCCGCTCTCCTTTCAGCCCCTTTTGTGCTGATGACAGAAAAACAGTTATGGTACGGAGCTGCTGTTGATGCGGATCGAATGGTGCGAATGCTTCGGTGGCGCTTACACGTCTCACTCGTGTCTGGCTTTTATTGTGGCTCCTTTAAAGACACAGGCGGCAGACCTGCAGACACTGAAGCAGGTGGAGATCTAGTGAGCGGTGGTAGAAGCAGAGAAGTAATGAGGAAGAGGCACAAAAATATCAGCTTCCATACATTTTCAACTGTGATTGTATTCCAGTTGTGTGTTTGTAGATAACTAATTCATACTTTATAGAATATAGTTCATCACCGATCTTCCTCGTATGAACCAGAGGGTAGTAATAAAAGGTAAATCCACACTCTTGATGACGAGGATGAAACGGTTTGGGGTCTTCACCTCCTCCCATAAAAAACTGGCTCTTTTGACCACAACTTTCTTATCGACTCTCAGCTCTGGCTTTAATACCTTCAAGTGGCCCCAGAGGATAAGTAAACTTCACTGTCTCAGTATGTCTTCATCTACTCTTTGTCTGCCTTTACCTTTTAGTCTGTGACACATTCCATTGGCTTTACTATCCTTGTTGTCCTCTGCTTTCTTTCATTTTATTCATTTTGCCTGTATGGATTTGTCCCTGTCATTTTGATTGCTCTCATCTTTTTTTTTTTTTATCATCTCAGCACCCTGCTTTCCTCCAATGTCATCTTATATAGTAGTTCTCTCTTGACTTTGTCCCGACGTCTCTCTTTTCTATCACCTTTCTCTCATTTTTGCTGGCTGCCTCTCGGTTTCTGTCCCTCTCTGTTTTTCAATTTCACTCCCTGTCTTCTTCACTCACTGTGTAAATCCCCTCTTATCCACTCCCAGTAACAACTCGCCACATCCGGCTCTCTTGTTCTATCACTATGGATATTTGTTCTAGATTAACCTCTTGCGCTCTGTCCCACCTCTCCTCTCTCACATGCATTTTCACCCGTATCTCATCCTTTTCTTCTGTTGTGGCTGCCCTTCTGTGCTCCCTCCTTCCTTTGTTTTTGGTCTTTTACTCTTGCCCTAGTATCTCTCTCCCCTCTCTGGGGAGCTGCAGCATCAGTTTAACAGATATCATGGCATCCAGTCCAATGAAACATAAATCTCTCTCTCTCTCTCTCCCTTTCTCATTTTCTTTTTTTTTTTCTACTTCTCTCCCATTTGCACAGAAAAAGAGAAAGGAGGACCCTGATGAGCCACCAACCACGAGCCAATTCCCAGGGATGACACGCATGTTTGTGCCGCACAGATTGCCGTTTGCTTTTCATCTGAGGGATAGATTGAGCTCTTGACCCTCCCCACTCCTCCTTATCCCTTTTTTCTCCCCTCAACAGCTTCGCTCCTGTTTTTGTCCCAAAAGACTGCAGATGGATTTTACAAAGAGTAAGAAAATTGTTTTCGAGTGTCTTTCCTTTGACATTCTTTTGAGGTTTCCTTTTTCTACTCAGTGTTTGTTCAGCGTTGTGTATGCATATTTGTGGAAGCATAGATACATTCAATCAGGTATGAAGAAGTGATGCAGAATATTTTTTTTGTAACTACGATTGAGACGGTTTTGGTCACGAGTTTTTAGCTCTGCTGTTGGGTGTTGTCGTAGCCGCGGCGTCGGTTCCACAAATACTTTAACGTTGGCGATAACTCGAGAACAGTGTGACCCAGGATGTCCAAATTCACACCATAGATGCATCTAGTAAAAACATCGGCGACCTTGACCTAAGCGTAAAGGTCAGAGGTCAAACTTTCTGAAAATCTTGTGAATGTGAAAACTTGATAACGAGCATTATTATGAATACTGAAACAGTACTTTTGCATTATTTTGCTGGATCCAAGATAAACTTTTCTCAACCTTCAGGTGAGCGACTGAAGCGACTGCCAGTGAGAGCGCAGGACGCCGCTGATTGACCTGCTGGTAAATACAAGGTCAATTCGAGGGTTACCGAAGCAACCAGACGTCCACAAGTGATCAACACTCAGCTTCAAAGTAACCAGCGAACTGCTTCCAGTGTGGACACTTTTTCTGCATACATGAGTTCAGCAAGTCCTCAAACTTGCTCACTTATCCCCTGAGGTCTGATCTAACATAATAGCACCAATGAAACAACATATAGGAGCGCACACTGTTTAAAACAGTGATGACATTTGCCTGAAGAGGTCGGAAAGGTTTTGTAGGCACAGGACTTTCATTCCAGTCTGGCCCCATTATTAACGAATACTGCACAGATTTGTTTTTGCTTAAGTTCTTTGTTTGCGTCCTGTTTAGTTTTGTTTCCACTTACGTTTAAATTTGGTTTATTTGGCTTAAAAACAGTCATTCATAACATTAACCACATTAATGTGAGAACACTTCATTTTCCAGGTTGGCATGAGAGCAAGTTACATGCAAGTGTTGGTCCTAATATCAGTTTCCATGATCTATGAGGTTTTTTTAGGGGGTTTGGAGGACAGTCTCCATATATAAGAGTTTAAAAAAAAAAACCCTTTGATTTTCACTTTGCCTAATAAACTAACAGCAACATTTGTCACTGTCTGAAATATTAAAGCACTTTTGTTTCCTCCACGCAGTGTAAAACGCTGTCTCGTTATGTGCACATTATCGTGTTGTGTGTCAATTTATGTGTCTGCAGAGGAAATAAAATTCCGACATAATCTCATGTTCTAAATAATCAAATTTATAGGCATTATTAGTGTGTCCGTGTGTGTGTGTGTTTGTGTGTGTGTGTGTGTGTGTGTGTGTGAGAGAGAAACAAAGAGAATGTAAACAGCAGACAGTCTCATGAAACTGTGTATATTGTTTCAATATTGGATTTTTAGCAACATTATGTCGATGGTGTATTTTGCTGAATTACAAATGATGCAGCATAATTATGAAAATGATGAAAGACTCTGACACACTGTTCATGCCATTCTGATTTACTCAGTTATTCAGCTGAAACAAACAGTTTTTGTATTTGTTTGAAAAGAAAGAGAAAAAAGAATGAATCCATGAGTTTTGAGTTTTACAGATAATGAGAAAAAAAAACCCATGACCACTAAACTGAGCTTAGGCCTGCCTAAATCCTCAGTGGTTATTGAAAGCAAACCAACACAAAGTTTTTTTTATTGATTGCTTTTATCCTCTGATGAAACATTTGCATCATGATGGGAATTTAGATTATAATCCATAGCACACTGAAAAGTTTTGATGGATACAAATAATGAAAAATATGCAAATTGTGTGCTCTGTGCTTCCAGTGACCAACCCATCTAAACACAGTTATTAGGAGTCAAGTTTAATTTAACTAGACTGTATGGTGATAATAGCAGAGATGTTACGAGGACTTGGATAACATTTAATGAATTGTAGGCCATGACGCACAACAGCAGTTCTTTTGTTGTTCCTTTTCATGCTGCATTCGCCTTGGGAAGGTAATGATAACAGCTGGAGAGCACGCTTTTGCATACAAAGAAGGGATTCTGCTCTTTTTTTTTTGGAATCACAAAAAATGTTCTTTTGTATGTTTTACCGCCATATATTCTGTTTGGGCTTGTTTTCTCTTTTCAGTGGCAGCAGTGTTTTGTTAAACTGGGCTTCATTTGCATTGCTATTGGTTAGTTAGTACATGCAATGACATGGTTACATGTATAGCCAATGCATTGACCATTGCTTGTGCAAACCTGATCTTGTCACCATTGGTGCACCTGCTTGATGATGATCCACGGTGGTTTTCTCCTAAACAGGAGGTGTCACTCCAGGAAGCGTTACTGCTTCTCTGCTTGAACAAGAATATAAAGCATCAAACAGAAAACTCCTGCTTTTTGAACTGTTTCTCCCACAGAAGTTAATTATTTTGTTCATAGTGTTCTAGATAACTGTTAAGCTGGAGAAGAAATAACATTTCACTAATTTAGAAGATCTTCATTTTGACTGGAAAAATAGTTTGTTAATCTATTAAAAAAGCTGTCTGTAAAGCTAGAACATCTTATTATTCATCACTGATAAAGGAAAAAATGAACAGCGTCCTGTGAGTCAGAGCTCTGTTGAGCCGAGCATTTATTGAACTTAAACTAGTTATGGCTTCATGAATCTCTTTGCAAATGAAAATTTAGCCATTATATAAAAATTATTCGCAGCTATTCCACAGACATATCATTAAGTACAACAATTTTAATAACTGCTGATATTTATTTAGACTGTTTCCTTCTGATCGATCTTTCCAAGTTAACTTAAATAATGTCTTCCTCCAAACAATCAACATCTCCATTAGACTCCATTCCTACAAGACTACTCAAAGAAGTCTTAACATTAATTAATGCTTCAATTTTAAATATGATCAATCTAGCTTTGTTAATGGGCTATATACCACAGGCAGGTGGCAGTAATTAAACTATTACTAAAAAAGCATTTACTTGATCCAGTGGTCTTAGCTAATTATAGGCCCAATTTCTAACCTTGAAAACTGAAAGTAGTAAATTAGCCGGGTGACCACCTGGTTCATTTGAAGACTTTCAGTCAGTATTTAGGGTGAACCACAGCACAGAAACAGGACCAGTGAAATTTACAAATGATCTTCTTATGGCCTCAGACAGTGGACTCATCTCTGTGTTTGTCCTGCTAGACCTCAGTGCAGCATTTGATACTGTTGACCACACTATTTTACCACGGAAAGTAGAATACGCTGTTGTATCGAAGAAACTATGTTGTAGCCGTTTGAATCATATCTGTCTGATACACACCTATTTGTGCATGTAAATGGGGAGTCTTCTTCACACACAAAGGTTAGTCATGGTGTTCCACAGGGTTCTGTGCTGGGACCAGTACATTTTACAATATACATGCTTCCCTTAGGCAATATTATTAGAAGGCGTAGCATATATGACACCCAACTTTATGTGTCCAGGAAGCCAAATGAGTCAAACTAATTAGTTAAACTAAAAGCATGTCTTAAAGTCATAAAGGCCTGGATGACCTCTAAGTTCCTGCTTCTAAATTCAGATAAAACTGAGGTTGTGGTACTTTGCTAACCAGATACTTCCTTTAGATGGCATTTACTTGGGCCTCCAGTAACACTGTGAGGAATCTTGGAGTTATTTTTGATCAGAATTCATTTGAACACTACTGCTAAAATTAGAAACATCATATCTCAGAGTGATGCTGAAAAATCTAGCTCATGCATTCATCTTCTAGGCTGGACTATTGGAATTCATTATTATCATTTCACTCTAAAAGCTCCCTGAAAAGCCTTCAGTTGATCTTCTTCACTCACCTCTTTTCACTTTCCATTTTGTGCCACTATTGCATTAAATTATTAGTAAGTAGTAGTAGAATTTAACTCTGGCTCTCGCTCCTGTAGTGCGTCTTTTGTCTCCTTCTGCTCTCTTTTGTTCCCGTCACCCTCAGCTGGTCTCGGCAGGCTCAGGGTGGCCCTCCCATACCCTGATTCTGTCTGAGGTTTCTTCCTGCTTTTCCTTGCTTGCTCCAAGGGAGGGTGTCTGATTGTTGGGGCTTTCTCTCAAATATTGTAGGATCTTTACCCTATAATACAGAGCACCTTGAGGTGACTGTTATTGTGAATTGCTGCTATATAAATAAAATTGAACTGAATTGAATCTCCCTCTGTGCCATATGGAAATCCTTATGCTTCTGCAGCAATACATCACTGGAATGCATGTATAGACCAAGCCACTCACACACATTGGGCCTCCAGCCCACTCACATTGGCTGCGTGACACAAGTTGGGAGGTGCACAACAAGTTTAAACTCCACCATCTTGTCTGAAGCTCTTTTCTCATCAGTCTGCATCAGACTTCTCCTCACTACTATAAATAGTAGTGACTTGCACAGAGTTTGCAAGAGACATGTGATGCCCACTCACACTGGGTCCAATCATACATATTTGGTACCGGGAAGCTGGCTGGTTAAGACCCCTTATGTCCGATTGCATTAGGCATTTAGGTTCTCACATTTCATGTCTGTCAGGCAATATTTAGACAATTTCGGGGCTGCAGTGAACACCAGAACTGCATGACTTGACAGAACAAGACTAAAAAATACATTATATGGACAAAAGTATTGGGCAACAACTCTTAATGTTTGAACTTTGAGTTTTCAGTCCTATTGCCAGAGATGTGTGATGTAACTGTACATAGGAGACTTGGTATCCATAAGATGCTTTACATCTACATACAGAGAAGCAGAAAAGGCGGTTTGGTTACCATCTTGAGCCTCAGTAACATTCGATTTTTTAAAAAATGTATAATTATGACTGTCTAAACCAAAAACACTGGATTTCTAAGGCGAACTCACTAGACGAAAAACGCTCAGGGTCAAGTTTAACGTATGAGTTAAAATCTATGTATAAAGGGTGCTTGAGTGTAACTGCATGGTGCATCACATTAGTGTGTGTGTGTGTAGCCTAATGTTTGCTTGAATTTGTGTTTCAGCGTGTCTGTGTCTGTTTGCATGAATGTGTGTGTCTCTAAAGCGTCTTTGTGTGTTTGCTGTACATGGTAATTAAAGCGATGTGTGCCAGCCCAGTGACAATGTAATACCACTCTAATCATCTTTAGCTCTCCCATCTGTGTGCCCAACATGACTCCCTCTCTTACACACACACACACACACACAAACCCAAAGACACACAAGACAAACCAGCACTCGTATTTTTTTTATACCTTACAATTCTCACTTGAGAAAAGAGACACAGCGTGCCACTGAGACAGAAAAGGGACTCATTCAGTAGATAGGGATGGCCAATTAGAGATTTACTAAGACATATGCATTAATATTTTGTGTAGTACCCACTATAATACTCACTATAGCATACTTGCTATAATATAGAATCAGTTTGGTTAAGATGATAACACATGAATGGCTACAGTTTGACACGGTTTACATTTTAACATCAAATTCTTTCCAAAACTTGCAGTAACTGAATCACATCTGTCAGAATAAGAAATGGAAGCAGCGGAGGTTTGTACTTTGAAGAGGACAGAAGTTTAATGTGTGAGAGGGTTTGCAGTTGGGTTGTGACAGATTTCATAGCCAGAAACTGCAGTTCGAATCATGCGCGACAGATTGATTTGTACTTTCTAAAAAAAGATTACTGATTACTGTTATTAATTGCGTTACTTGGCCTGGGCTAGGATGTACAAACTTGGTTAGGTTTACGCATTCATATTGACTCAGTGGGGTTCAGACAGAAAAAAAAGCCTCATTAATAGGTTCACGTTTTTGGGGACTACTTTCCATTTTGCTGTGAGACTGGGCTCAGCACAGACAGAAACAGGTGTGATTAAAAAAAATGTAAAAGGGGGAAAATTTGCTTTGATTAAAAATTGGAAGGTTTGGATTTTTTTTTTTTAAGGAATGCATTTGAGTTTTGCTTGTTGTCATTTTTCTTCTTCCAAAATCCTCTTCCAAAAAAGTAAAATAATTTTTCCTTCATGAAAGTTTTATTTGGGAAAAAAAGTATCCGAGAGACACGAAGCCAAAGAGACATGAGGTCCAGATTTTTAAAATTCACTTCACTTATTTTACTCCACTCCTGGCTCCTGCCCCTTCTGTACTCTTGTACCTTCCTTCTGCTCCTCTTGCTTCTCCTTATCTCTACAACATGGAAATTGGATACTCTAATTTTTATCCGCCTACTCTTGACTGCTGTGTCCAACAGGCTGAACACCACACTGTCAGCCTGTTGGACACAGCTTGTCAGTAATATGCAACATTTAGAAGTAGGAAAGCTTAATTTCCAGCCCTGGAGACAAGCTATCTTGACAGTTCCTACTGTAGCAGCGCTGCAGCACCTCATCTTTAAAGTTTTAACAGACAGACAGGATTTTATTAACTAACTGGGCCTGTTGGATGAACCGGTCTCAGGTTTGATTCCTCCTGAGCTGGATATATATATACTGTTCCTCCTGCTTTACCCATAAACCCTTCATCTCTTCTGAACCTTTTTTTTTCTCAGTTTACCTGTTCCACATAATCTCCTTCCGTCCTCATGATCAGTTTGGGAAAATAGAGCTCATTTAAGACTCTCATTCACCATTACATGGACCGAGGCTTAGAGGCTGACCCTGTAAACTCAGTAACACACTCAAACACAGATTCATGCGCGCTACATTTCCCTCACTCTATCTCCCTCTCTCTCACACACACAAACGCACACACCTGTCGGGATACTGCTCCCCTGTGTGATTTTTATAGTGAAAGGTTAATTTGAGTGTAAGGAGCCCAAGGCAATGACTGGGAACAAGGGGATAGAGAGAGTGTGAGAGAGGGAGTGAGTAAGAAACAGGGAGGAGTGTTAATTCAGTTCAGGAAAAGCACCCACTTTAAGTAAGACAGTGACAGAGACACCAAGATGTAGGAGAGCGAGAGAGACTTGAGCACTCAGAAGCGATATTTAATTAGCCTTGGATGACTAGCTGACTTGCTAGAAAAAGGCCACTCTCCCTGCACACTTCTCTCCTGTCAAGTACCCTGTTAGCGAAACCTCCTCTAAGACAGATGGAGGGGGTGGAGGCAAGAAGAGACAGAATGAAAGCAACAGATGGACAGAGGGAGAATCAGAGATGCGGACAAAGTGATGGAAATGGATTTTTAAAAAAGAAAGAAAACATGGAGCGAGGGAGCTGCACAGGGAGATCACACTACAGCCATCTGAAGTTTGGACAACAGGGACGAAGAATGCAAAAGTCAACATGTTTGAGCATGCCACTGCAGTTTGTGCAGAGCTAGTGGCTCCACAGTGTAATGGTTTACACATTTGCCTAACAAGGAAAAGATCCCTGGTTTGATCCTGGGAGGTGACGCAAATCCCTCGGGGGTTGTGTCAGGAAGGGCATCTGGCCTTCTTTCAAATCAAACATGCAGAGCTACCTGGTGTGGTGATGCCTTGTGAATAAGGGAACAGCTGAAAGTACCGTAGCCTCGCTACAATTTACACAGAGCCGATGTGCATACACATGTATATACAGCGTATGTGTATACGCGATTGTTTTTGATATCCCTTTCTGGAAATGGCTAACAATATGTAGTGGCAAACCTAAACTCTTAAAGTTCTGTTAACAAGCATGTCGAGGGAAGCCATGACGCCACTGCTACACCGCTGACTCTAATCTGTGACTGACAATAAATGATGACCCTTAATATCAATTTCCACCAGCAGGTCAATTCTGTCTGCGAGGACTCATAATTTTAACAATATCCTGTAACGTCGTTTCTATTAATGCCACAGACAATTTCTCAGCGAGGTGTCAATTTCCCACAAAATGGAAGTTTAATTTTAAAATAAAACACTTCAATTCGAAGGTGCCACAAACCTCTAACCGGAGAGTGAAGCATCAAACAAAACATCCAGTATATTTGAAAGGAGCCTTCCATTCTGCCCTGAGGGAAACGTGTATTTAACATCTCCTACGCCGTTTCCAATCAAGCAGACCTTTCTTGTTCCCTTCTGCTAAAGGCTGGTAAAAAATCTTCAAGAGTTTATGAATTTTTTCTTTATCACATTTTGAAAATGTATTGCATCAAATGCACAGACACTGATTTGACTGATTTGTTTGTCTCTCAGCTGTAAGCGCACCGACGCTAACACACTCTGAAATCAAGAACCGCTTTCCTCTCGCTCTCCGAGGCTGCCGATCTCTAATCCCGAGAACACGTCTACAGGACGTTTCCAGGAAGCAGCTGACGGCGGGTAATGCGTCTTACCTGTTTGATGTGATTGAGGTGCCTGTTCTGTTTGAATGAGTAGAGTAAGACTTTCTCTCTAAACGTTCCTATTGACAGATATTATTTGCTACATATTCACCGAGTGTCTTCTCTTACAGCGCAATACATTCTGATAATCATCCTGCAAGCCCACTACATTCTGCTCTGACTTCATAACTGGAAAGTTATCGCTTCCAGCTTAATTATCTTCCCTGTTTAGATGGACGTTCATGCTCTCAAATTATACTGATTTAGTAATCCCTTTCAGCACCAATATGGTGGAGAATTGCAGCTTTTGATGAAACAACACGAGATAAATTGCTGTAAAATTCGGTCAGCACCTTCCTCTCTCAAGTCGTCATTGCTTCTCTTTCCATCTGGCAACTAGTTTGTCCAATTTTTTGGTTAATTGACCTTCAAGTATATTCTCAGCCATACATTGTGCTTAGCGCTCAAATACTACTATGCTAACGAACTGCATTCAGATGGATTTTGTGCCACCTTGAGTTGTCCGGTAATGTGAATTTCCCTTGTTGTTGCAGTCATGGTGGATTAATATTGTAGCAGGTAATTTTCATCCACTGAATTCACGAGCTGAATGATGCATCTGACATTTTTTTTTTTTTTGCGTGATGGAATTGCAGCAGTCGAAGCTCTCATCTCTGTAATTTGTGACGGTAATTGCAGAAGGCTCTTACCTTATGCAAATCATACACAAATATTGCAGATGTCCTGTGTTAACAACTTCTTATGCACAGTCTTCAAAAGTGATTCCATCCAAATTGTCCATTTCGCTTCCCTAGTTCCTCTCTCTATCTGCCCTGCAACCACGCCCTCTTTCGCCCTGTCTGTCTACCTTGATAAATTGCAGCTGGTTGGGAATGCACATTCACAGGGGAAATGATAAATATCCATAGAGAATGGATTTACAATCTTCAAACATCCAGCTAAAAGACAGCTCTCACCCCTGAGGAAATACTTCAGCTCTATTTCTCACTTACTTTTTGTTCGTTGCGTCTTATCCCCCCTTTTAAACCCCCTTTTCTTCATTTCTGTCTACACACATTTCTTGCATTCGCCACCCAAAGGAAATACTTCGGCGCTCTCTCCTCATCTACTCCTCTCTCTCTCTCTTGGTTGTAAGTTAAGCCACCAAAATAAATGTTCTACGCTTTGTCTGAAAGAAAAATAGGGAAATTTGACTAAAGAAACAGGTAAGGAGCGCGTTCTGTGTACGGGTGTAGGCACCTTGTAATCTATTCATTCATCCCAGGTGTGCGTGCAATGTAAAATAAGTAGATTATTTATGATGACCCAACTTAACACACAAATCTGGAAGTCTTCTCAGTTCTAGAAAGAGTTTAACACATTTCAGCTTTTTATTTGCTTTTGATTTTATAGCCCACACTTTACTCTTGCTTAACTCTCAGAGCTCGTTTATAACTAACAAAACGATGTCGAAATTAAAAGCAACTACCCAAGGACCACATCTATTTTTCTCAAAAGTGGGTTAAGATCAGGGGCCTGAACTTCGACGTGAGTTCAACATACCCAGAGTATCTTTATCTGGATCCACCTGCCACTGGCAACCAGGATAAACGGTGTCATGAAGCTGGTTATCAACTCGTCAAGTTAACCCGGGGTTTCCCGATCTCGGTATGAGCGTGTTCACATAGTGTTAAGAATGCTGCCTGAATGTGCGTGTGCTTTAAACATTTTTGTAGGTAAGACTGGAAAAGAGCTACTATATTAATATAATGTGGCCTAATTGAAGGCAGGAAAAAAAAGCTGACAAAAATTGTGTGAGTTAACAGACTTATTAATATCACACCGCATCATTAAGGCACGGGAGAATCTGATGGATTTTAATTAAATATTCCATTAAATTAACGTTCGAATTTGCAAAAGACAGTTTTGGTTTTTATTCTTTGAGCTGCAGCCCTGATGGTGTTTGTTTAGAGAGCAAGCGAAGAACAAATAGAAAAACATAATTCAAAAGTAGGCTCAGTCTACCTACGATTGATATAAAGTCCACAAGTACAAATAGGTGTCACGATTCATATATTAATATTCATAGAACAACAAAATTGTTGTCAAATTGTTTGCAGCCAAAAGGTAAAAATAAATAAATCAAGGAATAAAGCTGCATCTAAGAATCTGCATTCATTACTGATACTCATCTGGGAATCAAAGACTTCCGACACTATTACAAAACTTTAGACCCTCTGCAATCCACTGAGAGACCTTCTAGGAAGTGTGACATTATTTTCCAGAGACTTGATTTATCAGTAGGCGTGATTTCATACCTGTTGATCTCTAATCTGGAGCCTAACCTGGTTCACAGGATTAGTTGGTGATGTACCCCAGTAAGCCATGAACTAGCGTCGTAGTACAAAAACCCAGGCTTAACCCTGAAGTTATCAGGATAAGATGAAATAACTGTATGTTCACACTTACGCACCGCTTTACAGCTCTAATTGGCCTTGCAGTGGCACAGCAAGCGTCTGTGTAGTGCAGGGCTTTATCGTCTTCATTTGCCGCACCTACGAAGAATAAATCTCCTACTTTGCAACACAGTTTTGGAACGGAGTCAGTCGACTTAAGTGAAAACACCTGTGGATGTAATGAGAGGGGTGTTTAAAACAGCTTTTAAAAGCATGACGAGGGAGATATCAGCGAGATGATATTAGTCTCTTCATAGTGCTTTGCATAAGAGCCGAGTAGAATTCTACCGTTGTGTATTAAATAGCACTGATACACAAATCAGATCTGATAAACAACATGTTTAAAAAGACAAAGCTTTACAATTAAAATGTGTAAATATTCTAAGACAATACCACAGCAACACACACACACACGCACGCACGCGCACGCACACACATTGTACACAAGTCAAAAATGACTAAATGAGTAATGGAGTTAATATTGAGCTCAAACAGATCTAAAAAATTCATTGGACTGAAGGGAAAAAAAAGCAGTGATTATTTCTGTGTGAGTCAGCAGCGGGCAGATATCCATCAAACATAAAATATTTGAACCGCTGTGAATTTTTGATTCAGCCTCGCAGGTATTTGAACAGTCAGGGAAACTGGGAGCCACTAAACAATAAATCCCTTAATGTGTTGGGGATTGTGTAAATCTATAATGGAATACTTGAAGCATTTAATTTCAAACACTGTAAATCCATTTGGGGGAAATGGTTTTTGAATGCTAACATGAAAATGATTCACTCAGCCATAAGTTGAAAAACTCTGGCCGGTGCCCTGTGGACACATCACTTATTCTTCTAATTTTAACATTATTCAGTCCTGTGTTTTCCTTAAGAGGAGCGGTCATTCTAACAGCTTTCAGCCCCTTGCTTTCTCTCAATCATCTACGTTTATCTCCATGTCCAACAACCCTCTGACACACACACACACACATACACACACACACACACACACACACACACACACACACACACACATACCTTTAACTACACCAGACTCACTGCACACTCACACTAAACGTACCCTTAGTTCAAACTAAATCTCCAGCCTTTATTAATAGGACACGGACACACCCATGAAACCAACAGACAGTACAGATTCAAAAGGGTTGTAGTCAAGCAGAGTTACAGTAACCCTTCTGCCAGAGACTATAGCCGACTGCAGCCACAAGATGGCAGTAATTAAAAGGTTAGATGCAGGCGAGAAGCCTTATGACAGAAAGTTATTTAAGATGCAAAGAGAGAGATCGCGTTCAGCATTGTTGTGCAAACGGAGGAACCCAGGACCCACCGACAGTCTGACAGCAGGCCCAAGGATTTCATCCCGATACCTAATGGCAGTCAGGGTGCTGTTGCCGAGCCTGTAGAGGTCTGTGTGTCAGTGCAGGCTGGTTCATGAATCACTCTGGTTAATGAGTCCAATCATCCTACTGAATCTTGAATCACGAATCTGAGGTCTCCATTAACCAGATCATATGAGTCCTCTGACTAGCTGCTGCTGCTAAGTACAACAGGTGAGTGATTGAGAGTGGGCAGCAGACATTGGATCCTCAGGCCACCCTCATGAAGTCTGTTTCTGATTGTCTGGTCAGAGACATTCACACAAGCGGCCTGCTGGAGGTCATTTTGTAGCTCTGGTGGTGCTCATCCTGTTCCTCCTTGCACAAAGGAGCAGGAACCGGTCCTGCTAATGGGTTAAGGACCTTCTACAGCCCAGTCCAGCTCTCCCAGAGTAACTGCCTGTCTCCTGAAATCTCCTCCATGCTCTGAGACTGTGCTGGGAGACACAGCAAACCTTCTGACAATGGCACAATTAATGTGCTATCTTGGAGGAGTTGGACTACCTGTGCAGCCTCTGTAGTGCCCAGGTATGGCCCCATGCTATCTGTAGTGACCCTAGCCAAATGCAAAATGATGATAAAACAGAGAGAAAACATGAGGAGGGGAAAAATGTGAGCGCCCTCCACCTGTTTTGGGGGTTGTGTCTCTAGTGGAGCTGTTGTGAATTTCATCAACAGCAAAGCAGCTAAAACTGATTAACAACCCCCTCTGCTACTTACCTGACCAGATCAATATCCCAGAGGTTTAATTGACCTGACTTGATGCTAATCTCTGATTAAAAAGCATTCCTGTATATACATATATATTTTTCTTTGAGCAGCACAGTGCTCTGATGTGACAGCACATTTGGAAAGCAGCTTCCACACTCTGACCAGGAGAGGAATGGGGGATAAAGCAAAAGCAGCACACATGCTGGACAAAAGTTGTGCGGCTCTCATGCGTGTGATAAGGTTTGGGAGAAACAATCCTCCTGTGTAGGTTTTCAAAATGAGAACTACCTTCATCCTGTAATTTACTCAGTGCTCTGTGCCTTGGCAGTAACACACCCTGTGGCCTCCTATCTCACACCCAAAGGCCAGTTTTTAACTACAATATGCAGAATTTCATTTACCCAATTAGCTAAACTGAAGACACAGTATTAATATTTCTATTGTACTTTCAACAATGACACACACACAAATAACTGTTACAAACTTCATCATATTGAATACATTTTTAGTTTCTATGTTGTAATGCTGATTAGGGAATTTTGTTAGACGGTCTTTCGCTCCATAACATCAACTTCAGACTGTTTTGTCAACGACTGCTCACAAGGTCAAGAATTAAGTTGCATGTACAAGACTCCCGCTCAAGGACTCGAGAGGTTGCCAGAGTCATGTACTTGCAACAATATAAAACTGTCAATGCTATTCGCTTCCACCAGATGCAATTTATATACTTGGAAACAGGCAGAGCTTAGGTGAAAATAAAACCTGCATATTTTGTCTCTCATGTCCTTCATCAATTTTCATGGTTGAAAGGCTACTATTTTATGGCAGAGACAAAAGCATACTTTATAATTTAGTGGATAAGGCACAGTTGAAAATTACAACAGGAAAACACTTGTAAATTACATCAAACATCGCGGAACCTGCCAAGCAGTGTTTCGGAGAAGACGGATGATTGTTGGGAGATAAAGGAGAGGGAATATTCAATGCAGGAAATGCTAAAATCAAAAGATAAGGAAAGATACTTACACAAAGACGGGGAGGAAGAGAGACAAAAATAATCTATCTAGGCATCTTCCTAAATGGCAGTCAGCAGTCAGCAGTCAAGTAATTATATTTGAGCAGCCAACTGATTTCTCTCTGTGGTGTGTGTGCGTGTACTTCTCTGTGTGTGTGTTTTGTTCAGTGTGTTTCCCATCTCATCTCTGAAGATATGAATATTAATGACCCTATTAGCAGACACAGATGCCAGGCAGTGCTTTGGTTGGAGTAACTTGGGGTGATATTGAAACTGAGTGAAATAATGTGAAATATTGTCTTTGTGAAATCTGATTTTAACTGTTCTTCTATCTGCTGGAGTCATCGCCGAGGTCACACTGGTGAGGTGGAGATTATTATACATTCTCATCAACTTCTAATAATTTAAATTTGAGCAAGCCAATCCAAGTGAGACAGCTTAATCAAACACGGAGTTTTTTAAGAAGTGACACCATTAGAAGGCGAGCGTAGCTTCAGTTCAGACTTAATCAAGCTTACATGTAGAGAGGAGCTTTTTCAGACGTCCCACTTTTTCTAAACTGCACTTCTGCTGAACTCCGGGGTCGGGACAGAGAAGACGATTTCTCGGGTTTTTCTGTCTCTGTTACAGAAAAACAATCTGATAGCAGGTGGTTTGAGGAAATCTACGATTCTAAAGAAGATTATCTGTGCCATCAATGGATGAGATAAAAGATAATTGCAGAAAGTTAATAACTGGTTATGACAGAGTTACTTAAAAATATTCCACCGTGCACGCAGTGATTTAGGATCAGGGACAAGGCTACAGTGTGCAGCCGTCTTTACTTCAAGGTCACATGTTGTGTTTTGACAGATACAGTTACAAACATATGAGCTTACATAACTGAACAAGACTCAAAAATGCATGTTTGCACAGGAAAATGTAAACAGACACAAACAATACATTCACCTTTGACTTCCATTTCTTATATAAACGTAGATGTGTGTATGAATGTCTTAATTTCCCAACTCAGGGAAATTGGGAAACTAATATTCCGTAATTTCCACTGAACCTTCCACCTTTTTAATGCTGTATGTTACACACAGGAGAAGGAAATGCTCACAAACACATTGTGCGAAGCGCCCGCAGTCTGTTTAAGGTAACTGAGCTCCCTGCAGAGCCCATGACCCTCCCCTGTGGAAAGATCAACGTCTGTCCTCTGTCTCTAAAGCCATAACCTCACGACCTGCCCTTAAATCAGCAACATGCTATCATATAAAAGTTTTATGTAGCACCCAGGGAGACCTCTGAGGCGCCAAACTCCACGAACATACCAATGTTATGACCTCCTTCAGTGTAGTCTGGCAGTTAACCTGTCGCAGGGCCCTTTATTCTCTGCTTTGCCTCAACTCTCCCAAATGTGGGCTTCTCGTGATCTCAAACCTGTACACCGGCTGAGCCTGCACGCCTTCTGCGAACGCCATCCACAGCCCGTCAAGCCATTAGAGATGACCTTGTACCCATCTTTGCTTCAGTCTTCCAGTTTTCAGGCCTGCAGTCCCACAAGGTCAGAAACCGCGGTGACCCCTGCCTACTCCAGCCTAGACTGCAAACTGGCTGAGTGTAACAACTTGGCAGTAATAAACTGTTAATTCAGAGACTTCTGTGGTTTTCTGTGAGGTTGGGAGAGTTTGGAAAATGCTGATTTAGTGTGCAAGTCGGACAGTAGGGGAAAAAATAAATATTTATGTGAATTTACTGAAAAAAGAACTTGAAAAAATACTTAAGGGCAGTGGCCTGCTCCGTCTTTATGGAAATGGAATGAAAGTGAGCAGAACACGCAGAGCTCATAAAACAAAGATTTGACTACATAAATTAGCATGCTTATGAGCAGACACGTGCTGGCACAGCCAAAAAGATTCCATAACCTCCTTTTAACCCTCATCCTACTGACATATTTAACCAACTGTAGGTCCCAGTGAACCCCTAGAATAATGTACTGTTAGAAGCCATCATAACAGCATAATAATAAATAGGAATAGAAAACACTGATGTCACATCATTAGGAACAAATTGACTGACAAAATCATAAAAAGCTGGAATGATTAAAAAAACAAACTGTGAGATATGACCAAAAACATCGCTCTGAGGTTTGCACAGACCCCAGTTGGTAGGATGAGGCTTAATATAGACTTTTAATGCTGATTAGTGCAGAGGTTTAAATGCAATAGAGGCGAGCATGTTTTGATGATCTCTGTTATGTACAATGACCTTTGTGAAGAAACAATCATTGCATGACTATTTTCATTTTTAGACAGGTTCTTAACATTCACTGAAGTGATTTAGGCCACATCCAAACAATAAATCTAAACTAGTTTATACCTTTATTTCTCGCGGAGAAATGTGAAATTTTATGTTCATATGTGCAGTGAAAAAGTCCATTTCCACAAATTTTCCAGCAGACATTTTTATGAATGAACTGCAACAGAAAGCACTGATGTTTCTCAAAGTTTTGTATGCGGCTGTTTTGACAAAGATCTGACAAATAATGGTCAGAGAAACCCGACTTCCCCAATTTGCACAGGCTCTTGCTGTGCTACTTTCTGGATTTCACCTCATTAGTTGATATCAATAAAAATTGCAGCCAACTTGAAAGTGATCATTCTGTGTTTTCTGTCAATGGGGGCAAGCCAGAAGCTCAATATCACACACACACACACACACACACACACACACACACACACACACACACACACACACACACACACACACACACAC
>JAVDPK010002712.1:133085-187482 GCA_034780415.1 Cichlasoma orientale | reverse complement strand
CCCCCCCCCCCCCCCCCCCCCCCCCCCCCCCCCCCCCCCCCCCCCCCCCCCCCCCCCCCCCCCCCCCCCCCGGGGGTAAAAGTTCCATCAGGTTTTCAATTGGGGCGGATCAATAGTGTATTAGAGCTCACCTTGACCCCATCCCTCCCCCTTCTCCCTGGCCCAGCACACAGGCCAAGCTACTCTCCCTCACAGCAGGAGACAGAGAGGGGGAGAGATTGCATTACGGCCCCCCTTTCTTGGACCAAAGTGGCAGAAAATGGCACAATAAAAGCAAGAGCGGACAGAAAGAAAGAGGAAAACTAAGTCGCGGCAGGTAGAAACAGAGAAAGTGGGAGACGAGGAGTAAGAGAGCGCGGAATGAGCTGGAGGAGAACCCAGCAGGTGTTGCCGTGCTTGTTTGGATGGAGCTTTCTAGGAGAGGAAACTTGTTGGGCAGCAAGGTGTGTGCATGACTTGTGTGCATTTGTGTCACTATAACACTCAAAAGGACAGATTGGAACTGAAATGTGTCATCCACATAAAACATAAGCATGTTTTTTTTTTAGAACATTTATAGACTTTGTTTGAATAATTGTGCACAGTCTCGACACAGTCACAGGGCTGCGTAACCTTGAAAGACAGAGAGGGGTTTTTTTTCCTGCTGGTGTCACTGTGTATGCATGTAAAAGAGTCCTCTCAGACAGCATCAGATATGTCCATGCACTATTCTAGTATTTTTATTTCATTAGCATGTCGTGCTTGAAAAATTGCGCTATTCTGTATAGATTACCTTACATATATAACCATCCCTAAACAGGTATCTCAAACTATAATTGCATAAAGGTACAGACACAGAGAAGCATAAAGCATTAAAGTAAACTGAAAAATATTAACTACTGGTTTACCTTTTATTATAATGTTTGTATGGCAGAGTTGGTGAATTCTGGGTTGGAGAGACAAAGCAATGAGCTAAAATGGCTAAGAGTGCCTAAAAAAGCTCCCCGGAGAAACTTGGCTGTTGATTCTCAGCAGATTTGATGCTACAAACTAATTTGATTCTGTGTTAATATGCAAAAAATACTTAGCCATTCATAAATGGATACATTTAGGGATTAAATCACAAATTCTACACTCCAAAAGGTCTACCATTGTTTTTAAGGTGTGGTTCACAGTTGTGCAGCAATGCTCAAATAAGCGCACGGCCAGCCACCTATACACATGCAGATGTGCATGAGGCTGGTAGGACACCCTCAATCACTGGCGGACAGCAGGACTTGAAGCTGTTGCAGAAGGACAGAGGCAGGGGCCAGAGTGAGGGCAATGATGGGGGGGAGAGGATGAATAAAAAAAATTGATCTGGGAATTTAGCATTTAGACACAGTTTACAAAGTGATATAGAGGGGAGGCAGAGGAGCCGAGGGGACCGTGCGGGGGAGGACACTTAACTTTACAATAGGTCAGCTCTCTACTAACTCTCTTACTAACTGGAATCTTGACATCCCGCCCTGTATGCTGCTCCGTGCATATACCCCTGAAAATAAAGGCAAAATGCAATTCCGAGATTTCTTCCAATGATCCATCTTGAGCATGTGATTTAGCTGTTTAGACAGGAGCTTGTTTGTAAAAGCGCAGACCTACTAGCAGCACCATCCTCATCTCTTCTCCACATTTCCTAATGCTGTTCCTATTGTCACCCATCCACACTCCAGTGCACATACACACGCCAAGATGCTCGGCAACAACACACAAATGCACACGCGCACCCTATGTCAGGCATACGCACACACGGTAACACACAAACTCTGTCCCACTCACTGAGGGGGAGAAAAGGAAAGAAAAAAGGAGAGAAAAAAGAAATCGATCGCCGGGGATAGCGGTGCGCGTCGGAGGATCGTATCTTGTCAAAATAATATATTACCCTCATCCCCGCCTGATCGATGCGGTGGATTAGGGACGGAGGGCTCCCTCTCTCCCCTCCTCTCTCTCCCTCTCTTCCTCCTCGGTGCTTGGTGCAGTTTAATATTTACCTCCGTGAAAGAACGGCCGCGACGGCTCTCAGCCCTAATTGATTCCGACACATGGGGCTCTGTGCTCAGGCTGCGGATGAGAGAGGGAGGGCCGGCTGGAATGCACAGGGAGAGAGGTGAAAGAAAGAAAAAGAGGGAAAAAAGAAAGAAAGGATGGAGGGAGGGAGGGAGGGAGGGAGGGAGGGAGAATGAACCTCTGAACAGCAGCATAAAAAGCAAAATAGCAGGAAAATGTGAAAAGGAAGGCTAGAAAAAAAATCTCCATAAGGAAGGAGGAAGAAGCTGTGGGAAGAAAGGGCAAAAGTGAAAATGCTGAGATAAAGTATTGAGATTGAAGAAATGGATGGATAAAGTTTACGGTGGTGGAAGAGAGACAGATGAACTTAAAACCATGGAGGAAAACCTGGGAGGTCAGAGGAAATACTGTAGGAAAGGCACGAGATGGAGATAGCTGAGCCAGAGGGATAGCAATGTATGTGGCACAAATAGAGGGGAGAGGGATGAATGGAACGGATAGCAGATAGGAAATGAATCAGGAAGAATGAGGGAAACGGGGAGAGTAGGTGGAAATGGGACAGCACGCGAAAGTGGCTTCAGGAGAGCAGGAAGAGAAACGGGAGGGATGAGGGCAGAGGAGAGCAAATGAGAGGGGATTAAGAGAGCGACAGGAAGATGGATAGAAATGGAGGAGTGAAACATGACGGCTGGAATGTAGAGCACCAATAAAAACGCAAGAACAGGGAGCAAAGAAATAGGGGGATGATGGAAAAAAGAGCCTGGCGCAGAGGTGACAGAATGATATCAGGTGGGATAGACAGAAAACAGGAGTGATAGCGGAGCGAGAGGCGGGAGGGTAGAGAGGGACCATATTTTCCGCTGAAGGAACTGGCCTGTCATGCTGTTCCGCCAGCGCAGAGCGGCTCTATAAAATACAGGGAGCAGGCGGGTCGTGTCGGGTGACTTATGTGTATATCTAGGCTTTGTCAATATTTCTTTCTGTCTTCCTTCCTTTGTGCTCCCCTATTGCTCCCTCACTCTCTTTTTCCAATTTTGTTTCCACTGTCTCCCCATTTCTTACTATGTGTGTGTGTGTGTTTGTCCCAGTTAAGTGCTCACTCCATCTCCAGCATTGTTGGTCCCCGTTCCTGTTCTCTTTGGGAAGTGAGAGCATATACAAGCGGTATAAGCCATAGAAGTCACTCGCACCTTTGAGCTTACGAGCCAAACATGACTGTAGCGCAATGACTTGAGCACTTGGCAGGGTTATATTCCCCAGTGATTCTCCATTATGAGACAATGGAGGCAGGATGATGAGCCTTGCAGTTAAATTGACGTCGACAGAGCACCAACACAAATGCTCTCATTGGTGTTCATATCATAAAGTCTGTCTCCAGATGAAAAACAGAGAGACAGTCTTCTGGTTCCCACTATCACGCCTACTTTACTTGTAAGGCTTCTCTTCTGCATAAGTGCAGGGATAAATTATTGCATCGGTTTGTGTACATCTCTCTGTAAATGTGCTTTTCTAGTTTGTGTTTCCCTGGTGCAGAAGCACCAGGTGGTAGGTTGATTTATTCATGTGATCCCAGTTAGAGTTGTACCTCCTCTTCCTCATTTGGCATGGTTTAGTATCCTGCACACAGGCCTGTGGAGACCTGGATCCATGGGGGTGAAAGGGGGGGGGGGGCATCATACAGATACACTACCCTAGTCCACAAGTGGACACACAAATTACCTTGCTCTACATTTCATGTATATTTATTAACAAAATACATTTAAACTTCTCAGAAATTTTTTTTGAATCGCCACATAAGTTCTGTGATGGTGCTTTTATTTTTGGCTTCACCAAAGTCCTGGTGGGACTTTGTGTTGAGAAAAACATCGTTTGACTTCACCACAGATTGTGGTACGGATCTATATTTACCATGTCGTCACAGAAAAAGAGAGAGGGAAAAAACGCAGAGGATGCAGAAGTTGAAATGGAATGAAACAGAACTTATTTATTTTTAAAGAATAAGTCCCAAATTTCCAATCTATCCCCATGACTTCCTCTGCCTCGGTGCTATGGTTTCTTTTTACTTTCCACCTTCTTCCCGCCCTCTCTCTCTCTGTCGCTCTCTCTCTCTGTCGCTGTGTCTGTTCTTTATTTACACCTCTCTCCTGCTCTCTGCAGTGGCTCAGGGAGCGGTAACAGAAGTGTCACTTGTCATTATTGGTCTAATTCAGTAATCCGTCATCGTGCACTCACTGTATGCAGCGCATTATACGCCAGCACAGCAGGTGTACTACGCACCGAGGTGGAGATTTGATTTGACACGCACACGCAGGCGAGAGAGCCAACGGGGGCCGGCGCAGACGGGCACTGAATGTGTGCGCACATTTTG
This sequence comes from Cichlasoma orientale, assembly GCA_034780415.1. NCBI lineage: Eukaryota > Metazoa > Chordata > Actinopteri > Cichliformes > Cichlidae > Cichlasoma > Cichlasoma orientale. The sequence goes on along the minus strand of JAVDPK010002712.1, from coordinate 183,089 downwards.
TTTTTTGTGTGTCTGAGAAAGTGGAAGGGGAACAGATAGAAAGATGGAGAAATTGAATTTTTGTGTGCATGTCTGTATGCGTCTGTGGATATATTGTAGTTTCAATAGAAATTCGGCAGTCTAAGACGTCTCTGTACTGGGATGAGACATCGGTGACAGGACAGAGAAAGAGTAGGAGCAGAGCAGAGACAGTGAGCGGTAGCAAACAGATGCAACAGAAGTTCTTTGTAGGAAAGAAAAGTGAACACAATCCAGCAGTAAATTATTGCAGCTTTCTTTCCATTAATTTAGAATTTGTGATGATCAGATCAAAGTTTATGTCTTCGTCTAAGGGCGGAATATGTTTTATAACCCGGCCTGGAAGCAAATCTATAATCCAATCTACTGTTCAAAACAAGGCTGGAGTATTGAATTTCCCTGATTCCGTTGTTCAACACTTTTATTCAGCCATAAAGGTTTTTCTTTACTATTAACACATTTTTATAAAGCATTTCATTAGAAAGTTATGTTTTTATTTTATAGTTGAATATGTTGACTGACTGGCCAACAAAGTCTGATTTATAAATTACCTGTTGGACTTTTAAGTTTTGTCATGCTAATAGTTTATTAAATTTATAAAACTTTTCCCCAGCACTTTCATTTGACCACATAGCTAAATCTACCTACCAGCAGGGAGAGGAAAAAAGAGGAGCAATGGCATCATGTTTAGGTGGTCAGCTTCTTGGACCCTAAGACACTCCAGATTTTATTATTCGAGCATATGGACTCATTGTCATTGTACAAAAACATAAACCACTGTGCTTTTCATTCACCTCATCATGCTTTAGTGGAAAAGAATCCATGAAGAGATATGATTGCTAAGTCTTCCAGATCTCTGGTCGGCTTGCAGCATTGCTAACTTCTGCACTACAGTGTGAAATTATGAATCGTCCTGGGATTATGCTCAGAAGTACCATGGTTGCGCTCCAAACCCAAAGTTTGTTTGCTATAACCTGTGGAATCAATAAAAGAAAATGGTCAAGTCTAGATTCAAGTTAGACACGGTGAGGTGAATGCTGCTACAGTCAGGGTTGTGGTCTACAAGACTGATCCATTATCCATGAAGTCAAACACCAATTTTATCTGTTTTAGTCTCTCCCGTGTTTATGTTTGTTTTTATTTGTGCATCAAAACTTTGGCCAGTAGGCATCGCAAGCAACTAATCTATCATTCAATAATCAATATTGGTGCAGATTTGTTGATATATATTTTTTAATTTAACCTGTCAGTGATGTGTAAGTTCAAATTATCTCAAATCTAGTTTAGCATTTTAGCACCGCTTTCCTTATCAGCCAACTTACACACAGATATCATTCTAAATGCAAAGAATCAGTCAATTTATCAACCTGTCCTATCTCTAGCTATGGTAGCTGGTATTCAGATTCACTTTACTGCATACAGAAATGTACACTCTGCGTTATTCAGTCCAACCTTGGTGCAACTCTAAGTCAAAGCTACCCAAGCCTTGGTGCTTGGGGTGGGTCCAATTAAAACAAAGGCAAAGCCAAGCTTTGAGATGGTGCCCGCTACATTCTGGGTACTAAAGTTTTATTCTATGTGAACAAGTGTAAGAGTGATGGGGTTTAAGGTTTGTGATGGTGGAGCTTCCCCTTCTCTCTTTATCAATGGCAATTTGTATGTGAGCGCACACCTCTGGAGTCCCAGCGGACACAGTGGATTTCATCAAGTTCTTAACCCCACAAGGCTACAAATCCGGTTACCACTGTAAGTGTTTTAAACTGTTTAAACTATCACAGTGCTCCATGCTGAGTCCCAGCTCGTGTACAAGTCACGCCCAGATCACACCGAACCATATGAGTGTAACTGCATTTACTTTACTTTTTTCTCTTATTTTATTTTTGCTTCATATAACACCTGCCATTTCCACCATCACATCAAACCCCCCGTCTCTAAGCCGACTCCGAGGGGATTCACTTCTATTGTTTTGTGAAACCGTTTTACGGTCGCTTTTATTGATTCATTTTTATCATTCCTTTTTTCATTAAGAACAAATAGAAGACTTTTTTTTATGTCATGTTACTACACCCCAAATTTCTGTTGCTGATTTTACTGTATAATGTGTATTATTGTGGGATCCTCTCAGTGATACTGATGTTACAGTGTAGAGCCATGTAGTTTTCATATTGAATGATAATAGCCTCATAATATAGGTCTGCCTCACAGTTCCTTGGTGTTAATTGTAAAATATTTCTAATTACTACTCATTAGTGTAATTTACATAGGCCTAAATATGTGGTGAGCTATGATGAGCCTGGTTCAGAATCATCAGCCCAACCAATTAAAGCAAACATCACAGTATAGTATTATTTTCCATTTTTAAATATAATTTTGTCAGTAGTCATCAATAAAATTTCAAGGGTGTGAATGTGTTAAATCAGTGATCCTCCTTTACAGTTGGAGCAAACCAAAACACTTCTTCACACAGACATGGACTGCACAATTTAAAGCTATTAACACATTTGATTGTTAATTACTAATAACTAATTTATCCTTTAAGAAAGAATTCAGCTCAAGATAGTGAGGTGAGAAATTACAATTGAACTAAAACTGAAAAGAGATTTTTAAGTGAAATATATTAAACTTACCATCCTTTTACTTTTTTTTTCCAGAAGCCCTACCTCACCCACCCAAAAATCAAGGGTAAAGCCTTTCAGTCAAGTATAGCCAGAGAATTAGAGATGGGTATAGGGGACTTGAGAGGGTTACGGTTTTCAGACTTATGAAACCTTTAGACATGAAATAAGCTGCAACTGGTAGCTTCTCATTATTGTTGATTTATAAATTATAGCTCTTAATCTTAAGTTAATAAAAAACTTTTCCTGGGCAATTTAGGCACTACCTTCAAGTTGCAATCAACTGGAAACAAAACATACTTAGAAGTTTAAAGGAATCAAATGACAGAAGCTCTTTTTATTTTTGTTTTTTATGAACAACAATGAAGGATTTCACAGAGGAGATAAAAAAAATAATTGGTAATTCACCAAATATGTAACATCTTAATTTCCTAATTAGTTATTTTTGGCTTAAAGGCTACACAGAAAGACCATTCATATCTGCATGCTTTGCTTATTTGTTTATCTCTCTAATTGATCATTTAGCCTATAGAGAAAGAGCCCTTTGATTTTATCTATTGCTTGCCTGATAGTGATCATCGACTGGGGGGTTATTTTCTATTAAATGATCAGAGGTGATCAATACCGCTCAATAACTGTCTTCCTCCTCCCTCTTATCAGCGCCAAAATGTCTCCATGCTGAACGACCCTTAGGCTTACACTGCTGAAATGATTATAACATTCAATTTTAATAGTCGGAACATATATATAAACTATTGATCCTCTTGCGTTTTTACAGTTACTTTGTCTTTGTTTAGGAGCTGAATTGTACAAGAGCATCCCCCAAATGATGGCCAGCACACAATGAGCTACTTCTCCTCCTCTGCATCAGTTGATCAAAACCGCCCGGAGTTATGCAGTTAATGGCATCATTATTGTAAAAGAGAGAAAAAAACAGATAGGGGAGAGAAAAGAGGGGTGGGAAGAACAAAGTTGGAAAAGGAGAAGTGGGAGGAGGGAAGGAAGGAAAGTGTTTGAATTATTATCCTGTATATGCTCGAGTGGACACGAGACAGAGAGCAGGGGGCGATTTGGCGAGTTGTTGAAGAAAAGATGAGAGGTGAGGCCTACGGTGGGGAGGAGAGAGCAGGAGGGAGGGAGGGAGGGTTGGTGATGAATGGAAGGAGAACAGGGATGAGAGACGGAGCAGCATGAAAGAGTATATACGGTGCGCGGTCCCGCTCCGAGGATGATGAAACGTTAATTAAAGTAAACGAGCTACCTGAGCTCCCCGGCTAACCCCCTGTCACACTCTGTCAGGAGACAGAAAGAGGGAGGTAGAAGGGGGAAGACATGGAGGAAGAGGAGGGGAGGGTGGAAATTTGACTGGAGAGGGGAGAAGTTAGATAATCCAGCTGTGGCTTTAGTTCAAGGTTGATTGCTGTCACAGTTTCGGGCACAGATATCACGCATCTGCACACCAGCGAACAGTAATGGATATGATCTCACTATGATGTTTGTGAATTTAAGTTCCTTTTTTTTTTGTTTGTTTTTCTGCATTAAATTCTTTTCTATTAATTGCTTTCGGGCTCCATCCAAGATTTCTTGTGAGACCCGCTCAACTCTCTGCAATTACATCTCGCATATGGGAACTTAATATTTTTGAATTAATTAATCAGCAGCGTTAATATCGCTAAAACGTTGCTGCTTGGGTCAGTAATTAAGAAATTCTTTTTGGCCAAAAAAGTGGTCCCTGATTTCCAAGTCAGAGAAAATAAAACATCCACTTTCCCCCCCACGTATATGTTCCAGCTCGTGTTCCTCTGTGTATATAATCCTCATTTCCCGTTCAATCCACGCAAGGTTTCATCCGCCAAGATCACCTTTGTTTCTTTTTAATGCTCATATTCATTCAATTAATCTGGGCTCTAATTCGTTTATATATTTATTTACTCGGTCTCGCCATCACTCTCTTTTTTCATCTCTCTCCAACGATTATCCTGGCGTCTAATTAGAAATCGATGCTGCTTGGCCGCCGGGTATTTGCAATGTGTTTGTGGACGTTGAGAACAATTCCCCGGACAGAAAAGACTGAGAGAAGAAAGAGAGAGGAAGAGGAAACGCTACACTACACTGCACTGCACTATATGCGCGCGCGCGCGCACACACACACACACACACGCACACACACACACACACACACACACACACACACACACACACACACACACGCAGATTCTGACAACCGACTTAACTGCTTGCAGCTATTCTTCTTTCTAAAAAGCAGTAGGCTAAGTTTAAAAAAAAGAAAAGAAAGGAAGAATCCAAGGAAAGGAAAAAATGAAAAGAAAATGATTTTTTAACGACTGGCGCGAGGGATTTGTGCAGAATTGTTGAGGACTGTTTCCCCGTCTTTTAGGAAAACAAACAAACCTCGAAGTGGAAAAGCACTTTAAATGTGATGGCCTGCATCTAACCCTAGCCAAAAGTCGAAGGAGCCAATTCATCACAAGGTTGTAACACTGCAGTGCGCTGCGTCTCTGTTGCAATGGCATTATTATTTTATTATTATGCTGCTATTTTGAGCGTTTAGGGCCTCCGTGCACCACATCGTATGTTGTATATATGTAATTGATGCATTAGTCCAAAATGCATACTTAATTCGAACAGATCCCCTGTAACACGCGTGTTTAATTGTAGCCAAACCTTGGCCAAATTAGACTTCAGTAAATGAGTAATATTTAATTTGCTTTTGTCCTTTTAATGCAAATATTTTGGAAAATTCGAAACTTAAAGTCCAAATGATTGTAAGCCTAGAGTGGACTGTGTCGCCAGTTTTCTTTTCCCTCGTTTGTGCCATCGCCGGTGTCTTGTCTGATGCTCATTCCGAGCCGACGTCGCCTCCTCTCTGTCGCTTCCCGTGGAGAGGAGTCGGTATAGAGGCGACGGGTTAGCGCCATTACCGGGGCCAATCGAACCAAACCGGATTAGCAGCTGCCAGATGAAAAAAGAAAGCGTTCCAACCAAGTGAAAAAAAGAAAGAAAGAAATGTAGGGAACGAGAGCCTCGCACTTTTATTAGTTCAGCTTTACACCACAGTGTGTTTACCATCTGTGCGCAACCTTTTATTGGCTCTCCCCATAATTTGTTTTTCAGACGCCGTTTCTCTCTGTTTTCTGTGTTCATCATCCCAAACGAGATGCATCACTTTCTCCCCTCTCTCCCTCTGTGTGTGTGTGTGTGTGTGTGTGTGTGTTTCTCCAATGACTCCATGGGTTCACCAGTCAGGAAGTGTCATATCGGGAAATGCAGTGTTGGAGTGTCACCCCCCTCTGCATGATAAGGAAAACTGAATAACTTGCTTCTTCTCCTTGTTGCTTCACATTTCATCAACCCCTGTGATGCTTTACTTGTGCCAAAACCATCAGTCTAGGCTCCCTGGTGTCTGTGTGTTGTGGTTTCATATGTGTAAGTATGTGAGTGTCTGTGTGTCTTTGTTGCTCTGTGCAGTAAGCCATATTTGAGGCTTCATCCTTGCATTTTGTGTCAGTCTATCTTTCCATCTTGCACGCTCATTAAACGTCCCTCCCTCACACACACACACACACACACACACACACACACACACACACACACACACACACACACACACACACACACACACAAACAATAACATGTTCATCTCCAGCTTTGTACATCTATGACTAAACAGGTTTTTTTTTCTTAACAGACAATTCAAAATTTGTTTGACAAACAAACACACACACACACACACACATACACACACACACACACACACACACACACACACACAGTTATCTGGAGATTTCTGGTAAATCCAGTGCGTTATTGAGACAGGAAACCAGTATAGCTCCACACTCTTGTTTTGCTTATTTACTTATAATACTCATATAATAAGTGAATTCCCTGATTACTAACTGATGATAACTGATGCTGCTGCTGCCAGATATTAACAGTTAGTTTGAACATTTTAGCAGCATGTGAAAATCATTGCTGGCCTGAATACATCAATGAAAAACTGGTATTATTGGTCGTGTTTGCTGTTTTCCCACCATATCGGTTTGTTTTAGGTAACAACAAGACGCGCCGCCTCGAGCTCATATCATTACCACCTGCTCGTGATGTCACTTCCGTGCCCCAGAGTGTGACGGCTTGTGCCAGGATGGTGAAAGGTGTCAGGCTGGCACTGCTGCTTCTGCTGCTGCTGACTTTCGCTGCAGAATGCAACTGTAAGTTAAATCACTGCGATATGTAGTTTAAAGGCTCATTTCACGCAAAAGATTCACTCACAGTTAGGACCATCTGGACACTGACGCAATTTCTTTTGGAACACTGCCTCTGTAAATCCAACAGGCAAGATTTGGTTGAAGTGCAGATTTTTTAGCTTTAATTCAGGAGGATTAACTGAAGTGTTGCGCTGACATCTCTTTGGACCTCATGCTGAGAGTCCCAGCAAACACTTGGAAGTAACTCTAGATCTTTTATCTGGTTAATTTGCTCTGGAATAATGAAGGAAAAGCTTTGATGTGATCATTTTGTTACCCTTAGAATTAAAGATAAATGTCTGCACTTTAATCACGTCTTCACTAAAATTCACTGCGATGGAGTACAGAGGCATAAATTGGGTCATGGTCCAAATATTTAAGGACCTTTAGCGGTGGTGGTGTATGGGCTATAACATGCAGATAGTTTTAGGCATTGTTTGATAGATTTTGTTGTGCTCGCTACATTTAAAAATTCAAAAGCAACACCTTTTTTCAAGAAAAAATTTCTCTGATGAAATATTTTAGCTGGAATAAAATGGAGTAAAAATCACGTTTGATATCAGTGTTTTTATTTCCGTGGGCACGTTGGATCCAGCAGCTGGACATTTCTGGACTCCTACTGTGGAGCAGTAGGACCTTTACCCTCACCTCGGCCTTTCTTTGGAGCAAGAAGCTCCCTCGTTGTGCCTCCTCTCCCAGATATCTGAGAGCACTGATCAGCATGGAGTCTGTGATAGCAATTCCAACAACCCGCTCATAAGCACGCAGCTGACGGCTCTCAGTAATTTTCCTTTTTCCTGTTCCCACAGAGCACTCAGTACAGGTAGACATGTGGTCTCTGTGAGGTTGCGGTGATCTCTTGTGGGAACTTATATTTTCTGGTGTGCTCATCTTTCATGCTCTTCTTCCTTTCAAGTGACGGAGTGATCAACCCCTCCAACTGCTGCTTTGAGCCACACCCCCCCCCCCCTCGCCTGACAAACAGGATCAGCTACTGTGATGTTATCGGGCTGCTTCTGTTTGCTTCCAGCCTTGTTGCTTTCAGCTAGGTTATGCAGGGCCTTGTATCAGGCCTGTGTCACTGCTGCCTTCTGGAAAACATGTGGCAAGCTTCAAACTGGTAGCTCACCTCTGGGCATCCCACACGGCCTTGATAATGATGTACAGCCTCGCTTGAGGCACCCACTGCACATCTTGACATAAAAGTCCTTTTTTTTAAATCATATTTGTCACACAAATGTTTCAGACCATCAAACAAATGTTAATATTAGACAAAGATAATCTGAGTAAATACAAAATGTAGTTTTTAAATTATAATTTTTTGTTGTTTGTTTATGTTTTTTGTTTTTTTTTTTTGGGGGGGGGGGGTTTATTGAGGGGGAAAAAAGCTTTCCAAACCGGCCCTGTGTGAAAAAGCAATCACCCCCTAAACTTTCTAACTGGCTGAAATCTTTCAGCCTGCTTTACTTTGTCAGACAGGTTCTGTTTAAGTGATTTATTGATTCAGCAGCTCTGGCAGTAATCAGACCTGGGTGTGGTTAGTGGAAAAAAAAAGTGTTTAACTCTGTAAAGCCTGCAAAGCCGTGAGATAATTGCCAGAAAAATGTAATAATTCTATTTTTTTTTAATGGAATCTTTATTGATAAATAAAAAAAGAAATATTACTTTTTCACACAGGGCCAAACAGGACTGGATAACTTAATGAACAAAATCATATTTTAAAACTGCATCTTGTATTTACTCAGGTTATCTTGTCCAATATTACATTTTTTTTTAATATCCAATGACATTTCCAATCTCATTGTACATTCTGTATAATGGCAAATAAAGGCATTCTATTCTAAATATGCAAAAAACTAAGAAATCAGGAAGGTGGCAAAGACTTTTTCACTGCACTGCACAGATTCAGGGATTTGCGTTGGAATCCATCTCCTGAGCTGACTTTGAGGTGATGTCAGACAAATTAAAGACTTCGGGATATTTTTCAATAATAACGTTCAGTCGCCGATATTGTTTTCTTTCATTGTTACTCAGAAGTGGAGACATTGTGTTGCTCAACACGAAAGCGTGTCTGATTCATTAGCGAACTCCTGCTCGTCTCAGAGGATCATCCCGTGCAGCTCGTTATGAAGCGTCTCACTGAAGTATCACCTGCCGCGTTCAAAAGAAACTCAGATATTTTGTGACCAACGGAATATTTTCTCACCACCCTCTGTGGATTACCCTGTTTATCTAAAATGACGCGTTAAATGCTGTGAGCACAGCTTAAATCACTGACCCGGGGTGGACGAGTGAAATGAATGGATGTATTTTTAAACAACTGCACCGAGGTTTTTATTGTGCTGCTTGTTGGAAGCTGATGTCTGTTTGTCACCTGTGTTGCCAGGCACATCTCCACCAGGAACACCAGTCCTGCTTGGCTGCAGGTCCCCCGAGAAGGAGACTTTTTTCTGCTGGTGGAACCCAGGCTCTGATGGAGGGCTGCCGACGGTGCATCACCTTTACTACGAGAGAGATGAGTCAGTCCAACCTATCAATTATCTGTTCTTGTTATTTTACACAGTAGAGCTTGTGGGTCCTCAGCTGGAATTAAACTGGGGTTAAGTTTCGGATTCTTTGCCTCCCACACTGGAAACTAGTGAATGCGTTGTGTTTTAGTTGTATGTGACTCTTCAAGCAATCAAGTGGAAAACTACCAGATGTCCTTTCACACCCTTGTGAGCTGAGCGCAAATCTTTGTTGATGTGCCAGTACACCAGCGAACACTTGGCTCACCCATGTGACCTTCATTTCTCTGGGCTCGAGGGCAGAAGGCTAGTATTAGCATTTCAAGAAGCTTAACCCGAAGATGCTGGTGAAGCCCTGACTTGGTGTACATCCCAATATTTTCAAAACGAAGCCACACAGATTCTGTGCTCAGAAGTAATTACATGTAATTACAAGACAGTCAGCTCACGTTATCGTTGAGATGTTCCAGTTGTTAAACTATAAATGAAAAGATCGTTAAGTGATAGTTTAATTTAGAATCACCAACTAACCTAACGTGTATATTGAGTTAATCGGCGCATGTTGAGAAGCGCTTGAGTCATGTAATAAACTGCTTTATGAAGGGGTGAATACGGTCTGTTGCGTCAAACACTTGAACGAAAATGCTATAGATTTTCCATATTTAAAGTTACATTCATAAAACTCAAAAGAAAACCTAATGATTAATTTCTCAGAAGATTAAGTTGAAGTCACATTGCAGTGGTCGGCGATGAAGCCATAAAAATCAGTCATGCTTGTTTATTGCAGTCGTGTATTTTCTGCCCACGGCCCTAATTTATTCTGTAACACCTACTTTGAAGATCGGTATAAAAGCGAAATGCCCCGAGCGGCGTTTTAGCCCGAGCCTGGTTAATAAAATTCCTGTTTCCTCTACGTGCAGTTTGGAGGGAACGCGCCGGTGTCTGGACTACCGCACAGCTGGAAGTAACTCCTGTTTCTTTAATAAGACCTACACCTCTATCTGGGTCGACTACACTGTGACCGTGGTGGCCTCCAATGCCCTTGGGAATACCTCCTCAGAAACCCATAGAATTGATGTGATGAACATTGGTAAGCTTTTACAGATGAAATGCATGAATCAAATTTAAGCAGACTTTTGTTGAGTCCTACACAGAAACCCTTAAAAAAATATAAATATGAGCATATTTAATTTCAATAAAGCAATCTTACTAAAAAAATATCCTTATTTTTTTATTCTCTGGGTTGTTACGATTATTTAGACTATGATTCTTTAGGCTTTTGGCCCATCACTGTGCTGCTTGCAGTCTATAAAGCACGCTGACCTTGAGCTCCATGGATTATTATTTTACGACGGCACAGAATTGGGATTTTCTGGCAATGATTAACTGTCATTTTAAACGTAACCATTCCGAATTAAAAACTTTCGCAGCGTTATCAAGAATCAGCAATAGCTTAATCCGCTCAGATCAAAAATATATTTGTGTCAGAACAACAGTAACACAAAAATCTGTATGGACCGAGCTAATGATTGGCACGGTTTTATTGGCCAGGCTGCCTTCTTGCTGTGGAATGGAAAAGTACCGAGTGACAGATACGAGGTGCGAATGAAAGCCTGAGCAAAATGAGGTGGAACTGGTTTGTGTGTAGAGCGAAACTTCTGTGCAGTCCAGCGTCAAATTTCACATCTTTTGTTAAGGTTATACTGTACGGGCAGAGATGTATGAGAGTCCCGTCCTGTAAGCAAACAGTAACTCCACTGCATTAGTTTTGTGTGTGTGTGTGTGTGTGGGGGGGGGGGGTCTCTGAAGACACATGTTACAAGCCCCCATGCATTTGACTAAGCACAGATCAACACGGTGGTTTTAGACCTGAGCGACTGCAAACCACAGTGGAGGCGTGGCCACAGGAAAGCCAGTGCTGGTCTGCTGGTTGGTCGGTTCACCGGGCGTAGGTTTCCATCGTGTACTGTGAGGAAATTTAGAGCATCGGACACTTTATTTGCTACATTTTAAGGATTTTTTTTCTGCACCAGTTTGTACGATATGTGTATCAGTTTACGAATGACATTTCTTCATTGTGTCTCCATTTAACAAGTCAGCATATACTGGACGGCTCTCAGGCCTCCTGTATTGCTTAAAATTTAATGTCACTGCTGTCATCCAGAGTAGGTTGCAGCTGTACTGCAGTGACATTTCTTAACACTCTACATTATGTCCTGTTCAGGAAGCGTTTACATGAATTTGGCTTGCAGACTGTTAAAAAAAGATGGACATAGCCAATAAGTCAGAAATGACCACGTCTGTGCGATGATGGTTTGGCTTGGTTTTCAACTGCAGAGGTTGCAGCTTGGTTTGATTGTGGAGTGTATGTTTCTGGTTTAAATATGATGCTGTTGATGACTTACATGTGTAAATGAGAGGGAAGGGAGAAAGTTAGAGAGGCGAGGCTGAGATGGTTTGGATATGTGGAGAGGATGATGATGATAGGGCCAGAAAAGAGGAAGAGCACAGAAGAGATATGGATGTAGTCAAGGAGGACATGCAGGGGTTGGTGGGACAGAAGAGGATGCTAGGTTTGACTCGTGTGTTTTATGTTGTTGTACTTGTTCAAAACTTTTTAAGGTGGGGTTTGAAAATTGCCCCTATACATAAAGATTATCATTATTTCTAATAAAATAAAGAATATTGTATTAAATGTTCAAGGAAATCAACTGTTAAACAGTTCAATAAGCCAATTAGCAAACGTCTGCATGCTAATATACTGAACCGAGATGGTAAAAGCGCCCGATGAACGTCGTCATGTTTTGTGTTTCTGTCCGTTGGTGAACAGTGAAGCCCTATGCTCCTGAAAATGTTACACTGGTGATCAACATGGAGGACAGTCCACACCTCTCCATCCGATGGCTCCGGCCCTCTAACACAGACACCAGGTCGGGCTGGGTCACCGTGCAGTACAAGCTGAGAATCAAACAAGAAAACGGCAAAAACTGGAAGGTGCGTGGTAAAAACTGAACTCCCGACTGAGCCTCTCTGACATTTGCTGAATGTGTTCTGGTTTTCTTGGTTAAGATTTTGAACGGAACTTTGCCAGCGATGCAACTTTAAATACATGCCAAAAAAAAATTGTGGTGAAAAGTTAGTTTGTAGTATTTTCTTGAGAATTTCAAAACAATGTCTCTCAATTCTTCTTTTGTTTCAGTTTGATGTGTTTTTTTAAAGATAGTTACAGTTATGTTAAAACGAAAGCATGCCCACTTTTTTTTCTTTTTTTCTTTTTTTTCTTTTTTCTTTTTTTTCTTCTTTTTTTTCTCTTTTTTTTCTTCTTTTTTTTCTTTTTTCTTTCTTTTTTTTCTTTTTTTTAATTTTTCTTTTTCTTTTTTTTTCTTTTTTCTTTTTTTTCCCTTTTTTTCTTCTTTTTTTTCTCTTTTTTTTTCTTTTTTTTTCCTTTTTCTCTTTTTTTCTTTTTTTTCCCTTTTTTTTCTTCTTTTTTTTCTTTTTTTTTCTCTTTTTTTCTCTTTTTTTTTTCCTTTTTCTCTTTTTTTTCTTTCTTTTTTCTTTTTTTTTCTTTTTTTCTTTTTTTTTTTCTCCTTTTTTTTTTCTTTCGTGCCCACTTTAAATTCTAAAGTTTTACTTTTATCAGGATACATGCTTGGCCATAACGCACAACCAAACCAAACACATCATGTCATACACAAATACAAATACAGCGGTGGAGGTGTGATGATTTGAGCTTGTTTTGCGGACACGGGACCCGGGCACCTTGCAGTCACCGAGGTGACCACGAGCTCCTCTGTGTTAAATTATTCTAGAGTGAGTTAGAGTGAGCCCGTCTGCGTGACAGCTAACGCTTGGCCCAGATTCGGTCACGCAACAGGACAGTGATCCCAAACATAGCAGCAAATCTACAACAGAACGGCCGAAAAGGAAAAGAATCAAGGTGTTGCAACTGCCCAAAGTCCAGATCTCAGCCTTATTAAAATGCTGTGCTGGGACCTTAAGAAACTGCACGTAAATGAATGCCTGCAAACCTCAATGAACTTAAACACTGGTGTAAAGAAGAGTGGGCCCTAATTCCTCCCTCCTTGTCTTTGTTAAGTGAATAACGACATGGTGTAATAGGTCACGTCTTTTTACCATAAAAATGGCAAATATCTTTCAAAAACACCTGGATCAAGATCTGGTTCCCAAACAAGTCTTAAAGGTTAATCGTTTTTTGTCTTTATTGGATGGCGCAACAGTGAAGAGCACACAGGAAAGCGGGCATGTGGTCGCCTGGATAGCGGCGACTACCGTCCACTGTCAGATGATGAAATCAGGCTCGGGTATGAATTGCAGCAGCCCAAATAGGAAATAATTAAACAACCTTCTACTGTCAGGAGTAAAGTTGTAGTGTAACCCGTCACACAAGATTAATCAGTCAATCAGTACACTGCAGTTTAACCATAAATATCTGATTTTTATGGTTAAATGGCTTTATATCAGGGTAAACAAATGTATTTTTAACTCTTGTTTGGTCCAAAGGTGATCTCAACGTTAGTAGAAGTCAAACATTTTGTGAAGTTTTTATTTTCCCCTCTCTCTCTTTTTTTTTTTTTTAGAATTACACATCAGGTACGCAAACCCATTTCACCATTTACAGCATCGATCCTGGGGCGGTGTACATAGTTCAAGTGCGCTGTGCACTCGACCATGGCGCCTGGAGTGAGTGGAGCAACAGCACCTCTGTCAAAGTCCCCAACTGTAAGTCCCAGAAGCCCTTTACTCCGTCTTTACAGCATGGCGGCAACTGCTAAGGGTTAAAGATTAATGGAAAAATGCCTCTTCTTTATTCAGTTGCTCACACCGACAATTCCTTTTGGATACTGGTCTTCGGCCTTTCTGCAATTCCGTTGTTAGCAGCAACGTTTATCTTGGTCATGAAGAGGAAAAAGTATGTATCTGATTTAAAATATAGTTTTAAGTGAAGTCAAGATGTGAAGACCTAACTCATGACTGTTTTACTGGTACCTCAGTGTGAAGCAGTGCATTCTGCCCCCTGTCCCTGGTCCAAAGATAAGAGGAGTTGATGTTCAACTTCTCAAGGTAAGTGCTTCAAGTGCACTGTGCTTCAAGAATATGCAAAACGTTGCTTAGGCCCCGATAACAATGTGCCGAATTAACCCCTGCAGAGCGGCCGATCGGAAGATGTCATCAATGCCATGTTTGTCAACCAGAAATTCCCCGCTGTGCTGCCCTGGACGGACCAGAGAGAGCAGTACCTGGTTGTGTCTGACAAAGACGCCTCGTCTTTGCCAGCGGAAAGGAAGAAAATGTTCATTATTCCAGCTGCCTTAATGATAGACTCCGAAATCCCCGCGAAGGAGTCAAGTGAAGTGGATCGCTTTGTTAAAGGCAGTGAATTTCCCTCAGAGGAGAGCTCGTCTAACACAGAGCCATCGCAGCTGCTTGCTAAATGCCCGAGCGCAAGCGTTTTGAATGATGAAGCGGCGAATCAGCACAAAGACGTCACTGTAAATACCATCCAACCCTTTGGAAACGGTGGTTATGTGGATATTCCAAGTCCTGAGAACTTGGAGGAGGGAAACTACAGCAGGGTGAACGAGGTGAAAGGGGATGATATTTTTATCAAGAGGAAAGAAAATGCCCCCCATACTCTGGACATTCAGGGACAAGAAGGGGGCATGCCCGAGGACTACAGCAGGGTGAAAGAAGTGAATAGTGATAGCACGGTTTTCCTGGAGAAACACAGTGACTCCGTTAACTCTTCCATTAAGAGTAAAGGGTACATAGACTGGGTCATTCAGAACTCAAAAAATCCCCAGATGACTGGGCCCAGTGAAGGGGGGGTGGGCACAGAACTAAGCGGCTGTGAATATGTAGAAACTGTCCCTCAACCAGCTTTAATCTAAAGCTTTTTGTTATATAAAATGTTATGAGATGAAAACAGACATTGGTCATTATTTAGTGTTGAACTAAAGGATGAAGATGGCAATATTCTGCATTGTTGCTGTTTTGTTGGATGTACAGTCTCAGGTCCAGAGTGGAACTTACTGCGGGTACTCGAGGCCTCCGGCTACCGAGTACAACACAGATTCCTCTTGCACCGACAGCAGGTCAAAGTGCATCCTTACTCAGCGCAGCAGCTCGACACATGCTCGTTAGATTTGCACATTTCATCCAGACATCCACGCGAGTGACTTCGGTGCTCTGCTGTTTCGCCTCGCGTCATCAGGAAGCTGGCGTTTTTGGTTTTGAGTGACATCTAGTGAATGGATTGTTATGAGATTTTCTGCAGATATTAAAATCTTGAAATGATAAATACTAATAGCTTTGATGGTCCTTTGACTTGTCAACCAAATTTTGATTTTGTTAATCCTGTAATTCACCACTTAATACCTGCAAAACTAACCAAAACCATCTCAGCCTCAGGTGTAATTTGTGTTTAATAGTAATTAGTGCCACCTGCTAAACGTCACATCCCTTTTAGCTCAAAGCATGATGCGTCCAAATACAGAATCACTCAACTGCTTTTAACTCTTGTATTACATTATTTATATCAAGCTTTTAAAACACTACCAGTAATATGAATGCTTCATTGTTGTGTTTTTTTTATATAAAGGGGTGAAAAATCACCCACATGGAATCATTTATTTGTTGGCAAAGAAATGGTTACTCGATGGCTTTGCAGTTATTGTGTGTGTGTGTGTGTCACTGCACCCGATACAACCTCAGCACAAATGTTTTAAAGTGGCGGCATACTGTGCTGTAATTAAATTTTATTCCAGCCAAATCACAGATATAAACAGACTGCACACGAACCTGTCAGGAGTCTAATCAACCGAATATTTAAGACATTGTATGGTTAAAAAAAATGCTACAGAATTAAAGCATTTCCATGTTTTACTGGTGTAAAACTATCATTTGATTTTTTTTAAATGTATTTTTGTAATATAATGCAAGGAGTTACAGACTTATTTGTCATGAAGCATTACAGGTACGTGTAAAACGGCCTCGCATCCAATTACATGAGGAATTTAAAATATTTTAAACATTCAATTAAGCAGGGATCAGTAGTAGCACATGTTTTAACACAGATGATGTAATAAAAAGGTGGACAAATCACATTCCTCCTGCCTGAACCTGACATGCTCTCTGCAAAGTGCAGTCTCAGGAGGTGTTTTGCTGCCTCAAGTCTGGGCTTGAGGACCGCACTTGCATTTTTTTCATATCTGGTTCATGTATGAACTGGCTTATAGTTATCTCATAAAAGGCTTTTTTTTTTAAACTGAAGTCAGTCAGTGATGATGTAGCTCTCAATCCTTCACAAGCCAAAGGTTAGACTTTGAGCTAATAAATGTTTGTTTATACCAATAAATTTAGTTATGCACAATTTATCTACTCCATTTTACTAGTATAAATAAAATATAAAAAAAAAAGTTTTGAGCATCTTCTCAGTAATATTAGGGGTGTCTCAGGGATGTATCCTGGAGCCTCTGCTCTTGTGCATTAATGATTCTCTTTTCAAGTCTTCATTATAAAAATGACACATTAAATTAATATTTTCTGTTAAAAAATTAACCAACTCAAAACTTCTCACATATATACATATGAAAATAATATCGTCCCCGTCTTAAAATAATGGCCCAAGTCATTTTTTTCAGGTCAAAAGACAAAAAAAACTGAACCAAACACTGAAAATATTATTTAGAGAAATATAAATTTTTCGTTTAAAAAAAAAAAAAAAAAAAAAAAGACTTCGGCCATTATTTTAAGGTGGCGACGATATGCAACTCCATTGTTCTTGGGAATGCATCTTATCTATATTTAAGGATTTTTTTAAGAGCTGAATTAAAAGCATCTGGACAGTGTGACTGTAGCCTATCAGCATTGTTAGAGCTCACTAAATATTTATTATCTATATAATTTGATTATAACAAATGTAAAAATGCATATTAGCCGTTTTTTCACATCTAAACGCACCAACGAATGAATGATCCTGTTTTGAGTTTTTGCGCTAAGCTAACCACCTGCCGTTTACCTTAGTTCAATCTCAAGTTTAATATGTTTCATTTACTTCCTGGTGGCGTTAGATGCAAATAATAGATGAAAATAGACAATTTTACACAACACAAATTTTACACAGGTGTTACATAACAATGTTTCCTCACAATAAAACGTACGACCCCTGGAACAACATAACGAATTCTGTTACAGGTCAAAATGTCTGCTGTGGAATCTATTTTTTTGCATTTTTCCAAAACATAAATCAGAAATGTGATTCTGATTTATTGGCGCCACCTCACATGAACCCAATCACAAACCAGCATTGTGTGAAAGCGACCTCCTTTGAAGCTTTGTCTACACTGAACACTTAATTATTTAAACCACATAAGACATCACACCTACTTTCCATGAACTAGAAACAGCTCAGCAGTCGCATCTCCTTTAATATTTATTGCTGCGATTGTCACCTAGCACTTCTTATTTCTTTTTCCTAAATATGGCAACAAAAAGTGGACTCACCTATCAGCTAATGTTTCTTTACATATTTAGTAGTTGTTTGTTTTGTTTTTTAAGTATTCCTCACTAAAATATAAAACCACATAATACATTCAGAAATTAAAATCTCAGCATCATTTTTACCTAAAAAATAAATAAATTGTTTTATGGATCTGAGTGTTTTAAACGGTCACTGCATTTTGACCGTGTGAACATTTGTTACCCTTTGTAAACCTGCCAAAAACTGAAAGTGTAGAAAAGATTTGTATTTGTGTGGAAAAATATGAACGCACAAACATTCCTGCACAAAGAAAACTGTGTGAAACTTAACACTCGTGCAACATACTGATTCTACGCAGTGTGAAAGTCACAAAGTAAGTATACAGTATATATATTAATAAAAGATTTGACTGTGCTGTGTGCACTCTGTACTTCCACAATACAAGTCACAGGTACTGCAGTATTTCTTGTGTTTATCTTCTAGTATAAATTGCTTTGTGTTGAATTATTTTGTATACTATGGAGATCAGTATGTAGCATATGCTCTATAAAATTAACTGGGAACATTAATTTGAGGGGACAAAAGGGTTTATAATAGGATTTTTAAATCAATGTGTAACTTCAGTGTTGTGGAAAATATGGTAAATTTGAGCACTGGATTTTTAAAAAAAAATTTCCTACACCATCAAATTTTTTATACACGTTCTTGAACTTTAACATTCAAATGTACCATTTTCCCATGTTTACAAAGGGTGAAACAACTTTTTATTCAAAACCTTTGAATCTTACTGCAGTACAGTAAGTACAGTCAGGGAATGTCATCCTCTCATGTTTCATTTCAAATGTCAGAACACTTTTAACTAAAACTAATTAGTAAGCAAAACGAAATGCAACATAATGGCTTCAATATGCAGCGTCAAATCATAGCATAGAATTTGTGAGGACTGTGTAATGCACATTTACTGCAACAGCCCCTTAACATCCTCCGGGCAGCACCAAAAAGCTGCTGATAATTCATATTGCGGGATCTCTTCAAGTTCAGCCCTGTGAAGTTGGTGATTTACTTCCCTTAAGCAATCACAATTCATTAGAAATAATAGTAACATGATTCTGACAAAGTCCTGGAAGGCTGCGGGCCCCGGCTTGAGAACCACTTGCAGCACAGTAGCCTTGCACGGCAATTTTTCTGCAAGTATGATGAGAAAGAATGTGCGCAATTTTTCAGGCACAAAACGCTTCACAACTGCTAACTGTCTTCGTCGTCAATGTTTTCACTACATTCATCGTCCAGGTGCATGGAGTGAAGATGCTCCTCAAAGTTCAGTAATGTGTAGTTATACTCCTTCTCCAACATTTGCTTCCAGATTTTTACTGAAAAATGGGAACAACATGTAATGATTTTGACTTTTTTTAATATGGAATTTGTTAAAAAGTTAGCCTAGTGGGTAAAATGAATTGAATGCTCGACAGAGCATCATCCCTATCCAGTGTTACAGTTACTTACTGTACTCTGGTTCCTCTGGATGTGTTCTATCCAGATCAGGCGTAGGTTCCTCAGTGTTTGCTTCAAGCTCGGTCTCTGCCTGGTCGCTCTGATCCAGGCTTGACATCATTGCTTCATAGGCTCTCCTGGCCTCAGAGGACAACTCAATCATCTTATGATAGTAATCCTGTAGGCAAGGAAGTTTTCAGCTCGTTAGAAATTACCTATTGATGTCATCTTAAATACATATTTACATGCACATTTTCATAACATAAACCCTGACCTGTGCACCATCATAGTTGAAGATGCCGACCAGGCTGACAGGCACGGCCTTGTTGACGCAGCGTCCCAAAGCTTTCCTGGAGAGCGCAAATACGAACGGCAGTCCCTGCTCACGACACGTATCGATGATTGTGTGGAGAGCCTCGTCCAGGCCGCCTGTGAAAGGTGACATTTTTCCCCTCAACGTGCCGGTTTAAGCATTCTTAGTTTGTGTGAACATCACAGCTCACAGGGTCAAATTTGTGATTATAACACAAGTCTTACATTTCCATTTAGCTTAACCACATACTAGTACAGACAGAAATTTCCATAGTAAACAAATTAGATAAAGTACATACTGCACTCATGTACAAGGGTGCATACTACATAGTATCTTTCTATTCATATAATCTATAACAATAAGCCAAATATAATGCATACTTACAAGTTATTGCGTGTACAGAAAGATTAGTACAAAACGCACCCATAATACATAATCTGCTGATAGCAATGCATTATGTATAACATCACTATAATCATAAGGCATCCATCCATCCATCTTCTTCCACTATTCTTTTCAGGGTCACAGGGGGGCTGGAGCCCATCCCAGCTGTCATAGGGCGAAAGGCAGGGTACACCCTGTACAGGTCACCAGCCTGTCGCATGGCTAACACAGAGTGACAGACAACCAGTCACACACATTCACACCTACGGCCAATTCACAATCACCAAATAACCCCCCCCCCCCCCAAAGGCAACCATGTGCAAAACATAATGCAACCATGTCCTTTACATATGAGCAATATTGCTGAGCAGTAGGTATGGCTTTAATATTGTTCAATGATGAGTCATAGTCTGTACTATTTATGGCCATGAGCCATCCTTGACCAACATGTTACAATGCTCAGACAATCAGAAGTTGGCATCACAGGCTAACCAATAAGGCAGCAGCCTAGCACTGATGTTACTATAAATAGGCTGGCTCTTTACTGAGAAATTCGGGATTCCCCAGTTTCTCAGTATCTAGCTTCTGCCAGCTGTTCAGGTCAGTCGCTAGATATTGGGAATCCCCACTTTCTCCATTTCAGTCAATAATGGTCAAGTAGGTATAACCAATCACGCAGCACAATATGATCACACACTGACAACTCCAAACTTCGCCTCCACTTCTTTATTATTACAGACAATATGGAGTTCTTGTCCTTCTGGTTGAGCGTTAGTTATGCAGCCTAACTTAACATAGTCAATGCTGACATACCTGACACGGAGCACAGTCAAAAACTGCTGTGCTTCCCCATTAACGCACCTGAATGAATGAATGAATGAACCCCTTCCTGTATAAATGCAGTAACTCATGGAGGTAACCGCCCCCTAGTGTTCAAATGCATACAATACAAAGAGAGAAAGAAAATGGCTCTTACATTAGCAGCCTGAAATCCTCAGTGTTTACTCTCCACTTCAGACAAATACAGTTAAAGTGTACAAAGGGTACTAAAACATCCAGGAATATGAATATCGCGCTGCACATCTTTGAAGAGTAAAGAACACATACGCCAAATTTCATGGCTCAACTCCCTGTAGTTTACAGTCTACAGTTCAGACAGATAAGACCTCACGGACAGACCATAATATCCTCCCGCTTTATATCGGGCAGGAAGATAAAAAGAAGGAAGATAACGAAGCTCTGAAATTGTAGTGGTCATTTCTGTTAATGGTTTGTAATCAATTAAGAATGCATTGCTGTGTCTACATGCAACACCTGTTCATGACTGCATGAACTGATTAGCCCAGCCTTGAATTTAAAGCCAGCCATCAGGTCTCTTACCTTTAGATTCGATGCGTTCACAGTTAGGCGAAATAATGACACATTTGATTTTCCTGAGTTTGAGGTGCTTGAGGACCTCCCGAAGGCCCATCACGATACGTCTCTTCATGCGGGCCTTCATGGGGTCCTTCTGGTACAGGCGGTCCTGGAACCGAACCAGCTCCTTTAGCAGCGATGTCACACACTCATCCACATCTTTGCTCAGTATCTGGCTGCAATAACTGACATGCAAATTAAAATGAGATGAGCATAGCGATGTAGAAAGGGCACAAACATCAACTCATCACTGCAGTGAAGCGTGCAGCTTCTGCCGTCTTACTCTCTGAACTTTCTGCTGTGGATTTTAGGTGCATCGGTTGGGTGTAGCTGAGGTGAGGAGATCTGTTGCTGTACGGTCTCATTTGTGTCAGTCTCTTCATCACCCTCTCCCACAATCTGGCTCGTGTTATTTAACTCATCAGGTCCCTCTGGAGGAGTGCTAACCTCATCTGTTGTTTGAGAAGCACAAAAATACAATATTAGCTGAAATCATCTGCTTCCAACAGCTCAGGACAAATGATATTAGCAGCTATTATTTCACTGCATGCTCTGACCTGTGCTGTTTACATCACAGTCCTCTTTTTCTGTACAATTATTAGCAGGGTTAGGCTCGTTTTCAGGCAGCAGTCCTCTCTCCTCCAGCAAACGCTTCTGTTTCCTCTCCTCTCTCTCTTTCAAAATGACCTGAGGAACCAAAAACAAAAATCAAGCCTATAGACAGGGCTGCACTGCAGAAATGGTTATTTGTCTTTGTTCCACAGTAAGTAAATGAACTTTACCTTTTTGAGAGGAGTTGGTTTCTTGGTTTTAGGCACCTCTCTCTGCTTGCCTTTCTTTACCAAAGGGCTGGTGGAGTCCAGGGGATTGTGCGCAATTTTATCCTGCTGCCACGGAGGCTTCTTCTGGGCAGATGTTTGCTTCTGAACGACAGGTAGTCCTCCACCAACTACAAATAGAGGAATACTTGTTTTAGCTCAGGTTTTGATGCCATGCACTCTAAGATCTAGATGAGGACACTACTTAAATGAGCATTATTGGTCAGGATATAGTTCAGACTGATTTCTACCGAGCTGAGAAGACATTACTCCAAGATGCTGACCGACCTGTGAGAATGACCGGCTTTGCGTCCTGCTTGGCTTTCTGAGATTGCTGCTTCTTTTCCAGGGTGGCCAACATGTTTCCAATGTCCAGCTGCATGGGAACCTTGCTCTTTTTCCCAGAGACTTTCTCATTTTTCTAGAAATCAAAGCGGAACACGAACAGAGCTACATATTAAAGACAAACCAGTTTACAGTTTTAAAGGTAAGTTTTAATGTGCCAAAAACACAGACCTGGCCTTTTTTTTCTGGTTCCGTGGATTGCGTTTTTGCTGCCGGTGATTTTTCCCGGTTTTGGTCTGCAGACTGACGCTGACTTCCTTCTCTTTGGTTTTCCTTAAAAATGCAAAAACGGCTGTCACAAAAAAAACCTTCTGCAAATTAAATGTTTACACCATGTGAACCTGGTAAGTACCTCATTGCATAGTTTTGTATTGCTGCTGATTATTAACCTTTCAGCCCTCGTGAAAGAAAGAGTCAAGCCTGGGAACTCCTCTTCATCCTTCAAAGAAAACCACATAACAAAAATAATCTTTCTTCCAGCGCTGCTTATAATACCCTGAACTGAATGGAAATTCATGCAGATTTTCTTCACCTCAAATTTTGGGGGCTCTTGACAAATCGCTGGCTCTGACAAGTCAGCGCCTGCATCCTCGCCCCTGCTTTTAGCCTTCTTCTTTTTCTTTCGTTTTTTCTTCCCTGAGGCAACTTCCTCCTGCCGTGCAGCCGTGTTCTCCATCTGATATGACAAAAAAGGCACGTAAAAGGTTAAACCCCCGAGGATAACACAAAGGCCTACTGTACAGATCTGAGAATGTGATTGAGCTTTTTAACGCTGATTAAATAATTTAATAAATTATGAGTATTTAAATGTTTTAAGCACAGTGACATTTAATATTTGTGTTGATAATTATCAAATACAAAAAATGTCTGAGCACTGTACTGTTCTGACAGGCTGCATCTGGACCGTTTGATGTTCATAATTAATGTCTGTTCAGCCTCGTTACTCTGTTACCTTGTTTATTCTGGTTTGGTTTCCAATGCTTATGTAAATAAAGTACAGATTTGTGCAGCTCAGAGTTGTTGTATGGGCCCAAATAAGAGGCAGAAAATGTATAGGAGGGTTAACTAATGAAAATAATGAATTCACTTAAAGATTAAGATCTATTGATTGCCTGTGAAATCTGGTATTTTATGCATCATACCTGCATATTGTTACAGCTGATTGTCTTGTCATTTTGAACAGGTTTCTTCGGAGGCTGAGAGGCAATGTTAGCCCAGGACGTCACCACCGGTTGACCTGTTCACGCACAGCAAATAAGAATAAACCATGTGTGAAACATTAGTGACACTGCCTTAAAGTCGCTGAAAGACTGACTACATCAAACCTGAGTCTACCTGCTTGGGTGACTGGGCTTTCTGGCTTGACATCAGTGGCACATTGCCGGGAATCAGGTAGCGTTGGGGATCCTCTGTTGCCAGACTATGCAACAGAAAATTATAGCAGCACCAACTTAATGAGTATAGCTGTAATGTGCAAAAAATTAAGCATTAACTGTCAAGTATCATAACATCTGATATTCCCATAAGCTGACCTTCCAGGAAGGTGCCAGTTTTGGAGTTTGGGGGCTTGTGGATGGAGGACTTGGACCCCAGCACTCTTTCTGAGCAACAGGAGGAGCTCCCCTCCCAGTTGAAACACCAGCCAACTCCGGAAAATCGGCCATCTTCACTTCAAATGGGACCAAATTTGCCTGCGCTTGTTTCGGCTTCCCTGCAGAGGTTGGGGCAGACCTTGTGCCTTTAAATCCTGTGAATGAGTTATGACAAGAGAAGTATTTACCAAAAGAATGGGTTTCAAATCTTTTGTGCCCAAAATATATTCACATCTTCCCAAAATAGCTTCTATATCACAAATTGGCAACACCGGCCAAAAGTGGACCACAGCCCACCTTCAATCAATAAGAGGCAACATTCTGCTAAAGAATCACCACGTGAATGACTGCAGTGAGCCCGCATTGCTATTTAACACTATTACAGTGCAACATTTCATCAGTGACCTATGCAACTGTGCACAGCAGACAAGTTGTAGGCTAATTTAAAATAGTCACAACACATTTTTCTGGATTTTTTAAATGTTAGTGTTATTGCCATGTTACAATTTCTTTCATGTTTTCTTTAAGTGAGCATGTCCACACCGTTCCTATATGTCATCTCTCACCTCTTTAGCTTTCTTGACACTATGTTACTATAAGCTAACTACTCCAAGTACATGATGCAACTTTAGGCTGAACGCCACTGACACTGTGTAGACTTGGGATGCCAGTGGCCTTCAGAGTTGAGATGACAGGCATGTCTCACAGTACAGTCTACTAGGTCGCCTGCATTGGTGATTACTTGTTTGAACACGAGAAAGTGATGAGCTTTTCCATGTTAAGATCCTCGCCGTTAATCAGACTTTGTTGTTTTCCACTTTCATAATTCCCACTGTCCAGCAACTAAATTAAAGCTCTGGAGTCCCCTTAGACTTTCGTTTTTCTAAAAGATTTGTTTTTAGAAGAAAGGAACATGTGCTTGTGCTTTTTGTGCTAGAGGCAGTGGTGGGGAGGGACATACCCAAGGTGTTACATGAGGGACTAAGCCTTCACACGGGTTTCACACTCAGCTGGGGGAGTTACAGAGGCGCCCACAAGTTAGCAGATCATTTATATCTCTTTCTGCTGCCGTACATGGTAGCAATTTTGCATGCCTGCTACCAAATCCCATGAGATATTTGAGAATTGCTGACCTGAGTTATAAAATAATTTTCAATGTTAACATTTCTTTAATTGGTAGTTTAAGTGTGCAAAAACAACCACTAGCAGAAGAACCAGGGGATTGTTCATTTAAAAAACCAAACCAAACAAGTTAATACCATGTATGTCATCTACCTTTTTTCTGTACATCCATTGAGTTCTTGCCCATGATTCTGCCTTGAGTGTCACTTTTGTTTTGAGGTGTCTGTGAAGATAAATACAAACACTTAAATTTCATGAAGAAATTTTGTTTATACACAATATTGCCAGAAGTATTTGCTCGTCTGCCTTCACACACATGAACTTGACATCCCATTCTTAATCCATAGGGTTTCATTTGATCTTGGCCCACCCTTTGTAGCTATAACGGCTTCAACTCCTCTGGGAAGGTTTTCCACAAGGTTTAGGAGTGTTTATGGGAATTTTTGAACATTCCTTCCGAAGCACATTTGTGAGGTCAGACACTGATGTTGGACAAGAAGGCCTGGCTCACCGTCTCCGCTCTAATTCATCCCAAAGGTCTTCTATCGGGTTGAGGTCCGGACTCTGTGCAGGCCAGTCAAGTTCTTCTACACCAAACTCACTCATCCATGTCTTTATAGACCTGCTTTGTGCGCTGGTGCACAGCTATGTTGGAACAGGAATCTATCCCCAAACTGTTTCCACGAAGAGCATGAAATTGTCCAAAATGTCTTGGTATGCTGAAGTATTAAGAGTATGTTTCACTGGAACTAAGGGGCCGAGCCCAACTCCTGAACAACAACCCCACACCATAATCCCCCCTCCACAAAATTGGAACAATGCAGTCAGAGAAGTACTGTTCTCCTGGTAACCGCCAAACCCAGACTCGTCCATCGGACTGCCAGATGGAGAAGTTTGATTCGTCACTCCAGAGAACACGTCTCCACTGCTCTAGAGTCCAGTAGCGGCGTGCTTTATACCACTGCATCCAACGTTTTGCATTGTGCTTGGTGACGTAAGGCTTCTAAACCCATTCCATGAAGTTCTCTATGCACTGTTCTTGAGCTAATCTGAAGGTCACATGAAGTTTGGGGGTCTGTAGTGATTGACTCTGCAGAAGGTTGGTGACCTCTGCGCACTATGAACTCCTGCTCTGTTTTACATGGCCTACCACTTCATAGCTGAGTTGCTGTCTTTCTCAATTGCTTCCACTTTGTTATATTACCACAAACAGTTGACTGTGGAATATTTAGTAGAAACTCGGTGCACAAGTGACATCCTATCATGGTACCACGCTGGAATTCACTGAGCTCCCGAGAGTGCTTGGTTTTATACACCTGTGGCCATGGAAGTGATTGGAATGACTGAATTTGGATGGGTGGATGAATACGTTTGGCAGTATAGTGTAAATAGCTTTCTGTTATTCAAAATAAAACCAACCTTTGCTTGTGGATCCCGTTTGGTCCTGTCTCTCTGTAGGGAATCATCATTGGTCTCTCTAACAGGGCGGCTGCGGCTGTAGCCATGACTCCTTGGTGCATCTCCTCCTCTTCCTGCTGGCTTTGGGCTCAGACTTGACCGGCTCCTTAACAAAGGTTACAAAACGCGCAGCTTAATGTTTAGGGCACCAAATGATTAAATACCCCTATCGTTATAGCTTCCTACCCTCTTGAAATCTGATCTGACGCATATGGATTTGGTAGAATCAGAGCTGGCGGTGATGCTGAAGATGTGTGGGGCTCTGCTGGCTTTTTCCTCGATCCCCTCTGATGTTTATGGTCAAAGTCCTGGAAAGTAGAGAACAGTTTGTTCTTCCGCCACCAAAGAGCGTCCTTGTGTTTAACCTTTAATAATACCACTATTAGCTCCAGGTAGCAAGAAATTTAGCTTATCACCAACCACTCTGTCCATGTTTTAGACTCACAATGCACTCAAATGAAACGCATCCATCTCCACTTGACCACTGTGGACTGTCAAAGTACAACTAGCTCACGTTTGAACTTTGAGTAGAAAAATGTCTTACAAAATAACTGAACTGACTGTTTATTAGCGTGCTCAAACCATACGTTAACTTAGCAGTATCATACTCATTTAAGTAACAGCTAAAGTTTGCTAAGTTAGCTCACGCTTAATTGCACGCAATAGCGTTTGCTAGCTTCCTAGCTAGCTAAGAACAACAAATGTAGCGTTAGTTTTTATTAACTACCTTGTCCATCTCCAGGCTTTTTCTAGATGCAGTCACATCTTCGCATCTTCACCTTAGCGTATACAAATCTTCAAGCAACTTCTTACAAGCGTAAACACAATAATCTACCCCAAAAGTGTGTGCATGGCTAAAAAGGTTAGGCAACCTGTTTGACAGTATGTAGCCGGAGCAGCTAGTTGAGTGAAACAGCTGGTGTTTACATGTGCAGTCAGGAGTCCTGCAGCGACATCCTCTGACAGAACAGCGTAAAAAAAAAAAAGGGAAAAAGTACTGGAGTGTCTAAAATTAAAAGACCAGCAATGTGAATTGGTTGATGTATCTCTCCTTTTTTCTTTTCTTTTTCTTGTAATTTATAAATATTGTAATTTATATACATGCCTCCTGAATTGATTTGATTTATTTGTATTCGTGCTGTATGAGTGTTTTTGTATTTTTTTTAATAAATACATAAAATATTTAATAAACATAATATTGAAAAAAAAGAACAGCGTAAAAAGAAAATCATACTAACCCTACTCTACCTAAGTTCACAAACTTCAACTAAACACAACCCATAAATACATTTATTGAACTACTTACAGCTAGTAAGAACCACTATAAAGATCTTTATATACAGTCTACGATAAAAGTCTTACAGTGGTTTCTATGTGAGGCTGGACACTGAGGAAGGAGAAAAGGACTTGTGCTGATTGGCTGGGCAGAGATCCAACGGGAAGGATGTGCAGGATGTTTAAGGATAGAGATGGAAATGTACTAACGAGTGACACCAGCATGTTGAGAAGATAGAAGGAGTACTTTGAGAAGCTGTTGAATGAAGAAAATTTTAATGAATTGGGAAGTACAGAGGATTAGTAAGGTGGAAGTGAGGGCAGTTATGAAGAAGATGAAGATTGCAAAGGTGGGTGGTCCTGGAGGTATGGAGATGTCTATGAGAAAGGGCAGTGGGCTTTTTGACCAGATTGTTTAACAATCTTGAAGAGTGAGAGGATGCCTGAGGAATGGAGAAGTGTACTGGCACCAGTTTTTAAGAGCAAAGGCGTGTGCAGAGCAGTAGTAACTACAAAGGGATAAAGCTTATAAGCCATACCATGAAACTATTGGAAAGAGTTGCTGAAGCTAGGCTGAGAAGACAGGTGACCACTATCTAGCAGCAGTATAGCTTCGTGATGAGAAAGAGCACTGCAGATGCAACCTTTACTTTGAGAGTGTTGCTGAAGAAGTATAGAGAAGGTCAGAAGGAGTTGCACTGTGACTTTGTGGATGCAGAGAAAGCATATGATGGGGTGCAAAATTGAATACATGTGTGTGAATGAGAGGGAGACAGATGTGACAGTGAGGAGCAGAGGTAGTGAAAGTGGATGAGTTTTAATATCTGGGGTCAACCGTCCAAAGCACAAGACAAGAAGAAGAGAGTGCAGGGAAGGTCGAGACAAGTATCAGGGGGGATTTGTGACAGAAGGATAACAGCAAGACTGAAAGGGAAAGTTTACAAGCTGGTTGTGAGACCTGCTGTGATGAGGTGGAGCTGGAGGTGGCAGAGCCATAGCTGCTAAACCATTGGGAGTGACCAGGATTAGACATGAGTACATCAGAGGGAAGCTCAGGTTGAGCGGTTTGGAGACAAAGTTAGAGAGGGAAGGCGTGGAGACTTGTGCAGAGAAGGGTTAGTGGATATTTGGGACAAAGGATGCTGAATATGGAGCTGCCAGGCAGGAGGAAAAGCGAGACCACAGAAAATTCATGGATTTTTTTTTAAATTAGTGATGCAATAACATGCAACCCATATTTTGTATTTTTAAAGATTATATATGCTAAACAATCTTTAAAAATTCTTTCAGAGACATGTTGTGAAGTAAAATGTGTGCAGTAAAAGTATAAAGTAGAATTCAAATACCAAAGTACAAATATCCTGATCAAAGCTGTACTTGAGAATAGAATTTAGTGTGCCATTCACATGATTTTTTTGTAGCTTTATTAATTACTTCTAGGTGAGATAATTGTTCATCGCCATGGACTGATGTTTCATTCTTAGTAGCAAAAAAACAGAACATCAAAATTTTTAAAGTGAGCTAATGTAAAAGTATGCTTTCCAAAATAGAAAATCTTGGTGATTGATAAAATACTGCATTATAAAATTATATCTATGTACCATGAGCATAAATGTTATATGCAATTGACTCTAACCCACCCAGTCTACAATACACACAGGTCTACATAAGCATATAAACAACAGTATGTTCATTCATAAACAATAAACTCCCTCTGTTTTTGGCATTTGTATCATCTTTTCACATTATTTTGTTCCATGCTTTGATCTTTGGCCAACACTGCAGAAAGGTAAACATCCTATTATTGTGAACTTAGTGCTTTCTTTCCCAGAAGATGTAAACGTCACTGCATTAATGTAGACAATATAATACAAGTCTCTTAAAGCCTTTAAGCTGCTCATTCCTCTTTCAGTCCCCTGGCTATGCCCAGGAGAGCCAAGGGCATGACGAAGGAAGCCGATGTGATAAGAAAACACGTCTGTGCTCCGGCAATCCAATACACTGCAAAGAAAACAGTTAAAAACAAAATAAATGTGAATATATAACAAACAATTCAAACAGCACTGTCTCAACAAAAAGCCGCACTGTGGCATGACCCCCTAGTTTCAGCTTCCTCACCTGAGGATGACACAACTGGCCCCAGTGCTCTGGCCAGGGCGCCCAAACTACGCAGGATCCCCATCACGGTGCCCTTCTGACTGGCTGAGCCTGGAGGAATATCCACAGTGGGTAATCAGCAACGGCGTGCACATCGTAGCATAATCAAAATATCTTTCATCAGATTTGATAATGAGGCTTACCGTGGTCAGAAACTAGGGTCGACAGGCAGGGAACAACTATGGCAGCCGCTGTGAGGAGAGGATAATAAAGAAATTTAATATGATGTAGAAATATTTCACGATTTTGCAACATTTTTAAGTTCACTGCTCAAAAAAAGAACTTGCTGTGCAGCAAGATATCATATAATATCGTGATATTATTAATGTGATATTATGCTTCTCAGAAAAATTAAGGGAACACTTGAAAAAGAGCCTGTAGCAGCACAATTAAGGGATAGTTCAGGGTCCCCTGATACAGCCCTAACTATAAACTTTATCAAAGAGGAAAGTTTGAGTCTAATCTTAAAATGGGATTAACATTTTTCAGTCAGGTAGTTTTTCAAGTACGTCATCAAAATCTAATGTGTTACTTTAATGCTATTTTATGATAACAATCATTCCTGGCCTGCTTGTTCTGTTTGGCAGTGTCCTCCTGTTTTACAGCTTGATTTCCTGATATGTATTCACACATTCTCAGGTGCAATAAAGATAAGATAGAAGAAACGGTGTATGACTCACCAAAGGAGTACAAAGACAGCCCGATGTACAGCATTGTTATATTCCACGATAGCCCAATGAGTATGAAGGCTGGAATCAATGTTACGACTGCCTAAAAACCAGAAACATGCTTCATAAAGGCAGACATTTGTGCAGTGGTTTAATCATGTCACGTTACCACTAACAACAATATTAGATCAGTATTTGCCATCAGCAGTTGGTGCTTTTACCATACGAACAGCCCTGATGTGGTCCCCAGGTTTTATCCTCCGAGCGTAACCCCCCTGGATTAAAGCCATGATGACACCAATAAAGAAGAACATCTTTCCTTGCTGCATGCTGTTAGAGAGAAAAACACGCAAGGTTGCTGTTTGAATTTCCCTTCCAAGTCTGACAGCGCACACAGCCTTATATTTGGGTTCATACCTTGTAAACTGGAAGCGCTGATGAGTAAGAAAACTTAAAGTGAACTCCAGGCCCGAGAACAGGAAGAGGTAGCAGAAATAAACCAGCCCCAACACTTGGAGGCTCTTCATTCCTGCAAAAACAAAGCATCAGCGTGCCAAAGTTCATTCACTTTTTATAAATGGGACGATCACAAACGGACGCACTCACTGTTTCTTGAAAGTCCATCTTTTTTCTTGGTAACAGCTGAAAAATGGAACAAGGATAATGGGTGCAGCAGATCCCTGTAGTCCCCACAGCCCGAAGAAGCCTAGAATGGAACAAGGAAAATGATCTGCATATCAATGATTTGAACAAAACAATGCCTTTTCTTCAGAAACAATAAGATTAATGTGAACTTGTAGGGTTTTTTTTGGGGGGGGGGGGGGGGTAGGCAAAAACTGAGTAAACTGAGATATGTTCAGTCTGAAAATAGTGAGCACTGTTTCCCTGAAACATTCCTCTGGCGGGTATCAGCTGCGTTACTCAATCTAGAGAGACATGCATATAAATCATGCCTTATTAATAAGGCAGTGTGCCCAGTTGATCAGCCGCCATAGACCTTTCCAGACATGCTTTAAGTGAAATAATAATACTTGCTTTATTACGTTAAAGTGTGTCTGACCGGGTTTTTCCACAAAAGATTACGTGGCCTAAAAAATAACACAACTTTTATTTTTAATTCTATTAAATAAGCTATAAAGAGGACGGCAATATTCTCAGTACTGAATATCAGTACACATCTGTTCAGACATATAAAGCTGGCACAAATGTGTAAACCCACTAATACAAGGACAGTAACAGAACGAACACGTGCGATTCTCCACTTCAGAGATGACTCAGAGTCCGGTGTGAAAGGAAAAACAAAGTCACAAACAACAAAAACACAGAGGCTGGAGTTCTCAGTCTGATGATGTCATGTTGAACTATATACACTCACTTGAAATCAGAGGGGATCAGATAGCCTGGCTCTACTGTGGCTCTACTGTGGCTCTACTGTGGTTTCACGTGGCTCGTTTGCTTAACTGTTTTTTAGGCAACAGCAGCAACTTCCTGTAGTCACTGTGAGAGGTACTGCTACTGACCCACACTGAAGTATTTTCTATTCAATGGTCTCTTTATGGGGAAAATTACCTTTTTGCTATACTAAATATATTTATATTTTGCAAACTACTCTAGCAAAAATACTTTTTCTTCCACTGTAAGTTTTGGGAACTGCACAACTGGTGGCAGGAAAATATATGTCGATTGCGTAAACCTGCGCTCAGTTTAGCAGGAGTGCTTCCATAAACCAACCTTGACGTCCTTTGTTAATGTTTCTGGCAGCATCAGCCAAATAAAGAGCAGATCGGCAGTGCTGAAAGCCAAGGCGAGCAGAGCTGGAGTGAGGTAGAAGACATTTCCTGTTGCTCTGGAGCTGATAGCAAAGTAGGCGCCCATCAGAGGCCCCACGGTGAAGCCCAAGGAGAAGGCGATGCCGATCATGGCCTGATAAGAACAGAACAAATGATTTTTTTTTTTCACCTTTAAAATATTTGGTTGAAATAGGAAATCCTTTTTTCCTATTTTCAGTCTTTGAAAAAAAAACTTCAACTGTCTTAATTATTTATTCTCATTACATGTGAGGGTCATATCCAAGTGTTTTGATAATATGTGGGGTAATTTGAAGTTACTTCGCTTCAACAATACATTTCCTGTAATGAATGAATTTCTGCCTACCATTCCTCGGTTCCGCGCTTTCGGGCACGGCAGGTCGGCTATGATGGCAGTGCAGAGGCTGACGTTGCCCTTACAAATGCCCCCAATTACCCGAAACAAAAGGAACATGCTGAAGCTCCGGGAAACAGCCCAGACTGCATAGGAGGACATCAGCCCCAACTGGAACACAAGGCACCCAATTAGACGTGAATATGCCAGCACTGCTGAAAGGGCTGTATGGTTTCATGCAGTATGAACTGTGAATGACTCAATGATGAACAAAATGCAAACAAGTTGTGAAAAAGTGGCGTTTCACTCACTGTAGTGAGCATGAGCAGGGGGCGCCTGCCGTGGCAGTCTGACAGAGCCCCGGTTACAGGCGATGACAGGAACTGCAGCAGAGAAAACAGCGAGCCAATCAGACCTGTAGGGAAGATGAGGAGCATTTAAACCAATGAGCTTCCAATGCTGAATATATAAATTTGACATTAATGTTTCATAAATCTGCTGTTCGGACTGAAAAATCCATCCGGTATACCTCCAAACAGGACGCTGTTGTATTTCTTTTCCATAGGAATCCCAACAACCTCCCTGAACCAGTCCACAACCGACTGAAGAGACTGGTACGCAGCATCCTGTGCACACAAAACCAAAACATCACAGTGATGTCATAAATACCAGCAAAGAGGTCATTTCAGCATGACTCAGCAGGCAGATTGGCCCACTAATCTAATCAAATCACTCATGAGTTTGTTACAGGTTTTTATGGACGAGTTTCTTCACACAAAACCATCTTTGTTCGCGGGAGCGTCGCACTGTGCAAACTGCCTGCCAAAAAGATTCCATTTTTGTCACTGCAGACAAAAAAAATTCTTCTGTAACTTGTAAACACTCTTTGTTACCCTTAGTTTGAAAAGCATAACTAGCTGCAAATAAGGCTGCTTTAATCATCTCCCAGGTTCCAGGATCTGATGCACCTGGCTTTTCTACATAAAATAGCACCCTCACCATCTCCGTATCTGTCGTGATGATAGCACATGTTTTTTTTTTTAAAAAAAAAACCAACCCCAGTTTCTGCATAATGATCCAAAATGGAAGGCAGCAGAGGTAGAATCAGAGTAAATCCCAGCAGGTCCAGCAGCAGGATGACAAACACAATCTTGATGACCTTTGTGGAGAAGGTGACTCCATCTTCCGTGGATTTGTTTGCAGCTGGCATTCCTCCACCTGATGGCGTCTCTTTTCCTGCTGTTCAAAGATGTGGCAGACCACATGTTACAAGATCAGCACTTTTAACGCAGCGTATTAAAGTTGTCCCTCATGACTTTCCTCAAACAACACAAACAAGCACAGAATTGGAAAAGTACCACGGTTATGGGGCCGTTTTCCCGTTGCAGTTCAAGAATTACTGAATGATATCTTGAAGAAAATCGGAAACAGTTATTACAGTTTCTTAGAATTTCTTTGAGCATCCTGCTCGGTACAAACCAGACACAGTAACATTTTAATTCATCATTTATGTAATTTTTCCTTTAAGATAAACTGAATTATTAGAACTGAAATGAGCCTCCAGTTTTCTTTTCACTTATATAGTTATTTGTGGGTATATTATATATACAAACATATGTTTTTACTTTGATTTTACTTTCTAAAGTAAAAGTTAGTAAAATAATAGGAGAGTTATTCAAAGATAATTGTGGAAAACACACTTGCGAAACATGAGGCATTCAGATAAGCAGGGGCATCCAGAGGGAGGGCACGGGGCTGGGCCAGCATAAAATATCTGTGCCAAATCAAATATGGGATCCATCCAATGTTTTATACTGGAAATCCAGTGCAAAACATCCTTTAAACTGCATGTTTTGGTTTCTATTATTTTTATTTGTTTGTTTATTTTAACCAAAATATTTTTTAACCCACATCCATTCATCCAAAGGGTCACCGGGATAAATCTGAGGGGGCCGTGATATTATTTAAAAAAAGGTCCAGCAGCAGGATGACAAACACAGTCCTGATTGTCTTGACTGAGTAAAAACATCCAAATTGGTATTCATCTGTTGCACTTTGCTTGGCTTCTTCTTTAATCCTAAAGCTAATTAATAACCATAACTACTGAGTACTAGAGTAGTATAAACTATAATAAAACATGTAAATACTCAGAGAAGAACCTGAAGATAGTACAGTACTTTATAGTAAATGTACTTTCAGGTTAAGATTGTAAAAAAAAAAATAAAAATGCGGAAGTTATTGTTATGGAAAAATGCCTTACCTGCGCAGGACACGTGTAAAAAAATAAAAACATTTACATAAGTGTGTGTCGGTAAATGTGCAATTATGACACCCTTACTGTAAGTAATCAGGAAACAGAAATGTGCTGTTTAAGGAAGGAGGAAACAAGTCCTGTGGGCTTTCTCCTCAGTGCAAACCATTCCAGTCTGCACGACCTTCTTATTTTCGCAAACGCAACACTAAACAAACATTTTAAGGATGTGTTTCCAAAAATCTGCATCTAAAAACACAAACCACACAGCGAGGACTCGTTTTCCTACAGGTAAATACTTCGGATCCAGTGGCACTGACCAGTATTTCTCAGCTGTTTCCGTACAGTTTTTGATCATAGACAGACTCTAATGATTTTACTTACCCCGGTTACGCGGAGCGGTGAACTCAGAGAGCTGATTACAGTGAGGACTCGATCACCTCGACCTTCTCTGGCTCATCAGCCAGTCCATTATTGAGAGTCCACACCAGGAAGCGGTGTCCTCTTACACTTGGATGACAAGAGCGTGTCGTAACCAACAGACACACAAGAAAATGCCGCCTTCACGTGATCCTCGTAAGCTCGTAAATTCGCCTTTCCCCGTCGCACAGGTTTTGTTGCGGCGGTGGAACAAATCTCAAGAAAAGATACACTGTATCAATTATTAATGTAGTTGAGTTGAGGGTAGGGATATAAAATTCCAGCAAAAACCTGACACAATACCTGAGAGATATATCTGACCTTTCAGATTTATAATCTAATTGAAACCTTTATTTAACCAGGCAGACAGATTAACAACATGTTCTTCTTTACAACTGTGGACTGATCCATGATGATCCATCTGCTGTTCACTGAAACAGAAACAGTCTCATTGGAAGAGTGGCTGCCAAGGAGCTATTCTTAAGGAAGAGAATCAGTGGCAACAGGTCTGATGGAGCGATGAAATTTCCAAATTTGAAATTTTTGATTCAAATCATTGTCATCATGTATGGACGAGGTCAGGAGAGACATTCAACAGTGAGTGTCCACAGCCATCTGGAAAACACGGTGGAGGCTCCATCATGGTTTGGGGCTCCATTTCAACCACTGGTGTTGAGATCTTGTGAAAAATTGATGAAAAGTACCATCAGATTTTGATCCACCACGCAAAACCATGCAGAAAGCATCTGAGTGGCAACAGCTTCGTTGTTCAGCATGACAGTGATCTCAAAAACACTGCAGTAAACACATAACTGGATAGAAAAACACACAATAAAACACTATGTGGGTGTAGTACTATATTGCTATACAATCTTAACATTATAAAAATGTACTGAAAGCTCTTTATACGTGTAAAAACAATACTTTTAAGTTTTGAAAATTGGCCTCAAAGTGGTGCCCACTTACTGTACTTTGCAAAGATGAACTTAAAAAAAATGCACATTGCTCTTTGTTTGTGTAACCAGACTGCATTTTGTCGGTTTTGTTAATCATTTAATTTTTGCTTGAGTGCAACAAACTTTTAATACAGAGCAGCCATGAATTGTAATACAAGGATATGAATACATGTGGTCTGTGTACACCTCAAATAATAAAATGCTTAATAATCCAGTTTTCTGATCTTCCATATTGATCAAGAAACTAAACAGAAAAACACACAAAACAAATATATATATTATATAATTGCCCCAACCGTTCATGTGTGACTGTTCTGTCCATGAGCCTGCGTCTTCAGATGTACTGTATATATGTGGCCCCAGTGAAATGTACTGGAATAATAAAATGAACTAAAACACTTTGATAGGACACACTCTGTGGTAACTAAGCTAGCTCACATTGGAGAAAAATACACACCAGGTGCTGCAAACACTTTAAATTCAAAACAAACTGAAGTATGATCAAAAGATTGAAATGTAAAACAAAAGTTTATTGTTGACATGGAATACCAAACTAAATACCGTCATCGTATTATCAGCTATTTCGCTATTAGGTCGCGAAGTACAAAATAAGGTGCGTTGAAATACCCAACAGCACCTGAAGGCAGCACGAGCCTTTACCACCCCTCCTGGTATTCAAGTTTTTTTCAGTTCTTGGTATTCAAAATGATGTAAACGTTTTAATGTAAAATGAGTTCACAGTGTCGAGGTTTCTGCAGGTTTTACAGTAACAACTTCTCGTAAATAATACCTCTCTGCTCAAACTACAGGAATAAAAATTCTCTTTGCGTGACAGCTGGTCACGGATATCCGTTAGTGTTTTTAAACAAAACAGATCAAAATAAGATCTTAATAAAATACAGTGTGTCACACATCATACATTCACCATCTTGGTTCAGAGTTTTATTTACTGAATCACACCAATTTCACTTCTATGTTTAACAGCTTTACCATAAAAGCCTGTAATAAGAAAGGGTTTAAAAATGTAGGGAAAAAAAAAGGTTAAGGTTAATATGTAGCCATACAGTTGTCAGCAAGATATCAGACGATTAATCAAAACAAAATATAAAAAGGTATAAGTCAACACTGGAAGGGGCTTTCCACAAAAATAATAGGCATAAAAAAAATTATAATAAAAAAACAAATATTATATTCCATGCCGCATGACGTGACGCTTCAGTTCAGAGCTGTTCACCAGGTTTCTTCCACAGAACTCACAGATAAATCGTTCCTGCTCTGTAAGCGAGGCGCACAGGACTTCAGCAGCTCCTGGCGTCATTGTATCTGAGAGAGGGGGAACATTTTTAAAATGATGCCAGGCTCTTGTTTCCCAGGATTCCTCAAAACCTAAATATTTAATTACAACCTAAGAATAACCCGTATTTATTACAAAACACTCCATAAAAAGTCAGAAAATAGTGACAAATTACCATTAGAACTTCTTTCCCTAAGATGACACAAAAAACCCTAAAAAATAAAATAAAAAAAAAATCCTGGATCCTGAAAATATCTGCTTCAATGACTAAATGATCAATGATCTCCAGATTTGATTGTAACCACATACAGTCCTGGTTTTGTCAAGCATTTAACTTTTTAAAATTATTATTAAGGATAATGCAGTCACATTAAAAAGAAAGTACATATCAGGACATTAAAAAAAAAAAAAAAATCACCTGGTCCTTAGCAGGTCTTCAAATTAGTCCAATACAACAACACTTGCTCGATTTTTGTTAAACGATTAATGGCAGTGAAAAGCCGCGTTTCCATTAGTATATCTACTCAGCGCGGGTCGACTCGACTCGCCACAGTCGTGTTGTGGTTCCATTGCAATTGCGGACCACGTCAGTGAGGGTGGAGTTGATACAGCAGCGCGGGCAGTAGTCTCTAGACGTAATTTGTATGCGGCTCAAAACACAACAATGGATGAGATAGAGGCAAGCTAACGTAGCTAAGGCCAGTTTAATATATCGTCATCATGCATAAGTCCCCCGTACAATGTTTTAATGGATGAAGGTTATCATTGTTAAGTATAATATGTCATGTCTTAGGTTGTATTTTCCTAATTTGAAGACCTGCTAAGGACCTGATTTTTTTTAATGTCCTAAAAATAAATTGAACAAAAAAAAAAAATCATTATCATTAATGTGAGACAGATTGTGTTGAAACATCGCTCACAAAGATGCACAGAAACTAATATTCACTGTTATAATTTCTTCTTACCTTTATGCTCTTGCAGACAATCACCTTCCTTCATCCTGTCTTGGTCCTCACACCTCTCATCTTTGAGCTGGTTCTCACCTTCTGTGACCATCTCAGATTCTTTGTTCTGCTCCTGCTCAAGAGGATCTTTCTCTTCTTCCTCCTTGAAGCACCCAGGAGGGCGCACTTCCTTCTTGAGACATTCTTTCTCGAGTACTGGCATTTCTCTACAAAGTTCAGCTTCCTGTTCACCGCTTTCCTGAGCGTGCACTTGCTCCCGCTTGAATTTTGCAAATGAGACACCTAAAACGTCCCCGCTGATCATCTTAAGTCGTGCATAATTGGGTGGAAGAGTTAACATGTGTCTTTCAATTCTGAAAGTCTCTTTTGTCCTTGTGTTATTTACATGTGCACTGTGTATCTTTGTTAAGGCTGAATTCGCCTGCGTATTAACATGGCTTTTTTGATTCTGGGACAGAGTGAAGCTGCTTTCTTTAGCTAATGGAAGATCACTTGGATCACTAGCCTCAACGCCCTCCTCCATCTTCTCCGTCTTCACCGTTCGATCCTGATCTGCCTCGTTATGCATCTCGCCGCCATCATCGTCCAGCTGTAAGATACGATGCAGTACGTCGTCTTCGACCCTCGTCTCGATGTTCAGTGTTTTACGCTCAAGTGCTTTAACGTCTCGTTTTTGGGCTGGTGTATTTTCAGCCACTTTCAAATCTTTTCCTGTGTCTTTTTGTTGTTTGTCCTCACAGTCTGTGAGTTTGGGTTGGGCTTGGTTTTCATTCGTCTGCCTCTCTTCGTCTGGACCACTGGAATCCTCCAATGGGGTATCTGTAATTTTCACTTCTGCAACACTTTGTTCCACATTTCTCGTCTCATCTTCTCTTGCAGTCTCTCTTTTTTGCAGGGCTTGCTGGACACTAGCGTTTGGTTTTGCATCCTCTTGTTGAATGTCAAATTCAGAACTCTCACCAGGACTTTCTTCATTCCTTTCCTGTGCCTCCTTGATCTGAAGAGCAGTTTCCTCTGTGGTGTTATTTTCTTCTAGGTTCTCAGCCTGTGGAACTTCATCACTGTCTGTAAAAAACTCCAACATTTCTACATCTTCTCTGACGAGCTGCTCCATGTTAGACAAATGCTCCTCTTCTGCTTTTGACATCCCACCGTCCCTTGCCTCCAGCTGATCAAGGCTCACCTGACCCACAAGCTCGTGATTCCTCACAACCTGCAGAGAAGGAAAAAAAAAAAAAGGATCAAACTTTCCATTTCTACCACCGCAAACTTTTACAGGGGATCAGAAACCTTTTCAGGACTTCAGAAGTACGTTTTAAACGATGGAATCTAGGTCCAAGTTATGATACACAATAACCAGTTTGGTGCCAGTGAACAATCTAGAACCAGTTCCATGTGATAAGGTGTCATAAAAATAAAGATTTCAAAGTTGAAACCACTGACTTCAGTGCAAGAAAATCACCTACGATTCACAGATAAAACCCACAGCCAGCCATCATCTTACCAACTACATTACTGCCCCAACTTTGGCTACACAATGTGTGCCTCTCAGACGTGTCAATATGTGGACTGCTTCACACTGAGACACTAAGGCAGAGGCACCGGTGCAAACACCACGAGTTTAAACTGTGGACAGTATGAAACATGGACTTCTGGCTCAGAAAAATGAAGCCAGTGCAGAAGTTGCCTGACACCTGCATGAAGGTGATAGCTGTGGCTGCAAAAACACTCCCAGTCCTACAGACGTCTGTGGGCAAACAGCTCCAATGTCACCCCAGCATTATCTGATGATACCCGTCCTACACGTAAAGTCCACCATCTATATATACAGTTTGCAAAGGTGATGCATACATGGCGGTACTAAACATGATGTGTGTTTGACATAAAAAATGCTTCATCCTTGAAGAATTCTTTTACTCATATTTTTAGGATGTGTGATCCCAGTCTTTGGTGATCTGATGCTACAACACTGATGGCGTCTGGAAATGTGAGACAGCATTCTAATTGCTGCTTTAATTTTTCAATTTTTTTTTCCTTTCATTTTTTCTGCTTCTTTAAATCTTCGTGGTTATGACAGCAGTGTGTAAAACAAACTGCCAGTAAAACAGTCCATCAGTGTTCGTTGGTTTTCCAGAGGTCAGTCAAAGAGAATAACTCGTTTTTCCCGGCCTACGGGAATTCCAGCGATGCAGACGGAGTTTGGAGAGAAATCCTCACCTGATGCTTATCACTCAGGTGTGCCTCCAAATCGCTCAGCCGGGTGCAGTCGAAGTAGCACAGCCGGCACTTGTAGGGTTTGATGTCATCGTGCCTCGTCATGTGGAAACGCAGGTTTTCTGGGCTGCCACTTGTGAAAGTGCATTTGTGACAGCGGAAGATGATCCCTTGAAGGTAGCGTGACAGTTTTGGGCGACGCACCTCTATTGGCACGACACGTTCCTCTGAAAACAAGAAAAAAAAGTGAACGTTTACGTGACGGTTTGGGATTTGGGGAGAGGGGACACTCTCTACTATTCCTGCAGCGGCTCCAACGTACCACGATGCAGGACAATGTGATCAATCATGTTGTTCTTGTTCTTAGTTTGGTAGAGGCAGAAAGGGCAGCGGAGATCCTTCTGATGAGTAGGTTCTGACTGGCAGGTAGCGTGACCTGTCTCTATGTGCATTTCCAGAGTTTTCCTAATGACGACAGGAGAAATCAGCGATGAGATTTTAAACTCGTAGGTTTTAAAGAATATTCGTCAAGACAAAAACCTCAAAAAACTCTTGAGTTATTTCCATCCAAAACGAATGAATAACAAACTCTGAATTTGAATAAAAGAAGCTTCTTTCGGCTGCTGCTTTATTCACAAGGGGTTGCAGGAGCAGATACTTAATTAGCACATTTTTACACCAGATTCCCAATGCAACCCCAAAGGGATGGATGCCTCCTTCTGGGATCAAACCAGGAATGCATTGTGTCACCTGACTGCAGAAACGAGTAAGACTGCACATCTGTGATGATGAAAATTATGATTAAACGTACTTAAATCATACTAAACAGGTATTTAAACCAGAGTGAGAATACTGAGTATTGACAGTAAAAGTTTTCAGTTCCCAGATCATCATTTGTGTGTCTGTTTTCTTTTACATACACAAAAACACAAACTGTTGCTGCAGCTTACCTTAAACCTGTGACAAAGCTGCAGTCTTTACATCTGAGGATTTTCTTTCCGTGCCGATTTAGGTAGTGCCGCCTGATACTAGACAGGTGTCCAGTGCTGAAGTTGCACATCTCACAGTGAAGCACGCTGTTCTCGGGTAACTTTGACTCTTGCACATTCGCTTTAGATTTGGCGCTGCTCTGTGCCATCATGGTGTAGTGGTTTAACTGGCGCTGCACATCTGGAGGCTCCAAGTACAGAGATCCTGTCAAAGTTCAAGGATCCACAGTCTGTTAGTATTTCTACAAAAGCAAAAAATGTTTAATGTAAAAATGTCATGACTTAGAAAAAACATGAGAGAGATGACTTGCTTTCAACCAGTTCAGGTTCTTCATCAAACTCAGGCAAACTGTTCATTTTCTCTGATGAATTCGACTCCTTGTCAGTCCTCTCATCACTCTCCTCATCTTTGTCTTCAGCCTCAACAGCATCCATAATGATATCTAGGCATTCAGCAACAGAGTAACCACAAAATAAAAGACAGGAAACCACGTTAAATCTCTCAAACTCCATCTTGTGAAATCTGTGAGATGCTGAGTTTTAAGACCGTCCTTAAAACTAAGCCGACAGTGGTTACATTTACAGAAACGACTCCAGTCTGAACAGTTACAGGTTCAGTCAGCTCACGTTTGACTTAACCAAATCCAGAAAGCAGAGATAATAATGTAAACTAGTAATCTGCAACATCCTATTTAAATTAAAAGACTGATGTGACAGCAGGTCAAAGTCAAGGCATTTGACACTTAACTGGGGATTTATGCTTCAGCGGGTAATCTAAGCCATCGCTACACTGTAACCGCAAAATAGCATCAATATAAAGACTTACAAATGTCAGCAAACTCCCGGACGGAGATTGTTGAAACTATTGGAATGGACATCAGGGAATGTACAAAGAAGTGAAACAATTTAAAAACATTAAAAAAAACCAAAAAAAACAACTGCCCACAACAAAGAGTGAAGTGGGAATAGAGAGGGATAAACACAAAACGCCAGGAGAGGACCACATAATGATCCCATGATACCACTGATGATGTCATAATTGAGTTTCTTACCTCGATGCTTTTTCATAAAATGACTCCTCCAGAGGCCGAAGACGGTCGTGCGATAGGTACAGCAACTACACAGGAACGGTCTCACAGTCCCAGATTTGTGGATGAGATATTTGCTAATGCTGGTGACAAAACATGTGCACAATCAATAACCACAAACACTACACCCTGGGGGCTATGAACATGAAAATTTGCTCTAACAAATACAGTAGACAAAATTCTAAATTTTAAAAAAATCTGCAAAGGAAGCCAACGAGAGTAGAGTTATCATTTCTCTACTGCAGTCGTCTCAAAGTCACTAGTTTTTTCTTTGGGTTTTTGGTAAACACCTGAAATAAAGTCTGTGTGTAACACAAGCTTTAGACATTTTCAGGTTTTTCTACAACAGTTAAAGCAAAGTTACTGCAGTGATGAACCTCCAAAAGCTAAAAAAAAGTGCAAAGTTTGTTCTTACTTGTGCTTTAATGCAGACGTGGGGAGGTCCAGTTTCTTGATGGCTGCCAGGGCTGCGTGGCTGTGCTCATGTGAGCGCAAACCTTTCAGTGACATGAACATCCGGCAGCACAGGTTACACTTGTGTTTGTCCCCGATTGATTCCAGCTCTGGCTGCTGTACATCGGAGACTTTTGATGGCGATTGTGGAGGACTCGTTGGCACAACAGCGCTCCGTGCAGGCGTCCCGTTCCACCGGTTAACCTCCTCAGCAGTTTCTAACGCGGGCATCTCATCTTGCCTGCAGGGCTGGAAATAATCACAGTGATGGTCAAACAACAAGAGCGGCTCAGAAGATAAAGAGTGTAAACGGGGATTCCGGCAGAGTCAACTTACCTCGCTGGATTCTTGCTCTGGCGTAGCCGTAATGACGGGTGATGCCTTTCTCTGCGCAGCCTTGGCCATCTCCATCATCCGTGCTCTGTGGCGATCCATGTGATAGCACATCTTTCTAATCCCATTTAACTGGGTCTTGCAGTGGTCACATTTGTACATACCTGTGGTTTTCTTTTTCACCGATCCTAGTGACAACACAGTGAAGTCCAATTTCCACTCCGAGCGGTGAAATGTACTATAGTGGTCAATGAGCAGCTGAGAGGAGTCAAATGTTACGTTTGGACACTTCAAACATTTGACGATCGTCTTGTCCTCAGATTTAGGAAGGCTGCTTAGTTTAGTTTGGCTGCTGGGAAATTTCCATTTACGTTTGTTATATTTCTCAAGCAGCTTGTGTGCACTGACTGCGTCCAATTTGTGAGTATTTTTGTAGTGACACTGGAGGTATTTCCGATACAGTCCTTTATAGGTGCACATCTGGCACTTGTACAACTGTCTGTTGCCCCGGACTCCCAGCGGGATTGACCGACACGTCTCAGGAGT
This sequence comes from Cichlasoma orientale, assembly GCA_034780415.1. Taxonomy (NCBI): domain Eukaryota; kingdom Metazoa; phylum Chordata; class Actinopteri; order Cichliformes; family Cichlidae; genus Cichlasoma; species Cichlasoma orientale. The sequence continues at coordinate 138,494 of JAVDPK010002712.1, read as the reverse complement.
CTTCATTTGTGGAGCCTGTCCTGTTTCTGCAATGCTTCCTTCTTCTACTTCATCCTCCTGCGCTGAGCACTGAGATGCGCGAACTGGCTGGTTTTTAGTTGCGGCTAAATGTTCAGACACATCTGTCCCATTGTGATCCCTCTTGCAGTGGGAATTCAGTTTTGTCAACGATCCGTGGATCTGGGAACATTTCTTACACATGTAGCCTCTTTGATTTGAACCTTTTCCTATGCTACACCCGACCATGTTGGCTGCAAGGACTTCACCTGTTTCAAGCTCATCTGCTCTGACTACAATTGCTGGATGCTTCATCTGGCAGTGAGTGAGTGTTCCATGGTAGCTAGCATTCACATATGGACACTTTGGACACCTGTAGACTAAAAAGCTGTCTTCTGCTGTTACGCTAGACTTACGCGACGCATTTTCTTGTTGCCGAGTTAATGAGCCTTCAGAAGGCTTCTGTTTGTATACGGGTACGTAGTATTTTATATAAGCCTCCTTTCCATGCGTCACAGCATAGTGGCCCCCGAGATGCTTTTTCCTGAAATAAACTTTGGAACACAGGACACACTTGTATACACAATCCTTTGAAATAGCATGCTTGTGGGTAGCAAGCAAGTGTCGACCAAGTGCAAATTTGGTGGTGCAGGTGTAAGAACAGAGCTGGCAGTTAATCGAAGCATATATTTTCTTGCTTAATAATGAAGCCTTTGATATAGATCCATGAATGCTGTGGACCTTAGACAGCAGTATTTTACTTTTAGCTAACGGCCTAAGAGCCGATTTGACTGTGCTTTGAGCAGCGCTTGCTCCAATCTCCAGTCTGTTGTGGTCCTGCTCGCAGTGTTTGCTCAGTTTGTCCAGCGTTGAACAGATTTCTGGGCAGGTTTTACACATGTGCCCATTAAATTTCAAGCTCTCACCGGGACCACTGCTTTTCCGGGCATCATCCAAATTCTGGACATACATCATATCCACGTGAAGACTGTCCGCCCTGGACGGGACGTCAGGGTGCTTCATCTGACAGTGCGTGAGAATGCCCTGATAAACGGTATTGACGTAGGTACAATACGGACACTTAAAGACGTGCACGCGTTTTGGAAGTTGCTTTGGTGGTTTTTGCTGTTCTAATTTTCCAGTGAAAGTTTCCGGGTGTTTGATTCCGCAGTGAACGTGGAGACCGTGCTGGGTAGTAAAATTCATAGAGCAATGAGTGCACTTGTATAATCTGGAAGATGCTTCTGCTTCATCCTGTGACTTATCGAATTCAACAGGTACCTGACGCGAGTTAAATGAGCCGCGTAGCTCACTGTGGTCTTCCACCCGCCAGCGTGTGCTTGCCTTCTTGGTATTAATTCCCACGCGGTCCTGTTTTGCACCAAAAGGATGAACAGCACGGTAATGGTGTGCCAGATCTGACAAAGAGCTACTTTTAAAGGAGCATTTCCTGCATGATAACCCAGTTTCATTTTGTCCAGATCTCTGAAATAGCAATCTTTTACTGGTGCCCTCACCGCCACTCCGTTTTTGTTTATGCTTCTTCTTTTCAGAAAGGATGACTCCAGGACCAACGTACAGCCGAGTAGTTACATACTCAAGGCCGGGCACACGTCCCGGGTGGTGTTCCTGGTAGTGCTCATAAACTGCCGCTGCTTTTTCATGCTTGAAAGCACAAAACTCACAATGATAGCCTGGCTCTAATGCTCCTTGTCTAAAACACAATCTTAAAACATCTGTGACCGTACGTTTTACTTGGTGGGTTTTCCTGATGTGCGTCTTCAGAGCATATACCTGTTCAGTACTGTATGAGCATCTATAACACTTAAGGAACCGCTGTGTTTGTGGGGCTGTTACCGGGGTTGGTGCTGAAATTAACAAAGACTTTGCAAGCTTCTTTAATTTTTTCTTTTTCTTGTTCATTTTCTTCAGTGGTTCCTGAGCAACTTCTTGATTTCGCATTGATTTTAGAGGAGATTTGTGTGTCTGATTGAGGATCTTAGAAGTATGCACAAGGACGTCTGACGGGTTAACCTTAAATCCGTGGTGTGCTTTGCAGTAATGGCGCATTACCTGGTCCAAAGTACTGTGTCTGTAGTTACAAAAGTGGCAGAAGAACGCGTTTTCATCGCCTTCGTTCATGATAGGAAGAGGTAGATGAGAAGCGGAATCCGTTGCATTTGATTTCGCTTTCCTGATTTCATCACGAACTAAAGCTGTATGTTCAAGAACACATTTACTGCCAGAATTACACTTTCGATGAATCTTAGCCTGATGGTTAATTACTCCTTTTACGGTTGGATTTCCGAAGTTGCATTTTTGGCAGTAAAACAAGTTTTCTGGACACGTGTAAGATTTAAATCCTGTCTCTGAGGCGTCCGTTGCGTGATCTTCCTCATGCTGAACTTCAGTTTCCCTACACATCCTCACTTGTCTACTGGTTTTCAATTGAGAACATGAAGCACTTTTTGACATCTTAGCCTCACTCTGAAGTTTCTTTTTCTGCATCTCCACACTGTACCACAGGACATCACCGGTATCTATCGGTGCATCCATAGAATGTTTTGCATTGTGATGACCAAGAATACTCTTGACCTTGGTACTTTTATAACTGCAGAACTGGCAGTAAAACATTTCATTTGGGGAACTGGATGACAAATTGTCCAGTCTGGTACTGACTTCATTATTGCATCTGGTTGGTGACTCCACAGACTCCCCTTTCTTGGTTTGGGATGACTCTGAATGATCCATAGAAGCTTCTGGTGTGGTCTCTGAAGGATCTACTGCAGTCATGGAATCTTGATACTTCTCAGGCGTCATCTCTGGTGCTGCATGTGATGTGACACAAGCTGACTGTTTGATTTTATCTATTGTGATTGCCTCATCTGGGTGGCATTTTTGGTAGTGAACGTGCATAACGACAACTGACTTATGACCAAACGTGCACTTCTTGCATTTATACGGGGCCATGTCTGCGGGATTCTGGGGTGTATGGGTACGCTCAGGAGGAATTTCTCCTGATCTTTCTGGACTCAGCAGAGACGATTCCTCCTGGCATTCAGTCATTGAATATCTGCAGAACAATAAAGAATTTTCCACCTCATACGTAGCATGCTTTGCCTTATAATGTTCTTTCAGGGACTTCAATACATTGGTAGTAAATGTACAAAGGAAGCATCTGAAAACCAAACTGAGCCCATAGGATTTCATTGTAATTACATCCGGGGCCTCTGGGTGATTTTCCATGTAGTGCCTTTTGAGGTCCGCCGTGCTTAAAAACTCAACTGGACACTCGAGGCAACGAAAGGTGGCACTCTGATCACTCGAGTCCTGGATGTAGACAGAATTGTATCTGATGTAAGGATGTTCGTTCTGATAATGGGCAGAAATGCGCCTGATTCCCACATCACTGTAGTCACAGTGTTTACAAGAATACACTTTTGGTGCTTCTGCATCCTCTTCGTCCTCGCTGACTTCAAATGAAAACTCATTGCTGCTCGACGACTGCTGTCTACTTTCATTTTCTTTTTCCACGAGCGTCTCTTCGCCATCCAACTTGGCTTTTTTAGCAGGATGACTTTTTGAACTATTAATACTGGACCTCTTAACGGCACCGGCAGGAACGGTTTCTTTGAATTGTTCCTGAGGTTTTGATGGCGTCAGATCATTTGTGAAGTCACTGTGCAAAAAACGGTAAGACCTGCTTGCAGTCATATCTATCACAGACTTTGCTGTGACCTTAAACACACCACCACTACTGCAGGAGCCTGATGGAGATTCTTGCAAAATTAGAGTTCCTCTGGTGCCATCAGCTAATTTTGCAGCAGCTTTTGTATTTGATCCAGGTGATACTGAGAAGTACTTGGTAATGGTTTGCAAGGGCCTCTTGTAGGTTTTCAGGTCCTTTGATGTGCATTTAGTTTCTGAGGTAGAAATATCTGAAAGATCTGATGGACTCTCTGATGCTCCTGCAGCGTCACTGTTCTGGCTTGTTGTAATGACACTTAAAGGGCTGTCGAGGTTTTCTGAAATGATGAGATTTGTTGACGCGCTAAGATTTTCTAAAGTTTTCTGACACAGTTCCTCATGTTCACTTAAACTGACCCAACTATTAGCTTTAAAATCACAGTGCTGGCACTTAAAACTATCCCCTGAACTGCCGCTGCTGTTCTCTGTGTTGGCATTGTTAGTAACAGCGCATAAACCAGCCTCTCTGAGCGAAGTTTCTGTATCAAGGCCATGCACTATGTTGAGGTGTTCAAAAAGGTAAACCTTGGATTTGAAGATCAGTACACAGTGACTACAATGGAAAGCCTTGGCTGGGGATTCTTGAGCAACCGCTTGGCTGATGACTTGCTTGATGTGGCCAGAGGTGGAGCCCTGCTCTGTATCTGAGGGGGGGCAGGCAACAGACCAGTATAGATCAGTATCTATTCTCAACTTAATCCAAGGAACTGCAGCGAAACAATGCTTCTGAGGTTATTCTCTGTAATACATACCGTTTTGCATCTTGCATTCCTCTTTTAACATAGAGCCTTACATGTAAAGTGACACACCTAGAGGTTTGAAAACACAGATTATTGTTTTGCTTAATGCAGAAAAGCAGCCCCCCATATTCAGGCACTACTTTGTTACCTGTGATTAAGTTAAATGCGCAACTGAAAACTTTAAGAAAAACATGGATATGCTACTCTTTGCGGGTATTAGCGTTAAATAAACTAAACGATGGCTGCACAAAGAACTCGGTATTTGTATTTAACTTTAAGTGGGGCATATTCAACAGGAAAGAGACGTAAAACGAATCCAACTGAATACACAGAGCGGACCTATTTTAACAAAATGCAGAGAAGTGCAACTCGCTAAAATGCTCGATGCACGCAACGTTTTTACTCACGCATGCACACGAAGACGGGTCAAGGCTTAACACGCACTGTTTTGAACTGCTGCTGGTAATCGTATGAAAGCTGAACACGTTTCCGCCATTTTTCCCGCGAGTGCGACTCTCCCTGGCCTCTGCTTCCGCCACCGCAACAAAACATTTTCACTTCCGTCGAAACTCACGAAACCTTCAAAATAAAATTACTTAGAGGACCTCCGCGGTTTAAGGAATTACAGTATTTTTAAATTAACACAAACCAGGCTTTCTTGAACATATTTATTTTTTTAATATAATTTTTTATTAATTTTACAAAAATGTGTATGTATTTTATTTGGCAATCTTCACGAAAGAGTGGAGATGTTCTTACTTTCACGCTCACTTTAATGGGTTCATTTTAATGTTTGAAGATATTGAGGGGCGGAAAACGGCTTTTATTGTGAAATCTGGGAAAACTATAACCGGAAATACGTAGGTTTCACGCTTTAACGCCCCGGGGGGGGGGGGGGGGGGGGGGGGGGGGGGGGGGGGGGGGG
>JAVDPK010002712.1:104601-117944 GCA_034780415.1 Cichlasoma orientale | reverse complement strand
ATGACTGACGGAACATCCATTAACCTTCTCGTCTAGTTTCGTCTCGTCAACGAAAACTCACAGGCGTCTCGTCATGTTTTAGTGATCAAAGAGCCATGTGTATCTCGTCATCGTCTCGTTATCTTTGTGGGAAAAAAGGGTCGTCAACGAAATCATTTCGTCATCGTTAACGAAAACAACACTGCTCTGTGGCACCATTTAAGGGGAAATAAATGCTATAAGATTTATTGCCAAGAAACATTGTTACAACAAAGACATGATCAACCAGACACAAATTTCTTTACTTTTTGGGCTACTTTGAAGGCGTGTTTTCATCTCACAGGTTACCGTTTTGTTCGTAAAACAATGTCTAGGTGTAATGCTTGCACAATCACAGCACGTCCTGTACCCAGTTAGTTCTGAGTGGCTGGACTTTGGAATTACTTGCTGAAATATTTCTGGGGTGATACCTCACATTTGTTTCACTATTCCTGATCAACTGAAGATTGTGAGCACGTGAAAAGTTTAGCAGCTGGTTAGCTGCTGTTGTACCAAAAAGTGATCGTCTGCCAGAATCGGATTGCCGTCCGCGGGAGCGCGCGCAGCTCCTTAAAGCTGCAGCGCCCGGTTTACACGCTCAGCTGCTCGGCGCAGCACCGGGGCTCGTCACCGCGTCACGCAACATCTCTGCCTTGATTGGTCCGCTCTAGTGCAACTGTGCAGCCGTATAAACTCTGCAGTTTGAAGGAGTTGGCAGTCTTTCCTGCGCCGGTCGCGTCGGACTCAGTGGGGGGAAAGTGTGCTGAGTGAAGGGAGGAAAAGGCTTCACCGGTTTCTGCACACTTGTCTCGCGAAGTGATTTAGAGATGCAGAGCTGCGCCAGGTCCTGGGGGGTCTTTTTGGCCAAGTCGGTGAATCCCGGCGCACCGCGCAGGCATTTGAGTGATAAGAGCCGCGTGGTTTGGAAACTTCAGTGCAAGATCCGAAACAGCTGCGCATCCCTCGCAACAGCAGCCCGGGGTCTGAGGACGTCTGCAGCCGCCTCCTCCAGGCAGATAGAAAGGATTTTACCCAGACATGATGATTTTGCAGAGCGCCACATCGGTCCAGGTGAGAGGGAGAAGAGAGACATGCTGGATGTTCTGGGACTCGAGGTAAGATTTACGGCGCTACTCCCCTCCGTCTATGAAATGGGCGCAAAAACATGCTCTCATTTTCACTAAGACGTGTTTCAGCAGGAAAACATCTCCATTGAGTCGTATATTTATACCTCTGGGTAACATGTTACGCGCCTTTATTTATTAAACTTCCTCCTTTTCCACAGTCAATCGACCAGTTGATAGAAAACACGGTGCCGTCTTCTATCCGTTTGCAGAGGAGCTTGAAGATGGATGATCCAGTCTGTGAGTTTGGCTTGATGTACATGTATTTCTAATAGTGAAACAGTAGCTGAACCTCTTCCTGTTAGTGCAGTGCTGAAAGCTTCCTCGCTGCGCTACCAATCCCAATTAGAATTTGTAAATGTAATTAGAATTAATGTGAAAAAAAAACAGTGCGTGTTCTTTTATTGTGCAGTTTTTTTCTTTTTTTGCAATGCGAGGTTTTCTCACATCCAGCGGGCGCTCAGTGGAGCCAAGTGAGAGGCTGAAATGTAGGTTGCCCTTCTATTGTGTGTCGCGGAGCGCTCTCCCCTGTTAAGTCTTCCTTTGAACATATTTGGAGTTGTTTTTGCGAAACTCGGCGAGCGGCACCAATCTCCTGTTGGGAAGCCGATGCTCATAGGATGGCAACTGGAGTGTAAAGTTTAGCCTTGAGCTCCGGTCCCAAGTCCAGTTCAATCTGGTTACAGCGTTCGCGTTACGTTACATCACAGCCGGGGATCCTAATAAGGTGGTTGCATGATGTTGCATGGATGGTTTTTTTTTTCTTTCTTTCTTTCTTCTATACAATATGTGCAGCCTACATTTCAGCGCCGGACGCAGACTGTGGTAGTCCAGAGGTTAATCCAAAGCACATAAGTCAATCTTTTTTAACGCTTTTTAAGCTGCTTCTCTTCCTGTTTCAGCTGTAAGCTGAAGACATGAATAACGTGTATTTTCATATGCAACTGAGTGCTTTTGCTCTATAAATGGAAATTTAGGACGGTGACATATAAATATGGATGCATGCCCTAGGGCAGATTAGTTTAATCTTGCAGGTAAGGTATCATGATTTTGCAGCCATGAAATCAAATGAAACCCCAGATGAACAACAAAATGTGACATATTACACGTGTCTTTATGCATTTAAAAAAAACTAAACCAAAACACAGAAGCAGAGGGGGGGGGGGGGGGAACTACTGACTGGCTGACTTCATCAGTCTTTCACATCGCTGGGGAGGAATTTTGGCCCACTCTTCTTTCCAGTGTTGCTTCAGTTCATTGAGGTTGACGGGCATTCATTTATGCACAGCGCTGCTGCCACAGGATTTCAGGTTGAGGTCTGAACTTTGACTGGGTCGCTGCAGCACCTGCTTCTCTTTTTCAGCCATTCTGTTGTAGATTTGCTGCTCATTGTCCTGCTGCATGGAACAGTTTCAGTCCAGCTTTAGCTGTCACACAGATGGCATCCTTTGGCATACAGAGGAGCTCAAGGTCGACTCGGTGACTGCAAGGTGCCCAGGCGTGTGGTGGCAAAACGAGCCCGAACTATCCCCCCCCCCCACAGTCGGTATGAAGTGTTTGTGCTGATATGCTGTGACCCTGACGAAGGCCACAGATCAAGTAATAAAGCTGTTCTTCGTACTGCACGTGCTGCTGGAGCTTCACCCTCTTTAGACCCTCGTTCTTCAACTTGCACCTTGAAAGCAGGTGAAGTTGTGTCTATTTCCAAAACCTTTCCAGATAAGCCGTACTTGTTGACTCTTTTTCTAATTCTACTGCCCCGTACTTTAACATTTAACATGCTAACTGAGGCCTGCAGAGTCTGAGCTGTAGCTTTTGTATTATGATTAATTTCTCTGAGCATTGCACAGTCGAACCTGGGGGGGGGGGGGTAGTTTTACTTGGGAAGATTTTCTATTTGTGAATAATCTGCAGAATGATGGACTTCAGATTGCTTAGAACTGGCCTTATAACCCTTTCCAGGATAACGGGCATTACCAGTTGCTTCCCTAAGATCGCTGCTGATGTCGTTCCTCCTCTGCACCGTGTTAACGCACACCTGAATGCTTCAGACCAACAAACTGCCAAAACTCCTGCTTTTGTAGAGGTGGTCACACTTACTGATGCGTGATTAATCAAAGTGCATTTGTTTAATAAAACCAGGCAGCTACTTACCCTCTTGGTTTTTAATGAGATTGCTTCTGCATTCTAATTTTAGTTAAATAGATGGTAATAAAAAAGCATCTTGATCAGAAGTTTCTAATGCTCAGGTACTGAGGCTTCTCTGTTACCCACAGTCATCTGTCAGGTTTCATAATGCAACAAGCCATGCTGAAGGAACAAACTGGAGGCCATGCTGGTTTTCTGCTTGTTCAGCTTTGAAGGGCTTCAGTTTGCAAAGCCAGCAAAGGATTCTCTCTTCAACAATAGACCTCCTGGATGGTTGTGAATCAGGCTTTTTTTTTGCTGCCCTGTAGAACTCTGGGACCATGGGAAAGCAGTCCTCCAACTGAAATGACCCCAGATTCGCACGTCCCATCAGCTCACCCGGAGCATAATTATCACCCCCAAATTTTTATTTATATTTTCTATTGAAATGCACCAGCTCCAAATGCTTCTGCACAGTTGAATGGGCTCTTTTTTTTGCCTTTCAAAGAAGCTGTAAATATCCACTTGTATACTGGCTTTGGTCCCCCACGCCACCACGACTGGAGGTGTCCTCCTTTCACCAAAACGGGAGTAGTCAGGACTCTTGGTTCAAACGGGCGGTATTGTCCATTCCTTGGAGTTGCTAGGCAGCCAGAAAGGCCAGAGGAATCTCAGAGGCTGGTTGAGCTCTGGCAGAGGTCCCTTACAGGACTGGGGAATTAGGCTAAATAAAATTGGGGAAGAAACAATATGCATTTTTGGATTATTTCTAACGGGAAGTGGAATCTTGTAGTGGACGTGGACAGAAATGTGACCAATAATCTAGTTTGTTTTGATTAGTTCAGCTTATAAAACATTTTCGGGGCATCTTTTCTCCATAAGTAGTCTAACATTGCAGTAATAAGTATAAAAACAAAGCGGTGAATTTCAAAAACTGGAGAATGACCGATACTAGATTTAAGGGCCAGTTTCTGGGGAACATAAATCTAATATTGGGGAAAAATTTTGTGTCTTCAGCTGTTAACTTTAAAGCAAATCTCTGCGTCTGACTCCACCACAGCTGTGACGCGTGCACTGCTGCTCCGTCTATAAATGAGAGTATTGTGAACAGCGTAGCCAGAGCTGCTCTGCTGGAAGTGATGATATGAAACAAATGGGTGAGGCTCTAAGTGGATGATTTAATTGACTAGTTCTTGTGGCTCTGACTAAATTTGGACTGCCTGATTGATTGCATGCTATGCCGATTTTCTCCAGGAGCGCGGTGCTGTTTGTTCTGCAGCAGATGTATCGTTTTATGTAACTGCAGTGTACTAATTAATGAACGGATTAACTGAATTAATCGCTTGAAATGTTGAAGGTATTTCATAACAATGAGACAAAAAATAATGTAATGTTACCTGTATACGCTCACTGGGCATTTTATTAGGTACGCCTTGCAAATACTGGGGTGGTATTCCCTTTTGCTTTGAGAACTCTTAATTCTTCATAGATTGAACAAGGTGCTGGAGATATTCCCCAGATGAATGACATCATCACACAGTCGCTGCAGATTACCCCTAAAGGTGCTCTGTTGCATTGAGCTTTGACTGTGGAGGCGTTTCGAGTGCAGTGAACTCACTGTTTAGGAAACCAGTTTGACCTGTTGTGTCATCCTCCTGGAAGCAGCCACCAGATGATGGTTAGACTGTGCCCATACTGCCGTGCTAAGAAAATCCCCACACCAGTACAATAACAGCTGGAATCACTGATGCAGAGCAGAACAGATCTATGCTTTCATGTTTATGCCAGATCCTGACCTTACCATCTCAATGTCACAGTTTTTCCAGTTTTCTGTTGTCCACAGTTGCTGAGCCTGTATGAATTGTAGCCTCAGTTTTATGTTGTTAGCTGACAGGAGTGGAACCTGGTGTGGTCTTCTGCTGCTGCTGTAGCCAATCTGCTTTAGGTTCGGCCTGTTGTGCAATTCAGAAATGCTCGTCTGGATACTTTGTAACAAGTAGTTATTTTAGTTGCTGTTGCTTTCCTATCAGGTCAAAGCAGTTAGATCCCTGGCATCACCCAGAGAACTGCTGTTTTTTTTTTTTTTTCCCTTTTTGGGGGGGGGTGTGCTTACATGTGATTGGCTGATTCAAATATCTGTTAATGAGCAGTTCAATTCAACTTTATTTGTATAGCGCCAATTCACAACAAACAGTCGCCTCAGGGCGCTTTGTATTGTAAGGTAAAGACCCTACAGTAGTTGAACAGGTGTACCTAATGAAGTGAGCATATAATGCCCTTCTTTTTCCAGTCCTGCCATCTAGAATGATTTTTAAGAAAACCTGATGTTTTGGAATAAGTTTAATTATTTGCCTTTTTAACATTTTACAGGTGAGAATGAGGTTCTGGAGTCTCTTCAAAAAATTGCATCAAAAAACAAAGTGTGGAGGTCCTACATCGGCATGGGCTACTACAACTGCTCTGTGCCGCCGCCCATCCAGCGCAACCTCCTGGAGAATGCAGGCTGGTGAGTGCCCTCAGGCTGAAAGTGCCGTGACCTGGTATCTTCTGTGATTCCATGATGGATGGCTAATGTTTATGTCTAAGTTTGGAACACTGATTTGAAGCATAATTGGCCTGGTGCAGAGTAACGTGCCCTCAATAGGAAGTCTTGTGATTTGATTTCGCTAAAGGACTCGTGAGAACTCGTGTGCATCGCTGCAGCTTCTTGCTGGACAAAATTTTCTTTCACCCAGATCCAAATCAGCTATTCCCTGCCCACGTTTTCCCCAAACTCTCAGGGTCAGAGAAGACATACAATGGCATTCGTTGACCCGTCTTGGGTCCGTAAATGCCATCAACTTTGTGCCATTGTCCTCCTGTCCAGGCTCTGTTGAATCATTGTTTTGGGTTTTGTTCACAGGGTGACTCAGTACACGCCTTACCAGCCCGAGGTCGCTCAGGGTCGCCTGGAGTCTCTTCTCAACTACCAGACCATGATCTGTGACATCACAGGCATGCCCGTGGCCAACGCCTCTCTGCTCGATGAGGGAACGGCTGCTGCCGAGGCCATGCAGCTCTGTCACAGGTATTTACATGCTGAGCTGCTGTTGTTCCGACACACTCAGATTACCTTGAATATAATCTTGTGAAATTATGATAATTTGGTCACTTGCATGTGATTTTAACGGGTCGCAGTCAGTAGATTTTTGCTGCCTGTTAAATCTGACTTGTTGTGTTATTGGTGGCTGTTGCTTCTCGCAGACAAAACAAAAGAAGAACCTTCTACATCGACCCACGCTGCCATCCCCAGACTATTGCTGTGGTGCAGACCAGAGCTAAGTATGCATTATAGACTCATAACCAATGTATGAGCTCTCCCATGACAATAAATCATAAAGAAATGTAGAGAGTGACCAGGAAGTACAAAAGATTTTACTGCATTTATTACCACAACTTTGTATAATGAAACAAGTTGTTTTTGGTAAAATATAAAACCAATATGTTTTTTTTTATTTTGCATATGAAGCATAGACTATCTCCAGCATTAAAAACCATGAGGTTGTAGTAAAAAATAACATGAAAGGGGTGCGTCCTAGAAAGCTTTTATTCTGAGGTGTTCCGTCTTTCCACCGTTTAGATTTTTCCACTATGTCTCCTCCTCAAGGTCGTGTCTTTGTGCACCCTGGATCACCTCAGCTCTCCTGCTAAATTGACTTGCCTTTGCAGTGTGTGCGGATCTCCTCCACTCTGCCAAAATAATGGCCTTTTAAGTAAATTTTTAAGTTGGGGAAGGGGATAAAGTGGCAGGGATCCCAAATCTGGTAAGAAGGCTGGGTGATGTGCAACAGCTTCCTGCTGCCTGTGAGCCACAGTTGAGGTTGGGATGTGGCCTTGAGATGAAATCTGTCCTTGGAGAGCGATGGAGTGCATGAGCACGTTCGTGGTGGGTTTTCCTGGCCTGACGCATTAGATACTGTTCGGTCTGAGTCGTAGCCGCGCGCCCATCATTAACGATGAGTCCCGATATGAATGTTGGGCGACTTTGACACATAAGATGAAGTTTGCTCATGCGAAGTGTTCAGACTTAAAGGAGAGAGATTCACATGTAGCTGCAGGGGTGATGGAAGTGGTCCAGAAGTGCACAAAAAGACTGCCTTGAAGGGGAATTTGAATTGGGTATGGATTTTTATTTTTATTTTTTAACTGTGGCACAGCTTTGATCGCACCCTGTGTCTTTACTTTGATCAATCACGTGTTGACTGCTGTGTTGCAGCTATATTGGGGTAAAAACGATTCTAAAGCTGCCTCACGAGATGGACTTCAGCGGGCAGGATGTGAGCGGCGTGCTGTTTCAGTATCCAGACACCGATGGCAGGGTGGAGGACTTCACTGCGCTCGTAGACCGAGCACACAAGGGAGGGGTAAGACAGCTTTAAGCACGAAAAGTAAAATAAGTTGAAGCCACCAGCTTTTTTTAAAGATTAGGTGCAGGGTTAAGAGTTGTATCTGGAACAAATGAGATTAATGACCCGCAGCTTTGTTCATTTCTCTGCTGGAATTGGTTTCTTTTCTAGGCCCTGGCTTGCTGTGCCACAGACCTGTTAGCCCTCTGTGTGTTGCGCCCCCCTGGAGAATTTGGTGTCGATATCGCCCTGGGCAGCTCCCAGAGGTTTGGGGTTCCCCTCTGCTACGGCGGTCCACATGCCGCCTTTTTTGCTGTCAAAGAAAACCTGGTCCGGATGATGCCTGGCAGAATGGTCGGAGTCACCAAGTGAGAAGCAGCCCTCAGCTAATCTTCATGTCTGAGTGAAATGATAACCGTGGTGAGACGGTTTAGCGATGTGCTCCTGTTGCAGGGACGCAGCCGGTAAAGAAGTGTATCGCCTCGCACTGCAGACCAGAGAGCAGCACATCCGCAGAGACAAAGCAACCAGCAACATCTGCACTGCGCAGGTACGGACCCCATTCACGTTTGGTTTATATTCCTTCGTTTTAGCAAAACTAATTTTTAAGTTTTCTTTTTGGACTTTTTCCTAGGCTCTGCTGGCCAACATGGCTGCTATGTATGCACTGTATCATGGCCCCCAGGGACTTAAACACATTGCTAAGAGGACACACGGTGCTGCTTTGATCCTTGCAGAAGGTAAATAAATGCATATGTGCAGCATTGCAGTGAATTTAATTGCAGAAGGAAGACATTATTGAATGTATTAAAAAAATGCTTTCCTCCTTGTTGTAGATCGGGATTTTCTCATTTATAGCTTGCACACTTTTTGTAATGTTTAAGTAAAGAGTAGAAAGATCAATCTGTCTGCTGCAAAATGGGGAAAACCCCCCAAATTTACCGTCCTGTTTTTCTCCAGCTGTCGTGCTTCCAAACACACCTCACACAGTTAGCTCCTTCACGTTCCTTCAGGTCTGAAGAGAGCGGGACACCGGCTGCACAGCGACGTGTTCTTCGACACGCTGAAGATCAACTGTAGCGTGGCTGCCAAAGACATCCTGGAAAGAGCGGAGCAGAGGAAGATAAACCTGCGAGTCTACACTGACGGAGTGGTGAGGATGGAAAATGTTTTGGGGAAAGCACTGCGCTCACGGTTAAGGTAGACTCGACACATCGCGCTCCTGAAGCGGAACGACTTTTATAGGAGAGCGTAATACCGGAGTCAGTAGTCATGCACAGATGACGCAGTTTGACCTTTTTCGGTTTTTCAGGGTTTTTTGTGTCACCGTCAGTTTAGGGCGAAAGATTGGAGCAGCTGGCGCGTGTTTAAAAATGTCCGTTTCTTCTCTTGGAGCAGTTGGGCGTCTCTCTCGATGAAACGGTGACTGAGCGGGATTTGGATGACCTGCTCTGGGTCTTCGGCTGTGAATCTTCTGCTGTACGTCGACGGTTACGTCCTTTGTTTGTCTTTAAGTTACCACTTTGTATTTTAAGCACAGTTATTGTTTCATATCGTTGAAAAAATGACCTGCCTTTTTTAATTTTAACTTTGCAGGAGCTGATAGCCGAAAAGATGGGCGAGCGGGTGAAGGGGATCATGGGAAGTCCCTTCAAGAGGACAAGCAAATACCTTACACACCCGGTCTTCAACAGGTCTGCTCTCAGTTTGAGGATGTGCTGTTCCCAACAAAGAATTATGTGTTTTGAGCATTTTAAGCTGCAGTAGTCTTTAACTGCGCAGCGAGAGCTTTGATGGCGCTGCAGTCGTCTCTGAGGACATGTTATCTTTATTAGTTCCATAAATGCAGGCCGGTATCAGGCCTTCTGATGTCTAAGCCCTGCATAACGTAATCCTTGACACACAGGGGGTAAAAATGTTTTAGTTAACCTTAGAAAGTGCACACACAGATCAGAACTGCATGAGAATAATTCATTTTTGTAATCCGTCCCTTCTGAGAAGAGGATGCGGTGTGAGCCGAACCCAAGCGGCTCGGGATGTGAGACGTCTGCAGGCAGCGTCAGCGCTTTAGGGTGTCGGTTGTGTTCCTGCAGCGGTCTTTGTAGTGTGGTGGGCTTCTGCATGTCTCCACATTAATGCCAGGGTACTTGCATCTGTTTACTTTTCCTTTAGTTACCATTCTGAGACCAACATCGTGAGATACATGAAGCGTCTGGAGAATAAGGACCTCTCCTTAGTGCACAGCATGATCCCCCTGGTGAGGTTACCTTAAGTCAAGCCAGATATTCAGGTTTACAATTTAAATTTATAGCATGCTTTATACTCGTGTGATGTTTTCAGGGCTCCTGCACCATGAAGCTAAACAGCTCATCGGAGCTCATGGTGAGTAAAAACAGGAAGTGGTTTTACAGCCCTCAGCCATAATGAACATGCCTACAAACACAAGGTGGTTTTGAGAGTCACTTTGTGTCTCGCTGCCGTGTCCTCCTTCAGCCCATCACCTGGAGGGAGTTTGCCAACATCCATCCCTTCGTGCCCCTGGATCAGGCCGAGGGCTACCAGAAGCTCTTCAGACAGTTGGAGAAAGACCTCTGTGAGGTGACGGGCTATGACAAGATCTCCTTCCAGCCAAACAGGTGAGAGCACAGAACTGTGCACACTTGTTGCTGCACAGGCTGCATCGGTTGGGTCAGCACGATATTTGAAACCGACAGGAGCATGCTCCCTTTTTAGGATGATTGCTTCGGTGATCCTTTAAGATTCCACGCAGCTCAATCATCAAGCCGTCCTCAGCCCTTTCATGCCAGCATGCTGATAATAGCATTTAGCATAATGCACAATTGTTTGAAGTGCAGAAAAGCATAATTGGGAACCTTTTTAGAGAAGTGTGCAGCTGGTTTCACACTTTCAGGCATTATCAGGTGGTCAGATGTTGGGATTTACATGCATCATATTTCAGCTGATAAGCGACACACCCACCTCTGCTCTCTGTCACCACTTATCAGCAGCAATGGGTTCATGAATGACACAGCATGCTACACTGGCCAAGAAAGCTATCATGCACCTAGCTTCATCCCATCTGTCTCTCCTCTGTCTGTCGACTGCTCTTTGGACTTTGATGAGACTGTGTGTGTGTGTTACATACATGACTGTGATGTTTGCCTTATTTTTCAGTGGTGCTCAGGGAGAATATGCAGGCCTGGCTGCCATAAAAGCCTACCTGAACTCAAAGGGGGAGAGTTCAAGAAGTGTAAGTATCCTTCTGGAAAGAGCGCAGTCATGGTGAATTAGTGTTGTTTGGATCTTAATAGGATTTCATTGTTCTATCCAACACAAATTCACTGCAAGCAGAGAAGTCAGAGGAGTGCTGCAGCTAAAGTCATGCAGTGTCCCAAATAAACTTAAAGCAAAATGTTGTTGCTTAAAAATTCAATGCACAGAAAGTGATATCTCTTTTTACTCGCGTGCAGATGTAGGTGCACTGACTGTGAAAATGAAGCATTCAGTTTTTAGTGCATCAAAAATATACACAACATTAAAATCACCAACCTTTGTGCAGTTGTCTGTTGTGCCACGAAAAAAGGGGAAGTGCACAATGCTGGGCCTGTGCAGTTCCATCAGGTCTCAGACATCTTTTGCTACTGGCACTGGGATAGCAGATTCATTGGGTTCTGTGGGTTCCACCGTCATATTTCCACGGATCAGGCTTGGCCTGTGCATCCTGTGCACGCAGAGCTTAAATGGTTACGTGCAGCTGCATGCAGTAACATGCCCAGTAACTGTGCTCCTGCCATCAGGAGAGCCTGTTTCCTCTGAGGGTGTGCTCGGTCTGCAGACGGCATGCATTAAAGCAGCGTTCGCATGAATGCCGGGACCCAAGGCTTCCTAGCAGAACTGCGTTTGGCAACAAAATGATCAGTATTGTTCATCTGTTGGTGGCTTTAATGTTGTGGCTGATCAGTGTGTTCACATATCATCACCAGAGTTACCAGTATTCTCCTTCCTGATACTCGGAGAGGTTAACAGAGTATTGGCACATAAACCACACAGTGTAACTTGCATCAGTGACAGTCGGGTTTATTGTTCAGGCTTCAACAGGTCACCGTCACATCAGGTTAACATGTTTCAGGAATTCTGTCAGTATCCTGACATGCTTATTGGTTATGCATGATGAGGAAAATTAAGACACTACCCCAAAATTAAAGACTTCTACTGTAATTTGGGCTTTATTATTTTATTTTTCTTCCTTTATAAGTAAATCTTAGATAGTGGCCTCATTCCTGGAACTAGTCAAGGGCAACCTGGAATCTGCTAGTGCAAACAGAATGGGCTGAAAATGCTGTAATCCCATAGGCTAGCTGCTCTTTAAGATTCCATATTTGGAGGTTTTAAGACTTTGTCAAGTGAGAGGTCCCGGAGCACAGCACTGTTTTCCAGGTCAGTCATAAGTCAGTTTTGGCCAACGCACAGCTGCATGCGCCCTAGTTTGCCTGTGACTCTGGGTTGCAAAATGCCAGACGTGTCCCCCTAATAAGGGATAAAAACCAGTTAATGACCTGCAGGCAGGTTACTCATTAGCACCAGAAGCGGGTGTTGTCCAGCTCAGACTGTAACCAAAGAGAGCTGCACTGTTCCCTCACACTAACTGAGACCTTAAAAGCTGTTTTGGTATAAATAAAACATGTAATGTATTAAAAAAAAAAAAAAAAAAAAATCATAAACCTAGCTTAAGCCACCACTCACTGACTCACTAAATATGATTTATTGTAGCTCTAAAATATCCCATGGCTTTACTTGGCTTTGTTTCTTTTATTGCATAACCTGCGTGATATTGAAATATGAGGACATTAAATCAAGCTGCCTTTTTTTTTTTTTTTGTGTCCTGCTCTGTTGGCTTATTATTATTATTATTATTATTATTTTTTTTTCCCATTGCTGCAGGTTTGTCTAATCCCCAAGTCCGCACATGGCACCAACCCAGCAAGCGCTCAGATGGCAGGTATGAAGGTTCAAGTGGTGGAGGTGGATAAGGATGGCAACATCGACCTGTCTCACCTGAAGGCCCTGGTGAGAAAACTGATGATATAAAAGAGCTTCGTATTGTCTTTCCTGCCAACATTAACGGGTTTATTCGAGAGTGACGTGTCAGATTTGATCTGTTATGCTCATTTCTGTAGTGCTGCAATAACACTGCATGAATCACAGTTCAAATATAATTCAAATATAATATATTGTATACCAGCCCTCGGTTATACAGTCCGAGTGCTCACAAATCAAACCAACCAATCAAGTCTCTTTCAGGTGTGCAGCACAGTTTTTTGCAAGTATACATTTATATTTAAATTTCTTCCAGGTGGACAAACACAAGGCGAACCTGGCGGCCATGATGATCACCTACCCCTCCACATTTGGTGTGTTTGAAGAACATATCGGAGACGTGTGTGACCTCATTCACAAAAATGGTGGCCAAGTATACCTGGATGGTGCCAACATGAATGCCCAGGTAACACGTTAAATATCAGGGTAACATAACGCCATGATGTTTGTTTTTAGTGATATAGAAGTTCAAAAAAAAAGAAAAGATATAAACGCCACACAGAATTAAAACCACTGATACTGATGAGTCTGTAAAACATCTTATGTAAGTGACAGATTAAATCCTTAATATTAAAATTAAGGATTTAATCTG
>JAVDPK010002712.1:85321-104501 GCA_034780415.1 Cichlasoma orientale | reverse complement strand
ATAAAAAAAAAAAATAAATCTAATGGGTAATAATTATAATAAATTTATTTTATTAACCTCCCCGTCCTTTCTTGCTTTTCCTACAAGGTGGGCTTGTGTCGTCCTGGAGATTACGGGTCAGATGTGTCTCACCTAAACCTGCACAAAACCTTCTGCATCCCTCACGGCGGCGGAGGGCCCGGCATGGGACCGATCGGCGTGTAAGTGCAATTACAGGATGTGAAATGCACAGTTGGGTGGATAAAGGGAGAACGTGGTGACTAGTTTGTGGCATCACTGTTTAAGAGATGAGGGCTGTAGTGTAAATGTACCACAGTTAGCTAAAGGGTTGATTTTCAACTTTTCAATGCTGCATTAAACCTTAAGAAAACTTTCTGAAGCCATTAAAATGTCTGGGTTAAGCCTCTGTGTAGGTGCAAACACATCTAGTTTTGTAGCTTCAAAATTTGGACTATGAATTTTTGCTTTGATCTCCTATGAAATGGTTTATTAAAGACCTGAAAATCTAGTTTTCTCTTTATTTTGTGAAGATTCTCTGACCTGAGAGTATATTCTCATGACCTCATCTACTCCTCATCAGGAAGGCCCACCTTGCCCCCTTCCTGCCGAGCCATCCGGTGGTTTCCATGCAGTCAGTCAACACCAGCAGCTCCCTGGGCACCATCAGCGCTGCTCCCTGGGGCTCCAGTGCCATCCTGCCGATCTCCTGGGCTTACATTAAGGTCAGCACAGATCAGCGGTGTTAAGACTGCATTAAAACACACTGGAAAGCTTGTTTCCACAAATCTGTTGGACTGAGAGTACTGCTGCTACTAATAACAAAGTAGAAATTTTAATATTAAGGATTTAATCTGTCACTTACATAAGATGTTTTACAGACTCATCAGTATCAGTGGTTCTAATTCTGTGTGGCGTTTAGATGATGGGATCCAAGGGGCTGCGGCATGCTACAGAAGTGGCCATCCTTAATGCCAACTACATGGCCAAGAGGCTGGAAGCTCAGTATAAAATCCTTTTCAGAGGCAGGAAAGGTACGGCACAGTCTGTGCATGTGCAGTAATGAACTATCCAGACTCGTCTGCGGACAATTCTCAAAGAAATGCATTTTTCCCCCCATGTTGTGAACAGGTTTTGTAGCCCACGAGTTCATTCTGGATGTGAGGCCATTCAAGAAGTCTGCTAATATTGAGGCTGTTGATGTGGCCAAGAGGCTGCAGGATTACGGTAGGCTGAGCAGGACATACATTTCCCCTTCACAAATTTTATTCTGATAATTTTTTTTTGTTTAGTTTAAATTGTAGTAATTTTTTTTTCTTTGTTGGTTTTTAGGTTTCCATGCACCCACCATGTCTTGGCCGGTGGCAGGCACTCTTATGATTGAGCCCACGGAATCAGAAGACAAGGCTGAGATGGACCGCTTCTGTGATGCGCTGCTTGCCATCAGACAGGAGATCACAGACATTGAGGAGGGAAGGATGGACTCCCGCATCAACCCGCTCAAGGTGCACGACTGTGGCAAAAACCCACCATACAGTGGTTAATATAAAGCTGTAGCCTGTCATGTGGTATCTGAAGTCCTCATGTAAGTGTTTATATATATGTGTGTGTGGTGTGTGTGTGCGCGTGCAGATGGCCCCTCATTCTTTGGCATGCATCTCAGTCTCCAATTGGGACAGACCCTATTCCAGGGAGTGTGCTGCTTTCCCCTTGGTGAGTACCTTCATCCCATCATACTTCAACTTTTCATGTCCTTCACTCCAACCTTTGTTTTTGCAGAGCCAAAGAGAGTCTGAATTCTTGCATATGATTGCTGTATTGCATACTCTACATGTTGTCCTTCTTAAAACTGATCATCGCAAAAGAACACTTAAATAAACTTTTCAATTAAATGTTCTTATTGTAGAAAAACAGCACAATTTGAAATTACTGTTAAAGTTGTAGGAAAGACAAAAGCATGGCGATCAGGAGGTGCTGTTTAAAAACTGGTCTTTATCGCCCTCTGGTGGTGAAAAGTAAGAAGCGCAATAACAAACTGCAGGTCTTTAATCAGACAAATAAACCAGCGAGTTCGGCAGATTTATTCTGTTCTGATTCACGAGCAGTTTCTAGCAGGCAAAACCGTATATACATTCTGATTATGTAGAAATTTAGTTTCTGGCTGTTATAGTTACTGATGCACTGATTAGCTCCGTTGGTAATGGGCTTTGTTAACTCGTACTCGTTTGTCTAAAGTTATCTTTTCCTTCCCTTTTCTCTCACCTTCACAGCCCTTCATAAAGCCTGAGACCAAATTCTGGCCAAGCATCTCCAGGATCGATGACATCTATGGCGACCAGAACCTTGTGTGCACCTGCCCGCCCATGGAGGTGTACGAGTCCCCGTACGAGGAGAAGAGAGCCTCCTCTTAGACGCCCTCTGTGGCTCAGTCCCAATGTCCAGCCTGCACTCGAAACCTCAGATTTAAACACCCGTGACTTTACAGAAATCCTCTTTGTATTTAACATTAGTACTTTATGACTTGTATAGAATTTCCACAAAATCATCAAAACCTGCGGCCGTGCAGGAAGTGTTTACATTCAGGGCTTTAAAGTCTCCGGGAGACCCCTCGAGGATCCGATATTTAACGGTGAGGCAGATCTGAGATGTCTGACGTCACGGGTGGAGCAGCTGCACGGTGGATGTTGGGACTGGCCGTTCTCTAAACTGCACCCTTTTTGTGGGGGTCACGGGGTTCACCCTAACTTGAACTATTCAAATTGACCAAAGGTGTGACTTATGGCTATTCCATGTTTGCAAAAATAAGTGCACCCTTCAACACAGAGGCCACTCCGTAACACACCTCTGAAATGCTGCGCTTGAGCCGAGTGCAGCTAATGTGACATCTCATTGCTGTTGGTGCCTCTGTCCTGTGTAAAATAGCTGCTTTAACTTGACAATATAGGCGTTTTAATTCTTAAAGTCGTTTGTGGTAACACTTTATAATGACCATCAACTGAATGATTAAGTGATAATTAAGCTTTACTTGATTTTGTTAAGCAATGAAATGATTAATTATTAGCTGGTCTGTAAACAGTCTTCTGGATGGTAATTGTAAAGTTGGAAACGATGTTCGCAGTGGCTGTTTTTAAAGAGTAAGGAGGCAAGTGAGACGTTGATGGTGTAAATATGGAGGCCAGAGTTTGTCCTTCACTGGCAGTTTTTTGTTTCCAGTAACTTTTTTAAAAAAAAAAATTTTTTTTTTTACCACCCAAGCTTTCACTTTACTTGCAGTTTGGTTCAGTTTGCCAAGAGGTTCTTGGTGCTCAAAGTTTAAGAAATGATTGTATGGCAGGTTTAAATATGACGAGTTGGCCGTAACGGTGTTCTTACTGTTGCTGTACTTCACAGGAGCGGCACTAAGACAGAGACACCGGCAGGGTTGATCAAGCTGGAGCATCTGACACCTTTTAGGAATCAATAATGCAAGACTTTAAACCAACTACATTGCATAAATTATTTTTCTCACTCAAACTAATTATTGGAAATGACTGTCATTACGTTGTTTGACAGTCAGCTGATTAAACTACAGACGGTTATCAGTTCACAAGTGATGGTTATTTTAAGGTGTTACTTTGTTGTCGATATGCTGCTTTTATTTGAAAACCTTTTAATGTCGTGGCCGAGTAGGTAGTCCTCATTTCAAATCAGTTTTTCTAATCTGAAGTATTTTGTCTGTAGAAAAATGAATGTATTAAACGTCTTTCTCCAAAGTGTGGACGCGTTTTGTGTGAACACTGAAAAGATAAGACCCCACGGTGTGCTGTCCCAGCTGTACTCTGCAAAGTTACCCCTTTTTGGTGTCTCCACCTCCAAGCAGACAGAGGGCTGAATACTTACTGAACTTACACCTAAGCTTCATATGAATGACCCAAAGCAAGACTAACTTTTTTTTTTTTTTTAATCCTACGGTCCCTGAAATGTTAAATGCCCAACACAAAACAGAGGCAGGAAGTTTTGGATCCTTGGCTTTTTTTTTTGTACCCTATAAAATTCTATTGACCTGCAGATTAATTTTCTTTTATGAGCTGATAACTTCAGCTCTAGCAGAAAGCCTTTTGCCACATGAAACCAGCTGAAACAGGTTTGAGAAGCTGATCGCATAACTGAACATGTGAGCAATTTGTACAGCACATACCACAGACACCACCACCCCCATATATATATATTTTTTTTTTGGTATCAGTTTTCAAGCTGTGGTGGGCAACCCCTGACTGTGAGTGTCTCTCTGGGATATGTCTTTAGATCTGGAGAAGGTGAAGAGAGTTTTGACCAAGAGTCTGGGTAACACAGAAATCAGACATTTAAAACAATCAGTGAAATGATTTATTTCTTCAAATTCTCAGTAGTTTAAAATGTCCTATATATAAAGACTCAGAGTGGCTCCACGGTGCAGTGGTTAACACGTTTGACTTGCACATAAAGGATCAATGGTTTGAGGCTCGGAGGAAACACAAACCCGGCCTCAGGGGGTCACAAGCTCGTGTACTTCTAGTGACAATGAATAAATGGGAGGGTTGTGTCAGAAAGGGCATCAAATGTCAAAATCTGTGCAAAATCAAACATGCAGATCCATCTGCTATGGTGGCGACTCTGGAAAAATAAGGGACCAGCCAAAAGTACCCACCATATATGAAGACAAAGCTTTTTAAATATGTGACCTGAATCTATGAACTGTGATGCCTGTTTTTCCAAGTCTGAAAGTGGATCGTTGACTACATGTACCATAAACATGGAGGGTTCAGGGTCACCTGATCCAGCCCTAACTATAACCTCATTAAAAAGGTTTCAGCCTTTAAGCGGGATGTTTCAGAAATCCAAGAAAGCAGTTGTACATATTTGTTTAATATGTGCATTGAAGGAAAATGTTACTGGAGGCCAAGGTAATGCCATCCAGAATAAGTATCTGGTTAAGCGCCGTGTTTGTAGGTCCGAGTACAATAACTTCATTTTTATCCGAATTTAGAAGCAGGAAATTAGAGTTCATTCAGGCCGTTATGTCTTTAAGACATTCCTTCCCAATTGGTGTGTCATCTGGCTTCTTGGACAGATAAAATCATCCCATTAAAGGTCCAAAACCAACCATCATAACTGTGATGTAATAATTTCTCCTCTTAAAATAGATCCCTTCTCTTACAAGCACGTCATTGAGGCACACTGTTTCCCTGCGTGACTTGATAAACACTTGAGTGTAATGGTTTTTCCCCCCTAAAAAGTATTCATCATCTTGCTGCTATAAATACTCAAGGATCTAAAATCCATCCGTTTTCTTCCACTTATCTGGGGCTGGGTCATGGGGCAGCAGCCTAAGCAGAGAAGCCCAGGCCTCCCTCTCCACAGCCACCTCCTCCAGCTCGTCCAGGGGGACCCAAAGATGTTTCCAGGGCAGCTGAGAGATAAAATCTTTCCAGCATGTCCTGGGTCTGCCCCGGGGTCTCCTCCTGGTGGCACATGCATGGAACACCTCACTGAAGAGGTGCCCCCGATAGCTGGAGCACACCCTTCTTCAAGATGGGGACTACCACCCTGGTATGCCAATCCAGTGGCACCGCCCCAGATCTCCAAGAAGCAGAAGCGTGTCAACAAGACAGCCCTACAACATCCAGAGCCTTCAGGAACTCAAATTTCGTCAACCCTGGGGGCCCTGCCACCAAGAGTTGTTTAACTGACATCACCCCCAGTGATGGGTGAGTCCTCACCCTCATCCCCAGACTCTACTTCCACTACAGAAGGCGTGTCAGTGGATTAAGGAGGTCCTTGAAGTATTCCTTCCACCGCCTGACTATAACCTCAGTTGAATCAGCAGCACCCCACCTGCACTATAAACCGAGTCGCCTAACGGTTTGCCAGAATGGCTTCAAGGCCGTCCCAAAGTCTTTTTCCATGGCCTCACTGAACTCCTCCCACACCCAAGTTTTTGCTTCGGCCACTGCCTGAGCTGCGTTATGCTTGGCCTGCTGGTACCGTCAGCTGCCTCTGGAGCCCAACAGGCCAACCAAGCCTGATAGGACTCTGTCTTCAGCTTGATGGCTCCCTTCACCTCTGGTGACCACCATCTTGTTCAGGGATTACCACCACGACAAGCACCAACCACCTTGCAGCCAAAGCTCTGAGCATCAGCCTCCACAATGGGGGTGCGGAACATGGTCAATTTAGACTCAATGTCCTCAGCCTCGCTTGGAATGCTGTCAAAGTTCTGCCGGAGGTGGGCGTTGGCTCTGCCAGGCATTCCCAGCACACCCTCACTATGCGTTTAGGTGCACTAGGTCTGTCCAGCATCCTCCCCCACCACCTGATTCAACTCACCACCAGCTGGTGATCTGTTGACAGCTCACCTCATCTCTTCACCCAAGTGTCCAGAACATACGGCCGCAGATCTGATGATACTATTACAAAATCGATCATCGACCCGCGACCTAGGGTGTCCTGGTGCCATGTGCACTGATGGACATCCTTATGTTCAAAGATGGTGTTAGTTATGGACAAACTGTGGTTTGCACAGAAGTCCAATAACGAAACACCATTCGGATTCAGATCAGGCAGGCCATTCCTCCCAATCACACCCCTCCAGGTCTCACCATCATAGCCCATGTGAGCATTGAAGTCTCCCAGTAGGACGATGGAGTCATTGGATGGAGCACCTTCGAGCACCCTGCCCAGCGACTTCAAAAAGGGTGCATACTCTGAACTGTCATTTGGTGCATAAGCGCAAACAACAGCCAGGACCCATTCTCAGGCCCGAAGGTGCAGGGAAGCAACCCTCTCATCCACTGGTGAAAAATCCAACATACACGCAGTAAGCCAAGGGGATACAAGAATACCCACCCCAGCCCTGGAGGTGTTGCCCCTCACCAAAGGCAACTCTAGACTGGACCAGAGTCCAGGCCCTCTCCAGGAGACTGGTTCCAGAGCCCAGGCCATGCGTTGAGGTGAGCCCAATTATATTTAGTTGGTATCTCTCAACCTCACGCACTAGCTCAGGCTACTTTCTCACCAGAGAGGTGACATGTCCTGATAGCCAGCCTTGACAGCCGGGGATCGGTCCACCGGGGCCTCCAACCTTGGCCACCACCTGACACACATTGCACCTGACCACTACGATGCCTCCTGTGGGTGGTGGGCCTACAGGAGGGCAGGCCTATGTCTCCTCTTCAGGCTAATGCCTGTGGTGCCTGGCCACCAGACGCTCTCCCCAGCCCTGGCTCCAGGGTGGGGCCCCGGTAACCCTATCCAGGGTAGAGTAAACCGTTCCCTTGGTGTATCTTCCATAGGGGTCACTGGAATCGCTCTTTGTCTGGCCCCTCACCCAGAACCAATTTGACATGGGAGACCATACCAGGGGGCAAAGCCCCTGGACAACATAGCTCCTGGGATCACTGGGACACACAAACCCCTCCAACACGATAAGGTGGTTATTCACGGAGGAGAAGGATCTAAAATCTACAGTATACACTCATCAAGCAAATACACAGTTTACTCCTGCTTATATAATGTTTACTAAACACGACTACTCTATTGCTTGAGGTAGTTATTGAAATTGTAAAAGCTAATTTGGGACCTTCTAAAATTTACTTCAGTCCAGCTTTCAGCATAAATGAATGAATTATGGGAATGAGTTCCTCATGAGCAAATATGAATTCATTACCAGTAAATATATATCGTCAGCTTTGTTATTTGAAACTCTGGTCTGTGTTGGCCTGGGTCTGTTTTTATGAATTATTAAAGTGGCTCATCTGATTTCTTTTGTTGGAACTACAGTCAATCAGTCCCACAGATGAAGACCTGCTGCACATCTGCTACAGCTGTACAGCTGCAGTGTTTCAGAGATTTGGTTGTTTTTTGTTCAGATGATCGTGGTCCTCCAGGCTAACTTTAGATAATTAGAGTGTCACAAGCTTGCAACCCATTAACGATGGGTTTTATAATTCTGACAAAAAAAATTTGTGACTGTATAAAAAGCACAAGCTGAAACAATACAGCCCTCTTTTTGGGACATTCAGTCTGTTGCGGTTTCAAGGAATAAGCTGGTTCATTTGTCTGATGGAACATGCAAAAATAAAGCCTTATAGATCTGAGACTGGAAGAAAAAATAAAACAATCAAAGAACACGGGAACAGCAGGTAGTTACATAATGCAACTTTAGATGCTGGCATTAAGCCAGTTAAAACATATCAAACAGTAATTCCTGTCAAGACTCGCAAGACAGGACAGAAAGTTAAAATATCTTTATAGAACTGTGATGTTATATTTGTTGCGATTTCTGCAGCCTTCTGAGCCAGATTTCTGTTTAAAAATACATTTTTAATGTCAATGACAGTTTTTACCTGGATAAAAAACAAATACAGTGGTACCTTGATTTGCGAGCGACCCAACTAACCAGTTTTTTGAGGTACGAGCGGTCGCTTGGTCGAATTTTTGCTTTATGTTGCGAGCGAATATTTGAGTTGTGAGTGAGCGAAAATACACCATCCGAGCGTTCCGTGTGCGTGTTGCATTCTTGGCGACACGCACACGGAACGCACACTCTTACGAGTTTTCCCAAAAAGGGAAAAGGAGGAGACGGTTAAGTGACGTGAAAAAAAAGGAGCATTTAAGTTTAGCGATCTCCTCCACTTCCGCCAACATCTGCCCGACTTTCACTTAAAACCACTTTATTTCATTACTTTCTCTTTTGTTATACTGTATGCAGGATTATTTTCATACATTATTTGTTTATAAAGTTCTCTACATTTTTCTTATTAATAAATGTAAAAAAAATTGTGGTGGTTTTGGGGGGGAGGGGCGGATTAATGACGTTTCAATTCATTTCTATGGGAAATTTTGATTTGACATACGATCAAACTAAGTTGCGAGCTAGGTCACAGAACGAATTAACTCGTATGTCAGGGCATCACTTTATATAAAAGTCACTTTGCCAGAAACTGAGTGCAGCTTCTACCTTGTGATGGAAATGCTGTTTGCGGCTCAAAATGACCTGATATCATTCATGAGAGGCAGCTGTAGATGACATGTTTCAACAAGTCATTTACAGCTGCTTAAATACAGGCAATAATTTTCTGGCAAACACCAAAAAAATCTAACAATCTAAGTGTGGAGGAACAGGAAGTGATACAATTCTACAGTGAGAGCCAACACTGAGAAGATTTGACTGGAGTCATTTTTTTTGGCACCTCAAATTTTCTTTGTGGTTGCGTTCATCTGTAAGGTGTGCTTGATTGTCCAAATGTCAATAAAACCTGAAAATTCCATGTGATGTACTTACCTCTCTACATCACTATATGTGAATATAGATTACATACAAAAATACATGAAAAATATCAGCTGATATCAGTATTTGCCTCTTGTGCAACAGTGTCTGATTTGACCTTTGCCGTTTCCCAGTCCTCCTGCTGGCCGACTGCACGATAAACTTCAGACTCCGCAGCTTTTTTCCTCCTCTGAACCAGGCGGTCGACCAGGACGACGAACGCCGCGGACGCGACCAGGCAGACGCCCGACAGGTAGAAAGCGGTGCTGTAGTTGTTTGTGTGATCCACCAGCCAGCCTGCACATGGACAAAAAGAAACATCACACCGTGCACCAGTGCTGATGAATTAATGAACAGGGGTATCTGTTCATGCAGTGAGACATTTTAGATGTTTCCACCTAACCTGCATTAGTGCATTAGAAATATATCGGCACATGTGCTCCTTAAGCACTTTAAATGAATGCTGGGAGAAAATATAGTTGTGTTTAAAGCTTCCCCTGTATCACTGTCACAGTGATGCGGCTGTTTTTGGGATTAAAAGGCTGTTCAGTTTGTGGTCCACGTGCAGTTCATGTGATTTGGGCTGTTTCTCCTATGAGATCTATGAGAAGCGTGCACAGCAGCAGGTCTGTCTCACATCATAATGTCATCAGCAGTGTTTAGATTTACTTCAGCAGCTCTAGCAGAGTCAGAGGCATTTCTTTATGTCGGGAAAATCTGCACCTTGAAGCTTTCCATTCTAAAACTGTGTGCGTGTCGGGCTTCATCTTCACATCTATGTGTCTGTCGCAAAAAGTATTAACATTTGATCTTAAAAGTCAAAGCAGATATTTGATGATCTAAATCATGCTACAGTATATTCACTTCAAAATAAGATTGTATCAACAGGATACATTTAGGCATTTACGGTGGCATATTCACAGGCCTTCACCGACTGATCTTTTCCAGAGACGACATATGGAAAAAATTTGTATTTTCATGCAAACTATGTGGGAAATGGTGTTTGTAGCAGACTGGGTTTATTGGACTGCAGTAAAATGTCTTTTAATCAGTACACAAAAACTCAGCTGAATGTACACAAATGCAGTTATTTTAGTATTACACATTACGGAATTTATTTAGGCAAAGTAGTTGGAGCAGCTCAGTAATTTACATTTTTAGAGTACTCACTTTTTCTATGTCTTTATATAAAGTATTATTTAGGTATAAAAGAGAAATGACACCTTGCCCTATTCATTGGGTCGCCTGTTCTAAACTGATAATTGTTTATATATTTGTAGTCCCAAAACAAAGAGCAAAAAAGGTGACTGATAATCTGCTTTACCTGCAGCAGGTGGACCGGCGAAGCCTCCGATGCTCCTTAAAAGCATGAAGAGCCCCAACCCACTGTCAAACCCCTGCAGGGTTACAATGTCCACAATGGCTGTGACGTGAATCGCCACCACGCAGCCAAACAGGAAGCCGTAGAGCGAGGCGAACACCAGAATGGCCCAGTAGTTTTGGCTGACGGGCAGCAGCAAGAGCACCACACCGAGGAGAGTTGCCACTATGGTGAGCAGCTGCAGGTTCCTCACCAGCCTCATGTTGGCTATCCATCCACAAATCAGCCTCCCTGCCAGGTCGGCTAAAGCCAGAACAGAAAGGAGCATAGCAGGCCAGTAGTTACCCATCCCCAAGCTGCTGGCAAAGGGCACCAGGAAGAGAGGCGGGATGAAAAACCCTGCAGCCGAAAAGATGGCAAACAGGATGTAGAGAAAAAATTCAGGTTTTTTCACGAGGGAGCACTGGAAGAAGGTCCTCTTCTTTGGTGGGAGCGTGGCAACATCTCCCTCAAGATTGTCTTTGGTTTCCCGCGCAGGACTCGGGGTTCTCTCCAGGGGTCTCATGAGTGCACCACATACACACAAGTTCAGCTGAAGGCCTCCGATGATGAGCAAAGCACCCTGCCAGGTGTACGTCTCAATGAGCCACTTGAAGAAGGGACTGAATATGACGACAAAGACGCATTCACCTGAGCTGGCGATGGCGAAGGCAATGGGCCGCCATCGTACAAAGTAGTGGCTCACCATGCTGTTGGCAGAGATCCAGGCGAAGGAAAGACCTGTTCCTGATAAAAAGAAGAAGAACCACTCATTATTTTTTTTATCACTCAGGTCTGCCAGCGTTAGTATTACTCATATGTCCCAGATTCTTTTTAAGTCGTGCATCAGTGCAACTCTGTGTCAGTTATTTTTGTCAAGCCAAATAAAACAGGCGTGACCAGCATGAAGCAAGACTTTTAATTCATAGCATTCGGACATTGTTTGACTCATTTAAAGTCTTTTGCTCCCCATTTCATAGTGTTTGATCTGTTTTAAATCAAAACATTAAGAGTCAGTTACATTGTTACCAGTAGTGGTTTTGGTCGATAAACAAAAGCTTTTCTTTTTTAATTTTTTTTTTTTTTATTCCTTTTATAACATAATTTACATACATATCTGGTCAATCACTTGGTGGTACATTCCAGCATTATGTATCAACATGCAAAACAAAGGTGAGTAAATAAACTTATCTTCACATGGATCCATTCAGTCATATACATAATATCCTAGAGTCCAAATTAAAGTTCAGTCCCAGTTCTTCGAGTGGTTTCTTCCATTTTTGCATAAAAACGATCTGTGTAATTTTAACTCCAAAGTATATAAATCCTGCTGGGGCCCAGCGGGAGGGATTAACATGCATAGGTTCAGTGTTGTCTCTCTCACCTAGGGGCTTAATCTCTGATTTATCCAGATTAAATTTATAGCCAGATATTAGACCAAACTCTCCAATACACTCAATCACAGCTGGTAACGAACAAATGCTTTTCAGTTGTAGGATCATCAGTTTGAGTAAACTCCACTGAAGTGGAAAGGTACTGTTATCCCCAAATATTACATAAAAATCACAAAATATTTCACTTGTAGTAGCAGTGACATTTTTCTTTTATGTCCTATAAATCAGCTTCCAAGGTTACTTTTTAATTCAAACCCTCTAACAGTACAGAAATGCTTTGTAGGATGCAGAGTATGTCCTGAGTGTGCTACCTTGCAGGATGCCCATGGTGAGGTAGAGCCAGGGCAAACTGAGGTCCAGTGAAGCCAGCAGCATTCCTAAGGCAGCCAGCAAGCCTCCGAGCATGATGACTACTCTCTGAGAGAACCGTAAGCTCAGCGCACTGGCTGCTGGAGCTGCAGAGAGAATGAAAATGACTCTATAGGAACACGTCGTGTTTAAAAACAGCAGAGAACCTCAGACTTATTTACCTCCGAGGTGAAGCATAGCAATTGTCGCGGAGGTCACCCAAGAGGTGGTGCTGGCCTGGACTGCAAAGTGACTCTGGATGTCCATGAAGAAGTGGCCGAAGTTTTTGAGAACGGCAGCAGTAAGGCCCATGGTGAAGAAGGCGGACACGACCACCACCCAGCCATACCTGCTGTCGCGGGGTTCAACTCCTCTGGGCTTCATCGTCATTAGCCACTCTGTAGGCTGTTATCCTGCTAATGACAAAACCTCCAGTGAAGGCAGGGCTCATGAACTGTAAGGGCGGTTAAACATGGGGGTGTCTAGAGTGGGTGTATGCACACTATAACAAATACTTTTAGCTGCTTTAAGTATATTTTGATTCAGAGATTTTTATAGGCTACTATACTTTAAGTAGGATTAATACATTTTAGTTAAGTAAATTATTTTCTTACAACATACCTTGGACATGAATACTCTGTAGGAGGAGCTAAACTTTAAGATGCTTAGGGTGGAGTGGCTGAGGGGTATTTCTAGGAAAATCCTGGAAATATTGTGTCACCTACTTGACTGATGATCACTGACATCATGAGTTGTGCAGCTCCTCTTGTGGAACTGCAGCTAATCTGCCACAGTGGAATGTTTATTTAGCCTAATATTTCTCAAACTGACAGCATTTCGCGATGTTGAAACTGGAGCTTAGTTCACATTGTTGTAGCACAGCTGGCCAAATAGCACTAAATGAACAGGGGATTTAAGTCTGGCATGTTGAACCTTTTATATTTGACTCGATCACCTGTGTTTGAAGAGGGAAACCTGAGACTGAGAATATTGTGCATATTAATTTAATTAAAAATACATGGTGTTCTTGTAAAAGCTGCAGTTATGTGGTTATAATAATCCTAATCACTCTATAATTGTTTATAATTATTCTATAAACCTTACATTGACCACTATATGCTCTATTAGGCTTCACACTCTATTAGGCGTTGCACCAGACCAGAATTTTTATATTAATTTTTTTAAAATTAACATTTTTCCCCGAGAAAATGACTAAACATTTAAAATAATGTTCGAGCAGCATTATTTATCACATTGTCTCTAAAGGTGGAAAAATCCTGAACACCATCCTAGCTAAAAATTTTAAACAGAAAATTTTTTTAGTTACCTGTCAAGCTTCGTGTCCTCCTCCTGGGTCCTGTACTGTGAAGCAGGATTTTGGCTTATCCTGGGAACTTCGGGGTTAACCCTGGGTTTGTTGTACTACGAAGGTGGCTCACTTCTTACCTGCGTGAATCTCTATGGTAACTTATCCCGTGAACCTAACCTGCCAGATTAGAGATCAACAGGTATGAAATCAACGCCCACTGACCAGTTCTCCAGAGAACAGCGTCTTCCTGGAAGATCTCTCGGGGCTCTGTGTCGCATTATCACGGGAATGTGTGTATTATTTTTGGGGATTTATGATCTCTTGATTGATTCTCTTTGACATTGCACAGAGAACATTCCAAGAATACCTGCTCAATCAACAAAATTTCACTTTGATCTCCACGCCTCCTTTATTAGGCCGTGGGACAATAATCTTAAATGTTTAAATGTATCCAGTTTAAAGCTTCAGAGCTCTAATGCGCAGCAATCACCTTAGAAACAAACTGCAGCGCTGAGAGCGCAGTCAGCGATAACATTTATTTCCCCGCTCCGTGCGCTAAGATCACCAGATTAATAAATATCTGCAGCATTCATCTGCGGTCCTTGCATTTAACTTTTATATTTTAATGTTATGTGCAGATTTTTAATCACCATTTAAAATGTATTTGGTGTTGGTGGCATAGGGATCCACTTTCTGTGGAAGAAAAGCCACACGACCCGTGAAACGCCGCTTTTAGAGATGCTGATCGCCAATGTTAGGATAAGTGAATCCCGATTAATATACCTGCTTTCGCGCAGCGGTGAAGTCGCATCTGCGCTGTCAGATCCATCCGCCCTTTAAAGTGCGCTCTTATTCGGACGACTAAGGTGACAGAGGTCAGAAAGAGGCTGCGGTTAGTTTTTATCGATTTCTTCGCATTTATCAAACAAGCGTGTCAGCTCACAACCTTTAACCACCGGTTTAAACAGCTACGACCGCCTAACCGGAGCCGGCTTTGTTGAAGCCAAATTCGCACATCCGGATTTCAAAATAAAATGTCAACTTTTGTGTACTTAGTATTATCTTCTGTTTTTGAATGATTACATCATTAAATAAAAAAGCAAAAGCAATTAGCAAAGTAAAGAGCGAATGATTTACTGTGCAAAGTTACATGCAAGTTGGTTAAAGAGATCGGCGCGAACTTTTCCACAAACCATATTTATTACAGGTTTTTGCAGTTTGAATCAGCAACTAATGGAAGTCCATTTATATCAGAAGGGGGGAGGAAAAAGATGAAGAGTAAAAGGATTTTTGCATTCTTGGCTCAGCCTCACTTGTTGCAGTCAAAAACATTAATCAGATCTAGTTAGTACAAAGTACTGTATGAATACTGGGAAAGCTTAAATGTTTCCCATAATCTAGAGCGCTATGTGGAGGCACATCTCAAGTTAAATAATCTGCAAAGTCTCAGAGGAAATCAAAGACTTTGGGGAACACCTCCACCAATCACCTTGACAAGTGCCCCCCACCCCACCACCTTTAGACTAGACATTACTCCAGGATCATGTAAAGACACTAATCCCAGAAAGTGCATGCATGGAGACAAAGACACTGCTGTTAATGTTTGTGAATCTTCAGTCATTTATTTTTTTTGCTGTTTTTGGGTGGTTTTGGTTTCTCGCTGTCTAATAACCAGCCCTTTCAACAGCACAATACTTTCTGCAGAGGAAATGAGCTTAAAGGGACTGAACACAAGAATCTGCATAACATATAAACAGTTGAATTTTACTGTT
The DNA here is from genome assembly GCA_034780415.1 of Cichlasoma orientale. Lineage (NCBI taxonomy): Eukaryota > Metazoa > Chordata > Actinopteri > Cichliformes > Cichlidae > Cichlasoma > Cichlasoma orientale. The sequence continues at coordinate 89,035 of JAVDPK010002712.1, read as the reverse complement.
TAATTTTCACGCAACCTCTCACACTGAAAACAAAACGACAGATTTTTAAATCATTTTTGCACATACTTCTTTTACAATGGCAGTTCAAATATAGTATTTACTTTAATTTTACAAAATTATAAAATTTTACTGGACATATATACACAAATATACTGTAGGTATATACAAACATACATAGAAAACAGCTTTTGTCCATTTCTCTGGTTGGACAAGCACAAAAGATGGCAAGAGCTAGCCCTGCTAGCTGTTTGTATAGACAACAGGCATTCACTCACTCAACTCACTCTCAAACACACACACACACACACACACACACGCGCACAAGGAACTTGTTCGCCACAGGCGTCTTTAGCTTTAGGCCTGGCAACAGTCTAATCACAGTCTAACACCTCAAAACCTTTCTGTTAAAAATTTGACCAAACGGATTCGCTCTTTTTCAGCAACATCACCTTCAACTTTCCGACCATCCGAGCCCCCCTATTTCCACTGCGCTGTGGGCCACCACAACAGAAAAATGGAGGGTAGATGCCTCGTTTAAAGGCACCTTGGCAGTAGTTTATAAGCAGGTTCTCATTCTGAACCACCAGTCTTCCACTCACAAGCCGCTCTGCCACATGCCGGCACCCATCAGGATAAGGGCTTCGCGTTGGCCTCCGTCCCTTTGTCCCTTTTGCCACAAACAGGGCAACAATATTAAGAGCATCTCGGTTGAAGAGCAACAGGGCACTTTGGGCGATTTTAAAACTCCTTACTGTCCCTGAACAGGTCAATGCGCAGGGCCAGTTCCTTGAAAGGAGGACGCAAACCAGGGTCTGTGTCCCAGCACTCCTCCATGATTTCATGTATCTGAGAAAGAGTGGAACGCAAACAATTATCAGCAGGAAGTAAAATGAATAAAAATACTGCATGTGACTTGATTCCTTATCATCTGCAAACAGAGTGACTATAGTCCTCAGTAGAAGGGGTTATTTGTTGAATTCTTGAACATCCACCACCCCATACCATCTCCTCACCACCATCACTGAGAACCCTGAAGCATGTGGCAGCTGTTTAACAGCTAAAGAACCAGATATTTTCCACTGGAGTCAGGGGAAACCTATGTGGACCCACGCCAGAGCAAAGGTGTGAGTGAATTCTGGACTTATGCTCGCCAGACACTTTATTAAGTGCACCTCTGGAACTGCTCATTAACGCAAATATATCTGATCAGCCAACCACATGGCAGCAACTCAATGCACTTTGGCATGCAGACATGGTCAAGACAGCTTGTTGAAGCTCAAACTGAGCATCAGAATGTCTGAATATGGCATGATTATTGGTGCCAGAAGGGCTTGTCTCAGTATTTCAGAAGCTGCTGAACTACTGAGATCCCCCCCCCGTAACTCAACTAACCACTCGTTTTGACCAAGGTATGCAGAAGAGCATCTCTGAATGCACAATACACTAAACCTTGAAGTAGGTGGGCTACAGCAGCAGAAGACCACACCAGGTGCTACTCCTGCCCGCTAAGAACAGGAAACTGAGAATACAATTTGCATGGGTTCACCAACAAAAGAAGAAAAAATGTTGCCTAGTTTGATGAGTCTCTATTTCTACTGCAACATTTGGGTCATGGGCTCAGAAACAATATGAAAGCACGGATCCATTAAGTGGCCTCCACAGTCACCAGATTTCAATCCAATAGAGCACCTTTGGGATGTGGTGGAAAAAGAAATTCACGTCATGGATGAGCAGCCGACAAATGTGCCATCATGCCAATATGGAGCAAAATCTCTGAGGAATGTTTCCAGCACCTGGTTGAATTTATGCCAGGAAGAATTAAGGCAGTTCTGAAGGAAAAAGGGGGTTAAACCCGGTCCTAGCAACATGTACCTAATAAAGTGGCTGGTGAGTGTATGATTACCATGTTGAGAGAAACATCGAATTCTATTTGAAGCTAAAGGTTCTCCACAACTGCTGGATGTGAAAACAAGCAATTATTTGGTAATAAAAATGTCCCATCAGTTCATCTGTGCTCTCAACTTGTCAGGGTTGTTACACAGTTGCCAACAAATAATCATACCTCTGTAGGACACCCCAGGGGTTGAGGCAGCCTGCTGCCTGATTTGAGGAGCTCAATGAGGTGATAAACAATCAGCTGTCCCTGCTTGTCATTCCCCATCATGGACATAAAAACCTGAGTGGGAGGAACAGCGGAAAAGGAAAGGAAATAAGTCAAATGGTGACAGTGAAGTTAAGCTAACCAAAGAACACAACCATTTAATTATAGAGAGCAAAAAATATCATTACAGACAGAACAAATTCAACTCTAATCCAAGAAAGGTGAGGAATGAAGAGCAACACGTTTATCGGCTGAAGGAGAGAAATGTTATTATTGTTGACATTAAAAAATAGCCGTCTAACTGGAACTAGAATAAGTTATGTTGAGCTTAAAGTCAGAGTTTTCTGTGTCACGCTCTTTTTACCTGGCTAAATCACCCAGGTAACTTATGCTACACACATAACCTGGTTGGGAGCAGGTTATGTTGAGAGATTCAGGTTAAAATCAGCTGGAAGCAACACATTCATTTATTTACAGCATGTTTTAAGTGCATTCTCTGCTGGGGGAATATACTTTATTTGTGCAAGTTGTTAAGTCATACTTTACTAAAACCACCGAATGAAGCACCGCATTGTCCTGGGAATGTGCACGTATTAATTTGGTGATGAGAATACGTATAAATGTTGCTTGTACTTTAGAATTACTCATCTTAATCAGAACAGTTAAAATAATCATGCTGTCGCCATACAATAATCATAATGTAATACAGGTTCCGCTGGTTATGGTTTGTTTATTCTTTTTACAGAGCATAAATCATTGCATCTCTTCGAGTGGGGAGCATCTTATTCAAATTCATTTGTCTTTTTTTTTTTTTTTTAAATATTTGCAGGGATTTCCCGGCTCAGAATGAGCCTTTGGCAATGACTACATACATCATAAACACGATCGGGTCTATGTACAGTAAAGGAAATGAGTGAATTTACTTGATTTCACAGAAATCTGATATTTTCAAGCATCAGAAATAACAGATTACACACAAATCTGACACAATAAAACAGTGACCTGTGCAAATAAATATGGGCAGGCAGGATTAAAAGAATTTAGAAAGAAAACCAGATGCATAAATGAGGGCATGGTCATAAATTGGATATCACAAAAACCCAATTTAGACAAAACTGTACTCACCATCAGTCAGTATTATAAACAGGCTACCTAGTTAACGCAACAATTGATGAAGTCAAACTAACACCACTTGTCCCAGATTCTTTGCTGTGCAGATGGGGGTCAAAAGACCACTTGATACAAACACTCTGTGTGGGCACCAAAAGATGGAACGCTTTGGTTGAAATGCATTCTCACAACCACTTTCTATCATCTGATGGCAATTTTTATTTAGCTGAATTTGGAAACGGTGATCAGTGCATCTACTGGCCTTAATGTAAGCGATGAAATATTCAGCCCCAGAGGCTAAGTCACCACATGGGTTCCTAGACTTAACACAGGATGGTAGAACAGATTGAACACGACTGATAAGATCAGGGGAAGACTGGGCTGCAGCCTGACTCTAGAAGGTAAAGCTCACATCCCAATAGGGCTGCAACGATTAGTCGACATTGTCGACAATAATCGACAATAAAAATAGTCGATGACGAATTTAATTGTCGATTATAGTC
>JAVDPK010002712.1:74304-85221 GCA_034780415.1 Cichlasoma orientale | reverse complement strand
AATCCGACTAGTCGACTAATCGTTTAAATAATCGATGACTAATCGACTATCAAAATAGTCATTAGTTGCAGCCCTACATCCCAATGGTGCTTAATTCAACGCTCAGGCCCTGTCTTGGTGTCTAGTCCTGCTCGTTCAACAACTGTTTGATAAAATGCTTTTAAACCTATTTGGAAAGGCTTTAAATGTCTAATGTTTCTAACTTATTAATATCTGCATACAACACAGCAGTCACTTTTTCTCTATTAACTAAAATAGAGAAAATGATGGTGCAATGCCCCAAAGATGACAAAGTACAGGTCTGCTTGCTAGTAAATGGGATGCAAACAATACGACCACATGGAGTGTGTTTTAGTAACGTACAAAGTTACTGTCTCTTTGTTTTACACACACACACACACACACACACACACACTGAAAGGCGGCGCATGTGATTGTGACTTATTACTTACTGCAGGAGGGCTGCAGTTCTTGTCACTGTGGGTGAAGAGCTCATAAAGCACAACTCCAAAGCTCCAGACATCAGACGCCACAGAGAACTTGCTCTCAGTCAAAGACTCGGGGGCATACCTGTGAAGCAGCACATCACGTGACTCTCTGAAGTGAACACTACAAGGCAAGGCAAGTTCAATTCTAAAAGCAATCTCATCAAGCCATAACTGGGGATAATGTATGTGTGCAATGTATTCAGAAGGTGTTGGAGAGAACACTGCAGAGAAAACAAAGCGCTGCAATACAAGGCTATAAAAAATATTAATAAAACATATTCTGACCAGAAGATGGGGCTCTCTCCCGGATCTTTGACCATGTAGTAGTCTTTGTCCTGAGGCAGAACTTTAGTGAGGCCAAAGTCACCGATCTTCACTCTGAGCTCGCTCTCCACTAGGATATTTCGTGTTGCCAGGTCTCTATGGATATACCGCTTACTTGATAGGTACTCCATACCCTATGCAAACACATAAAAACGAAGAAAATTATTTTCATCACTAGTTTAAGTGGTCAGAAAATCCAGGAAACAGGTGGCCAGGTCGCAGTACCTTGCAGATCTGAGAAGTGTAATGCACAAGCTTCTGGTGGTCAATCCTCTCCCTGTTTTTCATGAGGTAATCGCGTAGACTTCCAAACGGAAGATATTCCATGATGAGACGGAGGTTTCGTCGACCTGAAGGGAGGAAAATAAAAACACTAAATGCTCATCTGCAAATCTAACTGTAGGTGGATAAAATGAATCCACGCTTTGTGACGTCCATCGACACACAATAAACATTTTAAATAACAGTTGTAGAAGTCTTACATTAATGAGATGATTAGGGTGGGACAATATCAATATTACAATGCCATTTCACTTCCTCTTGTGTTGCAGTTATTGATACATTAATGCCAAATATATTTTTATTAAAATGTGGCTGCTGTGGATGGATTCCCTGCCAATTCCAAGCCCTTAAATGAAGGTAAAGTTCACCACTGTGAAATATTACTGTACTGTGAGTTACTCTGAGACTTTCAGCCTTAAGGATAACATATATATTTAAAACTAGATTAACATTGCGCAAACACCTGACCATTTTAGTGACAGGCCAGGCTGAATTCATCCACTTACATATGAAATATACTTAATTTACAGTCAGAGAAGGTGAATTTTTCATTAACGAGACAAAATGTAAAACTGCTGCTGCAAGACAAAAACAAAGGTACAGAAATGCTCATCAGAAGTACCTGCACTATAACAAACACCCTTGTACTTGACAATGTTCTCGTGCTGAAGAGACTTCAGGATCTCAATCTCCCGCTCAAAGTCTCGTATGTGCTCTGCAGTGCTGTGCTGAAGTTTCTTCACAGCCACGACCTCTCCAGTGTTGTCCTGAAGCGGGTCGTATCGACACATCTCCACACTCCCAAAGTTTCCCTGGGAGAGAAGGACACACTAGGTGAGCTGCTGCTGTTTATTCACGGTTTGATTTTAACATTTTCTGTGTTCAACTTGAATACAACCCTCGCATGTCATCATACCTTTCCCAACTGCTGTAAGAATATGAGGTGTCTCTCTTCAAACTGAGCTGGCTCCTGATTCTCAAACCCACCAAATGTCCAGGCAGAGCCCACCGTCCTGTTTGGCAGGATGTCACTGTCCACGATCAACTCATAGTCTGCAAAGAAAGGAGAAAATTCTTGTGCTGGGTGGAACTGACATTGGACTTGTTCGGCCATGAACAGTAATTGAGGAATAAAGGAAGCCTGCTTGCTTGCCACAGAGTAGGTTTACATGCTTTATTTGCCATGTGAAGGGCTGAAACAGTACTGTGGGCTACAACAAGTATCGCAACTAACTAACGGCAACAAGGGATATTATACACGAGAGAGCGATGACCCTCAAAGAAAACCAACAGAAATTTATGGGAGAATTCTGCAACAACAGCATCTACAAAGCCTGATAAAAGAGGCAGTATAAAAGTTGTATGTAGCTACCATGATGTCACCTGTTGGTTTGTGAAGTTCTGTTTTGAAGCCTTGAGATAAGATTCTACAGTCGCCACCTTGGTTGCCAAAAAAAACCAAAACCCCCCACAGATAATCCTCCATTTTTAAACCTAGAATGACCAAGATTTACAAAAAAAAAAAGGCTTAATTTTTCATTCAATATGAGCCAAAATGAGTGATTGAGCCCATAAACTCAGCTGGTGAGTGTTTACAGAGGACTAAAAGTCTGTTTGCATCCACAGCTATCACCATCTAGTGGCCTTCAGATAGAATGCAGGTTTAACGCACTTCCGCACAGGCTTCACTTTTCTGACCCGGAAGCTATGCCCATGTTTTATATCGTCTGTGTGCATTACTGTTGTGTTTTTACATTATTAGGGAGTTCAGTTTAGATTGTGAGGTATATACTAACCTGGTGTGAAGAGGCTGTGGAGGTCACGGATAACTGCACGGAATGTAGGCCTGAATGTGGGCTCATAGTCCATGCAGCTGGTAATCAGATTAGCGAGTTCAGTCCACTTTGGTGCAGGAAGCTGGTGGTGATCCTCATAAAATAGGGATTTCTGGACAGAATATAAAGGATTAAATCAGTTGTGCAGATGCAAAAAAAAAAAAATCTAACTGCCAAACAAAGAGCAGTAGTCTCCATTATACACAGGTTACTTGGGCTGGCGATCAGAGCAGCCCACGTATATTTGGTGGCTCATTCCCATCTCAAAGAACTCGAGTACAATCAGACAATTTCCTCAGGACTACCATCACCGGCGGTAGTGAAACCAGCGGGATAGTTGGAGTTCCACCACAGAATGAGAGACTGCGAGAAGCCGCTCAATATATTGAAAATTTATTGCCATACAGGACTTGGCATACACATTTCGCTGCTATATATATAGCTCCATACTCACACACACTCCCCTCCAAAAGTATTGGAGCCAATCCCTTTATTTTTGCTGTAGACTGAAAACAACTGTGTGTGTGTTTACGCCCCTCACCACCCCATCCTAATCATCACCACCGTGTACAGAATCTGAACGATTGTGTGGAAGAGAGTGGAGACGCCTCAACCAAGTGTTCAAATATGTTTTCAACAGTGACAATTTAGAAAAATGTGCCAACCTGCAGATGCATGTAATCTTATGCATCAGCATTTGACTAGACACCAAGTCATTCCTATTCCCACTGTAGTATCAAAATCAATCTTACCACAATACTGGTAACTGGAAACAATGCATATATTTTAGGCCATGCAATCAACTTTACCTTAGAGTTGTCCAGTGTTGCCAGAGGTTTATCCCCACCACTGCAGATTTCCCACAATGTAGTGCCAAAACTCCACTTGTCTGCAGCCAGGCTCAGCTTGGCAGGGTCCTCGATACATTCAGGGGGAACCCAAGGGATCCTCTCAATCAGAACTGATCACAGAAAAAAACATTTGACCTTCCACTTTTAGTAAGCTCTTCATTTACCAGATTTCTCTGCAAACTTTATGTTGCTTCAGTTTTATTTTATGCACCAACTGAATGCATCTCTACACTGCACAATACACAAACCTGCAGGTATCAGTTTATATGATTCATTTCTGTAGAACAAAACAGCACATAACTCATTTTAACTCTGTTTTTGTAACTAAAAAGTAATCCAGCTCACTGCAATCACAAGTATATAAAGAAGCTATCTACTGCCCTCTGCTGGTCATTCTTCTTTGGGTGAGCACAGCAGACATGAACTCACTTTCTCTGGGCAGGACAGTGATGCTGATACCAGGATCACTTAGTTTGATGAAAGGAGGGTTCCCAGCCCTCCGGTCCTCTTCTCTGATCAGGAGAACATTTTTAGCACACACATTCCCGTGAACAAGATGCTTTTCTTCCTGCAGGAACAGAAAAGAGGAGACATCTCAATCTCTTACAGACAAAAAACTTCATATATTATTACAGTTACTTGTTATAATTTCTATATTTTTTTTGAGCACTCATGTGGCGAGAAAGTATGCATGCAGTTCCTGGAGGATGAAGGAACTTATACCACCGACTGGCCCCCACGCTCGCGTGATCTAAATCCAACAGAACACCTCTGGGACATTATGTTTTAGTTCATCCCACACTGCCAGTTTGCACCCCAGACTGTTCAGAAGCTCAGTGATGTCCTGGTCCAGATCTGGGAGGAGATCCCCGAGGACAGCATCCATCGTCTCAGCAGGAGCATGCCCGGATGTTGTCAAGCATGCATGCAAGCACGTTGGGGGTGTCATACAAACTACTGAGTACCATTTTGAGTTGCTGCAACGAAATTTCGGCAAAATGAATTAGACCGCTGCATTTTTCACTTTGATTTTCAGGGTGTCTTTGAATTCAGCCCTCTGTAGGCTGATAATTTTCATTTCCACCAAACAATGTGGGATCCTTTCATTCCTAACACATTACCCAGCCCTCATCAGTATAGATATCCAGCAGAGACCTTTCCCCCCATTGAGATCTGATGTGTTTTCAAAGTTTTCCTTTAATTTTTTAGGGTCGTGTATTTTCATACCAGGAAGTTCATGGCCCAGGCCAGCTGCTTCGCCACTTCAAGCTTCCACAGAAGGTTAATCGAGTTCTTATTTTTCTTCAAGTAGGTGTCCAATGAGCCAAACTTCACGTACTCCTGGACCATGATGTCTGGGGAGGGGGACAGAAATAGTGTTTAATTTTTTTTTTTATTAAAAAAATTAAATCACTTAATGATTTAGAGATTACAGTTTGCACACTACATTCATTTAATGTTATCCCACATAATGTTAAATAAACAGGTACTATATAAAACATACATCACATTCAAAGTATGACAACTTGAGATTGCCTGTATGTCACTCAAAGAAGACTTACTCTCTTCTCCACAGACACAAACACCATAGTTTAGGATGAGGTGGATATGTGACAACTGGCTCATCATGCTGGCAGCTTCAAAGAAAGACTGCAGGATGAGAAATAATACAGAATATATTTATTTGCTTGTGTCAGGAAAAAGATTGAATACATAAGAAATATTACATCAGTGGTTTAGTCTGACATAACCCTGTGATCCTATTAGATGAGCTCAAGTACTACTCCAAGAATACTACCTATTATAGGGCTGTGCAATTAATAAACTTCAAACTAAATTTAGGGCTTTCAATGGTTATGAAAACAAGATGATTGGGATGAAACAAATTTTTGTGAATTCCTTTTTGCAATGGAGCTCTTGTTTTTTTTTTTTTGCTTTTTTCCCTTTACAGTGATGCACTTTTGCCCCTCTCTGAAACCCCCAAGCGACCCTAGAGAGGGGGAAAAAAAAAAAAAAAAGCTACCCTCTCCGGCAAACACATAAAAATAGGGCCAACTGACGCTTTTATAAGGCAGGAAAAGCCTATAAAAAGAAGTCACATGGCTCCAGCTTGAAATTTCCACTGCTCAAGAATTCATTAAAACATACCGGTTAAGGGACTCAAGAGTGATGGTGCAAAGTTCCACTGTTTTGGCTAATGATCCAAAGCAGACCTCAAAATTCACCATGAACTACTCATTGAAGCCTTAGTTACGACCCCTTATAGCCCCCTGACTTAAATATTGTTGAAAATTGGTGCTTAAACCTGGGCAGACATCCTAATTTCCAAAATCAATGAAAGTATCCATGCAAGCAAAGAAAACAAAAGAGCTACCGACCTCAGAGAAATTCCTGTGGGCCTGATCCAGGACTTTCATGACTACTTCTGTTTGGTGCACTCCATAGTCTCTGAGCTCCTTTCGGACCCCTTTAAAGATCTTTGTAAATGTTCCTTGACCGAGACTCTCCATCTACGCAGAAGATCATAATGGCATAAAAATTAAACTGTAACACTTAAGAGTGACAAACACATTTAACTTGATGGCGGAAATATGGAGGGTATCCTATAAAAGGTATGGCAATTCTACACTGTAACATAATGTACCGACATATTAAAGCCCTGAACATGTATGCTGAACTTACAAATTCCAGATCTTCTTTCCTGATCTTGTGAAACACCATTTGACTGATGTTGTGTCGATTTAGTGACGGAGACAGCGGCACTTCCGAGCCTTTGTTGCTCCTGCACACGAGGAGGCAGGACTTTTCTGTTAGTGGGAAGAAAAGAAAGCAGTCTTAGTTTCAAGAAACTATTTACTAAGTATCTTGCAATAAAACTTAACAATCCAAGTGAGAAAGAAGCATGGGAATTGATGACATGAGTCACAGACTTGAGAGAAAATCTGTGCTCTGTATTACTTCATCGGTTTCTGAGAAAAAGACTTGTGGTAGAATTATGAAAGCAGGCAGAGACTGGGGCACCTTTGAGTCATCCCGCCTGTTCGTTTGTGTTTCATGCATTTTCCTTTACTGCTGCTCTTCCTTAGTATTACTGATTGGCCAATGTATAAGACATGTTTCACTCATGCTAGGAAGTCAAATGGAGCACTTTCATGACCTTTCCAGAATAAAGAACACACTAAAGCTGGGTTACAGCTTTTCAAAATAAATAGCAAATCTGACAGCCATTTTTCTGCTTTTAATACTCTAAAACAAACAAACAAACAAACAAAATCTAAATTTTAATGCAATGAGTTGTTTTCCACTGTTGTACACAGCTAAAAAAAACAAATATTAGATTTCCTTTAACACTTTAATTTAGAAGACAGAAGCATGGAAAGCTGTATTCATATCATGGCCTGGCACAACTGACAAATACAAAAGCAACTGCTAAGACCATGAAATCAAGACTTGAGGCCTCAGTCACACACGCCTAGAGACCGGCAACCCCCTGGCAACCTCGGCTGGCTAAGGAAAAATGTGTATTCCCCAGGTAGTTGGTGAGTGGTGGTGCAACTGGTCCCAAAGCGGGTGCTGCACCAAAAGCCTCCTTGTTATTGCTTTGGTTGGTAGCAGATTCCCGGCGTCACTTGTAGTCTGTATGGAAGACGCTGACTTGTCTGCAAAACACTCACATTTACTCTCCAAATGGCAGTAAAACGAGAGAGTGCAACTGGGAATGGACAACGTTTGGCTTCAGAGTAAAAGTTGTGCCTTGCTACTGCAACCAACACATTTCAAATGGCACAGCTTTTACTCTGAAGCCAATTCGAGTCACACTTTCCACACAATACACATTTTTCCCTTGTGAGCAGTCATCGCCAGATGGCCACTGAAAGGTCTCTGTGCGCATGTGACTGAGGCGTAACACAGACAAGTCCAAATCAAGAGTTCAAGTAAGCCTGAACCAAGATGAATTATTTTGCTTTTGCCTAATTTGTCTACATGTAAGTGAATAATATGATTAAAACACTGCTGACAATGTTTCCTTTGAATCCTTGACTGTTTTAAATAACCTAAAGCATACACAGTAGTCCACAGTTGGATCATACTTGCTAATATCTACATAAATTGGACAAATCCAGATTCGGTTCTTTTTACCTTTGGATTTAGGAGGGCAGCACTTGCTGAACTGGAAAATGATGCTGTCTGAGCGCACCGTTTCCTTCTGGTAGCAGCTGAGCAGTTCTTGAAGGCTGCTGAAGTTTCTTTTGGTGCCACTGAGGTTGAACTCTCCACTCGCAGACCTGGTTATCTGGCAATGCTTGTGTTCTACAGCATCATACACCTAGCATACATAAAGACGACACCAGGCCCAGACATCACATTCAATTCATCAATACAACAAAATGAGAATCCCTTAGCCATAAAAGATCTGATCAACGATACTTCAAAAGCACAAGCTGATGTGTTACTATGTTACCAGTGAAATACTAACCAGGGATACCACAATAAAGTACAGAAATTTATATATGTAAAAATGTAAGCCAATGCAATGGCTCACAGTATTAGTATGCATTTACACATACTAATGCATTTCAAAAACAAATATCTTCTATATGCTTAATTTTTTTTTTTTTTTTTAAAACATTTCAAGTTTATTTTGATCATTTTGGCTTATAGGTAATGAAAATCAGAAATTCAGTATCTCAAATTATTAGAATATTTCATTTCAAGTTGAAGTAAATTACTTTTCAAATATGTATTAATTGATCTTGTTCAGCACACGCAACCAGAATTATGGGGAAGACTGCCGACTTGACCTTCCACAAGAAGGGCAATCCACAGGAGGTCATTGCTAAAATGGCTGGCTGCTTGCAGAGTGCTGTATCAGAGCATACTATTAGAAAGTTGACTAGTAAAATGTGCACAAGCAACAGGGATGACCACAGCCTTGAGAGGACTGTCAATTAAAGTTGGTTCAAGAAGTTGGGAGAGCTTCTCAAGGAGTCTTTTCAGAGGGAAGTGCATTTTGCATTTCATTTGGAAATCAAGATCTTAGACTCTGGACAAAGAGAGGAGAGGTACAGAATTCGACATGTTTGAAGTCCAGTGAAGTCTCGTGACATGGTGGTGGAGTGGTTAGCGCCGTTGCTGCACAGGAAGGAGGTTTTGAACCCTGACTAGGCTTTTCTATGTGCATGTTCTATTTGCATGTTCAAACTGTGCCTGTGTGGGTTTCCTTCGGGTATTCCAGCTTCCTCCCAACAGTTCAATGACATGATGTTAGGTTAACTGGTGATTTCTAAACTGCCCATGGATGTAAGATAGATAAAGTGCTTGAAGTGTACAGAACAAAGTGGTGTTTGAATTTATGGTTAAAATTCGATATTTTTTTTCCCTTTCTTCCCAAAAAGTATAAGGAAAAAGGCACTTCTGAGTCAAAGCTATATGTCCTAAATGTCACACAGGCACTTTTATTAACATTCAGCTGTAGATGTACATGAGAAATTGCTCAAAAACTACTGGCATATTTAAATAATAATGCTCCTCAAATAAATTAATGCTTTTTTCCTTCATAACAAAAGACTCACGGCTGTGCTATTAAAATGTAAACAGAAAAGATACAGAGCAAAAATAGCAAAAGGCTGACTTATTCTTTAAAAAGCCAGTCTGCCATGAAGTAGACTTCAAAGTACCTCCTCCTGTACATCTAGTACTCTGTGCAAATAACAAAACATGTAAACAGACTGAATGAATAAAATTCCATCCTTCAGTCAGCAGGATTGTAGCCAGCTCAGTAAATCCATAGACATATATGCTGACGTATCACAGCAACGGGCCTAAATTTGTCGCTAGTTGCTTTTCGAAGAAAAAAAAAAAAAGTCGCCGGGGGTCTGAAAAGGCACTAAACCTAGCGACAAAGTCGCGAAGTTGGCAACACTGCCACGCTGTCACTTCCTGCATGATTTACGGGTGAAGCGGTGAGGGAGAGAGGCGGGGCAGTGCGACGCTGTGCAGAGACAAATTGGGAGAAGAGAAAAGGTGAACTGCTGGATCTTTGAGTATCACTGCAAAGCAAACGACTATATCGATATAAATGATATCGTCTCATCTTGTATTTCCTATGATATTTCTTAAAAACTCAATATATTGCCCAGTCCTAGTTAAAATGTGACTTGTAGTCTCAAGCACCTCGAGTGATCAGTCTAGAAAAGCACTATATATAAATGCAAGGACATTTTGGGTGCCATGTCATCTGCGGGTGTTGTGATGTTTTATCAAGTCAAAATCAGAGATTTCCTTTTCCAGAAGGATTTGACACCTGCCCATCGTGCCAAACTACAACTAATTTTTTTTTTTTTTTTTACTGTGCTTGATTGATGCACAAACATACACTGCTTCATACTGAAAGTTAATTTACCCCTTATTCTCCAATTGGAAATTTACTGATCTACTTTAATTGAACTTTTAGTTTTTCTGTTTGTCACAATACTAAAGATGATGCAAAGTAAAAAAAAAGAATAGTGTTTAAAATCAGAGATAAGGAACAACATTTTGTCAGTACTAAAGTACTAAAAGTAGACTTACTAGTACAACTATATACACTTTTTCTACATGTCAAAGGCAAAACAGCAGCAACCAGAAACTAAAAACAAAGTCCACTGTAATTACTTATATCAGATTTGGGTAATCCCCCCCACCCCCGAAATACTATACTTCAGTTTTACATTCAAGTTATCATTTACTAAATAAAATGACATAACACAACTGAGTGATGCCTACCTCAACAGGGAAAGTCAAAAAATATTTGTTGAAATCTTTAGGGCTACATCTCAAAATGTACAGTCCCCGCTTGTTTCCATACTTCTGAAGCCGGCTGACTGCAAACTCCATTCTACGAGACAAAAAAAAGTCACACAGAAAAACACAGTATTACAGTTAGAGTGGAAAAGACAGCCTTTATTGTCATTGTATTTAGGATATAACAAGATTTGGAGGTCCCAGACCTCTTTGTAGTTTGTCCAGGCTTTCTGAAGGGTTTTCAAAGTTGATTTTCACTCATTTTCAGGTGTGATGAAGAAAGGGGTGCCTAAGAAGTACAACAGGCTGTCCATACCTGAGGCCTTAGAGACTGCCAAGCAAAGACTCACAGCC
>JAVDPK010002712.1:59741-71441 GCA_034780415.1 Cichlasoma orientale | reverse complement strand
GGGTAGCACATCCAGGAAGGACACACCCAGGCTGGACAAACTCATCAAGCTTGCCGGCTCTGTGGTCAGCATGAAACTGGACTCTCTGGTGGCGGTGGCAGAAAAGAGGACTATGGACAAACTACTGGACATTATGGATGATGCCAAGAACAGCACCCCCACCAAGGCTGGAAACAGAGCAATACTGGAGAGCATATGGGAGAAGGATGTAAGACACAACACCAAGGCTCAGTGGCTAGTGGATCTAAGAGTAAACCACAGCAACCTCCCTGAACAGGCTCCAGTAACCATCACAGTGGCAGACATCCAAGAACATCTCACATATGAAGAGTTGGACAGCACCAGGTCCTGACATGATTCACACCTACTGGCTAAAGAAGTTGACTGCATGAGCATCTGGTAGCACAACTGGACCATCTGCTAAAGGCTAAGACACACCCGGAATGGCTGACTGAAGGCCAGACTCCTGATCCCCAAGGATCCCCATAGGGGACCAGCCCCATCCAACTATTATTATTGTGACATTTTTTCCTTAGCTGTGTAAATATAACTTAAACATAACAGATGTGTACAAAGTGTTTTATTTATATTTTATTTATCTTATTCTATTCTGTTTCTATATACGTTATACTTATATAGCTGCACAATGGGAAAAGCATCTGTAATTTATCTGTATTATAGTGTGACGTATAATGACAAAGCTATTCTATTCTAACCTAACTACTAGCCAATAACTTGCCTCAGTACAACATGGAAACTCCTGTCAGGCATCATTTGCACCTAAGGTGAAGAGGCACAATACATGAGCGGGGCCCAGAAAGGAATTGGCAGCGATACCAGAGGAGCAAAACACCAGCTACTGCTAGAGCAGTCACTGGAGACTGTAACACTAGACTGACCTACCTGTGCACCACCTGCATTGATTACAAGAAAGTCTATGACTCAATGCCTCACACATGGATCCTGGAATGCCAAGAACTGTACAAGATCAACAGGACCCCAAGAGCCTTGATCAGGAACTCAATGGGGACGTGGAAAACATGGAAAACTTCAAGTCAACTGCCCAAGTCACCATCAAGTTTGTGATTTACTGAGGACCTGACTGGCAGACCACAGTATATACAGAGCTCAACGTGACATAGACAAAGGAACTGGTGGTGGACAGATGCTGTTGCATGCTGGGGCAGCAGGCTGAGGGCAGCAGACGGCAACAGACTCAATAAATTGATCCACAAAGCCAGTGATGTTGTGGGAGTGGAGCTGGACTCGCTGATGGCAGTGTTGGAGAGGAGGATGCTGTCTAAGCTGCAGGCCATTATGAACAATGGCTCCGACCCACTCTATGACACGGTGATGAGACACAGGAGCACATTCACTGCAAGACTCATCCCACCAAAATGCACCACAGAAAACTTCCTACCTGTGGTCATCAAACTATAACTCACTTAATAGGTAACACTATGGTCTATCAGTGCAATTTATTATGTGTACATTTATACAGTATGTTGCAGATTTATTGTTATTATCACAGCCTACTGCCTTAATTGTATTCATAAGAATTTCAAATTTATGTTTTTGGTTATTATTAGTGTTTTTGTTTTTAATTTATTTAAATTATTAGAGTGTTTATTCTTTCTATAGGATAAACGGTTGCAGCTGTGACAACTGAAACTTCCCTCTGGGATCAATAAAGTATTTCTGATTCTGAGATTCTCCGTCCACACTGCTGTTCTGCGTAGGCCTGAACCCTCTCAGCCAGATCATTAACAAGACTGGCTACAGATACAGACTACGGAATGGAGTAAACAGCCACCTCATCTACATGGATGACATCACGGTGTGTGTCAGGCGGTAGCAAAGAGAGGGAAGGTAATCAGGACTGAGGGGATTTCACTACTAGAAAGCAACATTGCGGACAACTATACAGTAAGTACCTTGGAATCCCACAGGCAAATGGGAATCATGAAGAGACGGGATTTTCAGGTTTTTAAGTGGGCCACAGCACGCATAGAAGAAGTGGCTATTATCGAAAAATCCTACCAATGTACAGGAATATCTGTGCCGAGTATGGCCTGGAGG
This sequence comes from Cichlasoma orientale, assembly GCA_034780415.1. Taxonomy (NCBI): domain Eukaryota; kingdom Metazoa; phylum Chordata; class Actinopteri; order Cichliformes; family Cichlidae; genus Cichlasoma; species Cichlasoma orientale. The sequence goes on along the minus strand of JAVDPK010002712.1, from coordinate 69,362 downwards.
TCCCCGAGGTCAAAATGGGATATGCTCCCAAAGGTGGTTGAGAACAACTGAGATCCTGTGGGACTTCTAGACACAGATGGACAAACTGGCAATGACTAACCAACCGGACATAGAAGTGGTCAACCAGCAAAGGAAGAAGGCCGTACTGATAGACGTAGAAATACCCAGTGATAGCAACATCAGGAAGAAGAAACACGAGAAGCTCGAGAAATACCAAAGGCTGAAAGAAGAGCTAGAGAAGGTGAAGGCAGCAGTGGCTCTCATGGTAATCGCAACACTCAAGGCAGTGACCCCAAGCTGGGAGAGTACCTCCAACATGTTGCAGGAACAACATCGGAGATCTCTATAGAGAAGAGTGCAGTCCTAACTAAGATATTGCGCAGGACCCTCAAACTCCCAGGCCTCTGGTAGAGGACCCGAGGTAGGCCCATTCGTAGAGCGAGTGGGGATTTTTTTTATATATATCAAAAAATACATTTAAAATCAAATATATACACGATCAAATGCATCATGTTTTACTTAATAAAAGCTTGATTATTTTTAAGGGAAAAGTTATATTTTACATACGTAATGGGACCGTGGCAATGAGAAGCTATGGCCTCAACCAGCCTAGGAGGAGCCACTTCTTTACAAAGGTAGTGATGTGCATCTGTGGTCAGTCGATAATAGCCATCAATGAGTGACACAAAAGAGAGGGCTTCAGACAGGCTGGGGAATTCCAGTTCCTGAAATGTAAAAAAAAAAAAAAAAAAAGTAACAGCTCACACTGATTTCTGTTAAACAAACCAAAGAAACTGACAATTTGATTTGTTTATTAAAACCATGAGAATACACTTAAGTGATGGCTCTGGTGATGGTGAACATGAGACATGGATTTGTAGGATGAAATTACCAGATTCTTGCCATCTTGCTTGTTGACAGTAACCACCCGACTCTCTGCGGCACTGTCTTTGTTGGCCTGTTTGATGCTGATATTAGTGACATCAGGGAAATCACACAAGGTCTGTAGCTCCTGGCAAAACAGCATAACAGAAATGTGAAATTTAAAACATCTTTCGGCTGCTCCCTTTAGGGGTCACCACAGCACCCATCTTCACCCTATCCCTAGCATACTCTAACCCTCTGCATGTCCTTTACTACATCCTGAACCTCTGTGGTCTTCCTCTTTTCCTCCTGCCTGGCAGCTCCATCTTCAACATCCTCTGTCCAACCTGAGCTGTCCCTCTGATGAACTCATTTCTAATCCTGTCCATCCTGGTCACTCCCAATGAAAATCTTAGCATCTTCAGCTCAGCCTCCCGTCTTTTTGTTAGTACCACCATCTCCAAAGCATACATCATAGCAGGTCTCACTACCATGCTGTAAACCTTCCCCTTCACTCTTGCTGCTATCCTTCTGTCATGAATCACCCCTGACACTGATCTCCACCCACTCCACCCTGCCCGCACTCTTCTTTACCTCTCTTGTGCACTGTAAATTGCTTTGGATGACTGACCCCAGTTATTTAAACATGTCCACCTTCACTACCTCTGCTCCTTGCATCTTCACTGTTACACCTGTTTCTCTCATTCCCACACATGTATTCTGTCTTGCTTCTACTGACTCCTCAGTGCATGCCTCCACCTTCTCCCTACATAATGCCATCTGCATACATCAGAGCCCACAGAGACTCCTGCCTAACCTCATCTGTTGACCTGTCCATCATCACACAAACAAGAAGGGGCTCAGAGCCGATCCCCGATGTAATCCCACCCCCCACCTTAAACCCATTTGTTGCTCCTACCACACACCTCACCACTGTCCTCATTAATGTCCTGCCACACCCTCACATACTTCTCTTCCACTACTGATTCCCCTGTGCAGTACCACAGCTCTTCTCTTGGCACCTTATCGTATGCTTTCTCCAGAAACATAAAGACACAGTGAAGCTCCTTCTGACCTTCTCCATCAACATGCTCAAAGCAAACATCACATCTGTAGTACCCTTTCTCTGCATGGAGCCATGGTACTGCTGCTCCCTCACCTCTTCTCAGCCGAGCTTCAACAACTCTTTCCCATATCTTCATGGTATAGTTCAACTTTATCCCTCTGCAGTTACTACAGCTCTGCACATCACCCTTGTTCTTGAAAATCAGTACCAGTAACAAACAAAACAATTTAAAGCTGCATTAGGCAGACGTCTCCTTCACAACACTCCTCTATGCTCTCCTTCCTCCTCGTACCAGACTAGAATCTGTGCTTCACACAGGATACAACAATTTCTCTCAATTTATTTGTACGCAGTGTGATGTTTGGAAGCTTTTGCACTATTCTTATTTGGACTGCAACTAATAGGGATCAGAATAAGCACAGGATGTACACCTTCCTACACCAAGTGAAAATCCTCTGCTTTACTTATTTTCTTCCATGCCTTAATTCCTGCTTGGACATTTTCCCTCTTTATTCTACTTTACACCGCTCACGCAAGAAGATTTGTGATCGGCCCAACTGTCCCATCTGAAAACAGAGGCTCGTTCCTACTCAGACTACTTGAGCTACAACTTGACTTTTTTTTGTCCAGTTATATCAAAAACATGTGATCTACCTCACCTTTAATGTAAAAAAAAAAAATTATGCTCTTTGTAACCAAGAAATAGGCAGATATAGCTAGAGGCTGATATGGTCAACGTCATGTTTATTCTGACATATTGCACATATCTCCATTTTCTTTGGGTGACAGTTTAGGTTCTTAAAAAAAATGACCTGAACACTTGTGCATTAGTCCTTCTCAAACAGATTATCACCTAAAGTCAGTGTGCCAATAATGTCATATTGTTTTGATGCACAGTGCAAAATATAGATTGTAACATAGTACTCATTGTACCAACCTGTTCGGAGTCTTTAAAAAACTCCCGACACCACTGTATGCCAGTATCCGCTGCCACCAGGAGGATGAGCTGGTTACCTGATAGCTCCCTGACCTGGAAGGTCTCTGTGTAGAAAGACTTCTCCAGGGACTCCATGCTGATGAGGTACTTAAGCTTAAGATCGCGAACTGTAGTCCGACACTGGCTGAACTGCTGGATGAAGCGCTTGAAGCGGAAGCGGATGCGTTTACGTGTCAAGAAATTGCAGTCTTGGATCTGAGCTCTCATGTCCTTTGGCAAGAAGGACTTGTAGCTAAAAGAGATTCAGCAGAGTCTCACTTCAGTATGATGCCAAGTATGAATTCATTAAAAGTCTTATAAAAGTGAAAAAATAAGTTCTGCACTTGCACATATTTTGCACACAATTATAAAACATAAGAATAAAAAGTTTGAGATTTGCTCTTTAATGTTTTGAATTCATATACATTGTACAGACAACAGCACTGGGCCACATCTGTTTACCTCTAAATTTAGGTGTTTTCAGTCCCATTGCTACAGCTGTTTAAAATCAAGCACATAGCAGTTCCTGTAGGTGTAACCTGTAGGTAGCCCAGTACTTTTGTCCATATGGTGCATTTTGCATAAATTATAAAATAAAAGACAGCACACTAAAAAAAGACGTCTTTCTCTTTAGTCTTCATGGTTTGAGTTTAACTAGCTATTAAGCCTTAAAAAAAAAAAAAACTTGAAAAATAGAAAGCATTGTTTCATTATTCTCTGGTTAGACTATTATCATTTATTTTGACAAATTTCTTGTACTCTGTTTTTAAGTCACAATATGAGTCAAATCAATTAGTGGGAGTGAAACAGATGAAAAACAACCCATAAAAGCAGCTGTAAGTTACCTTATAGTGTGATATATGTCCAGAGGTGACATTTGTCTTTCTTTGGCCGTTCTGGTCATGTCGAGAACAGCCAAACCAAGGCACTCCTCCTGTGTCTCATGGGAGCTGGGGATCTTCACCAAACCATTCAGATAATCACTCCTCCACTGCACACAAGGTCAGATGGCTGTTAGTTCTAAACTGTTCTGATCACACTAATGTTCGGGTGAGTGTACTGTGCCTGTCCACCTTCTCCAGTCTATTGTATCTTTACTAAAGCAATTTCTGCATACCAAGTATGTGCGTGACAATTTTATAATAATTAAAACAACAATTTCAAGATATGTTCCTGTTAATGCAAAGCACACAAAAAGACTGATATTTAAAAAGGGTATGGACCAAACAACCACAACTAGACTGCAAATAATTGGCTAATTTAGCTTCCAAGTAGCTCCGTTATGGTGTTACTCCAAAGTAGGCTCAGCTATCGGGGTTAAGTGAAACATGTGACAAATAATTCAAATGCAGTTTAAATGGATTTTTCCACTGATCACAGCCTCATGTTCAGGCTCTTCATCTTATTCCATTTGTCTCTTGTTGCTTTTGCCTATATACACTTCACCTTCTGACCCCAACAGTTTAGAGGAAAGTTAGATACAGCATAAGCTGCTTGCAGTCACTGGATCAAAAACTGATTATGCAGGGTGGCGCTTTAACACTTTAACTGACCAACGAATGAGCTTCCTGTCAGGCCCTCTGGCTCTTGTTTTGACTGTAATAAGAAGCCAGTGTGAACACTAAACAAAACCAAAACTACAAGGTAACATTCAGCCTGTTTTCCTTGTTGCACTGGGCACAGATAACAGGCTATAAGTGTATGCAGAGCTATTTATATTTACAATGTCTTTAATAAAACTGGAACAATGGCTTTTGTGATTACACCCAACACAGAAGAAAGAATTTAATAAAAATGACCCCAAATTCTACAACTCAACATTTCTTTTTCCTCCACTCTGTTTTTGCAAAACATCTTTCTTTGTCCAGAGAAACAGAGGAAAAGCTCCTGCCCAAACCACAAGGGATTCAACATATCCTTTAAAATGCAAGCATGTGGAATAGCTTTGATGGCTGCAATCACACTAACATATTTAAATGACCTCCGCAGTGGTGCTTCTCTTCTCCCTTTTAGGCTTTCCCTGAGCACGACAGATTTCCACCAGCATAATTCCACATAATCCTAAAGTTCACAGAGTTCAACTCCAGCCATATTACAGGCTTGAGCTGCGAGTATTCACCTACACTGGAAACATTTCTATTACAATGTGGCCATTATTTATTTATTTATTTTTAACTGTAAGGATGGCTGTACGGTTTTGATAATTCTATCACTGGTGCAATGTTGAAAAAAAAAAGAAACTTTATATACCAGAGTTTCATTCTAATAAAAATAAAAGCAAAAACAAAACAAAAGCAAGCATCTACTGCAGAGAGACTCTATTTAAAAATTGAATTCAATTAACACAACACCGGAGGGCATTTATGCTAATTTAAATCCTGAGTTTTCTCTCCTAAATTAAGCCAACAGTACAGCAGTCAACACAATAAACCTGTGACAGGAGCAGCCGCCAGCTTTATCATTGATCCTTACTGGCATCTTCACTGTACCTTTCAATATGTTGACATCTTCCTTTGTACTGCTGACTTAATTGTTACAGAACTCAACTGCCATTTACATTTCTAGACACTGACATCTTTGAGAGCACCCAAGTAAGGACTTCGCTTACACATTCAGGTTTGAGACACTGAAGGTGCCAGTTCCATCTGTTTGCATGGGCGGCTCTCTTGTATTCAGCACAGAGAAAGTGTGAAACATAACAGTATCTTAGTTTCTTATTCACTTCTCTTTATAACTGTCCTTGGGTAAAGAAAAATCCCATTTAAAGCTGTGACCCAACTCATAATCTGACACTTCTGATACATAATCATAAACTGATACTTCCAAGGATAAAATCTGCTCATTTTCTGATGCCCTGTCTACAGTACTGGTAACAAATGCTGCTCTTGAATATTTTTCTTAAATTAATCCACTTATAAAGGATTTACTTCTAATCTATTTCTCATGTAGGAGTTTAGGTGAAAGAGTTTACCTGAAAGAAAAGGTATGACATTACAAAGTCATCAATGACAGGGCTTTCTGACCCTTTTGTGACTCCATATCGATAAGACCTGGATGCCCCACCACTGTACCAGCCAGGGAAGTAGTACCTGTGGCAACAGGTTAGAAAGAAAATGCAGAGAGTCAAGATATTTTCTCAAAAAGATACTTAAGAGGAATGGCAGAAGCAAAACACAATATGCTACCGTATTCTGAAAAACACATCTTCTGAGGCAGTATCATCAAGCTGGAATATGTGGTTGGGTGAAAACCACAAGTGATCCCGCTCTCGGAAGAGACCGAAAAGGCCGGAGTAAAGCGGTGATATACCTACAGTGATCAAAGAATGAGAAGGCGCATTACGTTCTGTAAGCTTGGATTATATTCAATTAGGTAACTAACAACAAATGAATGCTTTATTTAGAGAGAGCTCTGAGGACTATGCCTCAGGATACATGAAGTAGAATGTGTTTCTTGTACTAACACAGGTGAAAAAGGTCAATAAAGATTGTCTAAAATGTAATTTGTGTTTGTTTTATCATCAGATGCACAATATGCCGGTAAGTGTAGTCCCACTCCTCATAGCACTGCTGTTAATGAATTTTACCTCTGAATTAAAAAAAATGAGGTAGCTCAGCTTTGTACTGTGCTGTTTTTTTTTTTTCACTCTTTGTTTCATATTTTTCTACACACAGTAAAGCCAAAATTTAAACAAAGCACAGAGAACAAACTAACAGTTTTTCTGTTAACAGGTTTCACTGTGGCCTGTTGATAACCTTATCTTAGGATCTACGCTCCAAGTTACAGGAAAACACATGAATGGGGGTGCTTTATGGAGGTGCACAGTGTGAGTACTCACTGCATGCCTTGGCTGCGTCTATGCAGAGCTCTTCAGCTACATAGTCCCCAGGTGGGTAACTGAGAAAGCTGCCATCAGCCACTCCCTGGCTGGTGTGATATAAATGAACCCTCAGAACAACAGCGGCTGGTCTTGTGTCTGCACATTCCCGATGGGCGGTCCCGTTTTGGTGCACCACAGGACATGTGTCTGTCACAGTGTCCATGGCTGGCAGGGAGGCCATCAACAACATACACCCTTCGAAAAATAATAATAATAAAGTTTATTAGCACAGCACTTATCAAAAACAGCAAGTTCTTCCCAGAAACCCTGAATAAAACAAACTAGGAGGAAATTATATTAAAATAAAAAAAAGTCATAAAAATGTTTACATATCAATTAAAAGGCCAAAGAAGACTCAAATGTAATGTAAAAATAAGACTAATATACAGTGTGATTCCATTGTAATAACAAACTTAAAATTAACACGAAATTGTTGAGTCACTAACTGGTGTAATATGTTCATTTTTCTTGGTTCTTGTAAGATGTCTAAGTGCTGCATTTTGCACAATCTGAAGTCTATTGGTAAACTGTTGGTTCTTGCACAGAGCTTTTTTACTCTACTTGAGCACTCAATCGTACAACATTTTCATTCACACAAGCACTTGTTTCTACGCCCAAGTTCTATCTAATTCACACACATTCACACCTCGATGAACCCATTGGAGAGCAACCTGGGGTTCAGTTTCTTGCCCAAGCTTTGCTCTACCTCCTGAGCTACAGCCACCCAAATTTAATTCTGAGTCTCACTAAAACCTCGTAATGATCAGATCTTTGTGAAATTTCTTAGGTGGTATCACCAGGACTGGATGTTTTTTGAAGGTGAAATTAGAGTCAAATACCACACCCAGGTTTCTGACAGCCAATTTCACATGAACGGATAAAGAACCAAGGGAGGACTTGATGCTTGGGTGCAGCTTGTCTAGACTAATGATGAGAATTTCTGTTTTATCTAAGTTTAATTAAAACAAAACAAAAAAACCTTACAGAATGTCTAAAGACAGACAGTCTGTAAGGTTTGAGAGGTTGGTTGGATCAGTGCATTTTACTGGAAGACGGAGCTGTGTGTCATCAGCATAGCAGTGAAATGTTATTTCTCTGTACAATGTGACCCAGTGGTAGCATACATAATGAAAAACAGACAGAATTCACTATAGACACCTGAGGGACTCCACAATTTATTGCAGGGTAAGGACAGCTGTGATCACCAGTGGAAACAAAAATTTTCAATTGGTCAGACATGACATAAATCACTGCTGAGCCTTCCCAATATATCAACCCAGTGCTGCAGTCTTTCGATCAACATTTAATGGTCTACTGTATCAAATGCTGCACTTAAGTCAAGTAGCCCAAGAACAGAACATTCACCTGTGTTAGCAGTTCTCTAATAAGCAACCTACAGTGTAACCTGACTTTTTTTTTTTTTTTTTTTTTTGCAGTAACCTGACGTGCACCTCCCGACAAATGTAACAACACTTCAGGTCGATGCAGCCCACAACGATTCTGATTGGCCTGTTTAACACCGCAGATTCCTCCTTTGCACTTCTGACTACTTTTCCCTGGAGTTTTTGAATTTATCAGTGAGAGAATAACAATAATTGTCTCAATATAAGAAATAATAATCATAGCATCAATATAAGGACTCACAAATGTCAGCAAATTTCTGTAGGGAGATTGGCGAAACTATCGGAATGGACGTGAGGGAATGAACAAAGAAGTGGAAAAACTAGAGGGACAAATATGTTCACACCCGAAAAGAGAGAGAAAAAACTGACCTGGCATTTTATTTGTTTCTATCGGCTGCACCGAATGTACAACTCCGGGACACAATTGCAAGGTAATTAACGCAGATTTGCTACACGGTGAGATCTGCACCATCTGCAACACAAACACCGCAGCATTGCCAGTATAACCAGTATTTGCTGCGTCAGCCTGAATAATTCTGATTTAGTCTGAAGCTGAATGTGTTTGCTTTGGGCTATAATGGGCCTGGCTGACTGGAATCAGGGGTGTAGAATTAGTCAGGGACTGTAGAAGCACGTTCCTACCAATATCAAATGACCTCCGTTATGTCCCTACCAATCACGCAGCACGATTAGCAAGGGACGGTTGGGAGATGTCCCGACCAATATTTGCTCCGTGCATGTAATCAGCACCGCACGGACCCCGATTTGACTCACGTCTCTACCACTGTTAATACCAATCCTTCGAATACATGTACAGGATCTGTCAGTATGTCGTGGCACTAAAATGTGAGCAAATTTATTTGGTCTAAATAACTTGGTCCTATTTCTTCCTAGTATTATTAGTTGTGAGAACTGGCATTACCTTTCAGTGTATTTATATATTTACTTATTATTCGTGTTTAATTTATAATGTATTTATTTATATTGCAACTTATTTATATATTTTTTTATATTTTATTTATATATTCTGTATTTTATTTTCAATTTAATATTTATTTTTAAGAGATTGTAGAAGTGCACTAGAGTTCAAGGTATTCACTGTTCTTTAAGTGCAATAAATGCAGTGTGTTTAAAAAGTCAGTGAGTAATCGTGTCAAATAATCGTGATTATGATTTTTTTCCATGATCGAGCAGCCCTCGTTCTATGATGCTTTTTAAAACCTGACTGAAAAATTTCAAAGATGCTGTTCTGACAATGCTTCAAGAAGTTGTAGACAAACATTCTTCTCCATATGTTTTGCTTGTCTTTTAAGATTGTGAATAGGCCTGTCACGATAACAAATTTTGCTAATCGCTTAATTGTCTCAGAAATTATTGCGATTAACAATAATATTGTTTGGACATAAGGGGTCATATTTGACTTTGACCACAT
>JAVDPK010002712.1:33253-44714 GCA_034780415.1 Cichlasoma orientale | reverse complement strand
TGTTCGGTTTCACCCCAGTGGCGATGCGGACCATTTGTCGCTGTCGTTTGTCGCTCCCAGTGTGTCGAGCCCTTTAAGCGAGCAGAGAGTGAGCAGGAGCTTTTGGGTGAACACAATTTTTTTTAACATTCACTCGCCAAATGAAATCTACGTCAAAGCACGCCGAGTGCGATCCACGTAAAAAGCGCGTTGTGGTCGCTGCATGGAAAAACTCTTCATGTGGCGCTCACTTCCTGTTCGCATGCCCAATGGTCTCACAACACTGAACCGACTGAAGTCTTACAGAAAAATGAATAAATAATAATAATAAAAAATGACAACATGCGAATGTGGTAAAAGGTATTTGTCGTCTGCAGTGAGCCTCATATTTTGTCTGGCCTGTGCATCTAAGAGGAGGCAGCTGAGCATGAAATATCATGTTTAAACCACTTCATTAGCTTTCAATGAAGCAAAATGCAAAAATGGTTCGGAAGAGCCAGCATACAACTGACTAGTCTGTGCAAAAGATGTGATTCCTGGCAGGAGAAGGGGTGTGTGCGTGTGTGTGTGTGTGGGGGGCTCTGTTTCCAGTCTCTTTTATGAACTTAAATTTCCACGTTGGGACACAAACCTTATGGTTAAGTTAAGGGTTATTGCTCTCACAACAACCCCATCAAACTTGATGTGCATTCATATTCCATTTGGGTTACATAAATCACACCTTCACAACTTAAACCATATTCATTTTAGAGCTCAGGAATATTTTGCTGTGGTTTGTTTAAAGATTAATTAGAAACCAGTCAATGTATGACTACAACATCCATCTGGATACGACTCATATTTTAGCACGCCTTTCTCCGTTTGTATATTCAGAGTTTACATTTTAATTATCTTGCTGTAAACACTACATTTTTATATTAGCTGCATAGTTTTTACCATATATATTATTATGTGATATAGAAGAAATAACCAAGGGATAATATTTGTATATATTTTGTGAGACGGTACAGCCTTTAATGTATCTCTGTGGGTTTGTCCGGAGATAAAGTGCTATGGCAGTACCTGACTGGCCTTTAAAAAGGAAACAGCATGTGAATGAGGCTTGTGTGGCAGTCTGCACTTAATTAAATTAAGATTAATGAATAACCAAAATAAACGTTAAGTTGCAGTTGGAGTCACGGCGAGGTAAACTGCGGAAGATAAGGAATATTTCAATTAAAAAGCGATGTCGTTTGAGTTGATGAACATCAACAAAGCCCAGCTGAAAGTGCTGTAAACCCAGTCACTTATAATAAATTGTCCTGGCACAGTGCTCATAATGACATTAACAAGCTTACAGATTCTGGCATACTTTAGTATACAAAGAAAAGAAACTATAGAGGCTACAGTATAATTCTCCCATTATTTAGATTTAACCTGCTACAACATGTCCATTTATCTTTTATGATAATGACGAAAGCTTACTTACACTTTAAAAGGTGAGCTCAAGCCCGGAGTGCCTTTTCGTGCCACTTGGCTTAGTTAAAACATCCTTTTATTTGCAACACTGGCCACCGGAGAGTGTTTCATTTGAGCTAAAAATAGCTTTGACATTTATAGCAGAAAATACAGATCAATGGTGAAGTGAAACACAGCAAATATATTACTGTAAGTGTAACAGTGAAAGGGTCACATCTATAAAGTCACTAAATAAATAAACAGTCTTAGCAAGAAGGATAAAAGGAAGCGAGACTGAGAGTGCATGCAGAAAAATGGATGAGAGGCTGGAAGGGGATGGTTAAAGTTTATCACTCTGTGACTCAGACTTACTGAAGGAACTAAAAGGTCTAAATTAGGAGCATCATCTCTCATATGCAATTTCACGGAATCAATCTGCGTGGGTATAAAGTCGTCTTGTCCATCTTTTATTCATAGAAATGAGAGAAAGAAAACAGAGGGACTTGCTGGCTTCTTGTTCTTGCCCATACGCCGGTCATTTATATGTTCACACCTAAACCACCCACTCCCACTAAGTCTGTGGTGCATTTGTCCTTTCTGCTCACACATTTCATGTACCCGTGTAACTCCATGTATGTGGTTGTGGGTCTGTGTGCCCATGTGTGTGTGTCTGGCTTAGACAGTTAATTCTCTCTGCCAGAAAATGTCCTGCAGCAAGAATTTGGAGTTGAAAAAGTGTCCACTGCTCTGTCTATATGCGACATGGTGCCAAAACGGGCATGCAGCCACTTTGTATTAGCATGGAGCGCAGCCACGGCGCTGCCAGAGACTGGTCGGGAGCGCTGAGAAAAACTCCATATTGCCAGAAACAAGTTTGAGATGCGGCTAAAAAAATCCAATCCAAAAATCCCAAAACTTGTCATTAATCCTGTGAACAATAAAAAAAAAATGGGAAGAAAATGGGAATGAATGCAGTCCATGCCAGTCTTATGTGCTTCTTCATCACTGTTGGCCGACAATTACTGAAAATTGGTAAAAATTAAGGAACACAATGTCTTGGCCAAAGTAGAATTTTCCTAATGCTTCTAACTGTCAACAAACGATTACGGGAACACGCTAATGGTTTCGCGTGCTTTGATCCAGCAACATTTGGAGTTTTCCACAATTTGTGCTTCTCATTTTAGGCCAGTCAGCATTTTCTGTAATCCCGCCTTGTAATCCTCATTGTTGTGCAGTAAGCTTACTGCCTACTGTTGGTAAGAAATTTAACATCTGAGAGTTTAGACTTGGCTGCTGACGATTGTTGATTTATTTGGGGTGGGCCAAGTGGAGTAGTCCCCACTCCCCATGGTCCATTTTCATTTCCTGCCTAATATTGTTTAGGACCACGTTGTACCATCAAAACGGGCCTGACATATTCAGGTCTTCGTAACTGTTCCTGAGCAGCGTTTCGGGTTCTGCTGAGTCCTGCCGGGAGAAGCTGCTGGTGTGCTGGTGCAGTGGGGGGAATGCGCTTTATCTGCCACAAGGTTTAGGTTGGTGGTGCATATCAAAGTAACAGCCATGGGATTGCTGGAATCCAAGGTTTAATAACACAATCTTGTTGACTTCATCTGGTATAGAGCTGTTTTGGGTGTTCTTGAGTGTTAGAAAAAGAATCCGTGTGTGATTCTAGAGCTGTATAAAGAACTGAGCAGTGATCGGGTATGGCACAGGTAGAAAACAAACTGCTAAAAGCAACTTTATTGTACAGTTTTCTGGGGCTTAGAGCTCATAACTGCACATTTTGAACTATAAACTAGTTCCTTTTACTCTGTGTGATCCGAGCTTTGAGCCAGCCTCTGCAAAGTGGTAACTTGCACTGCAGCACTGCCTCGCTCTCTTTCTCCATTTCCATTTCCCTCTTCATTTCCATTGTGCTGCCAGTATTTAGGGCCCCAGTTAACAAGCCATTTAAGTCCCATCTTCTCTGCTCCCTAATCACACTGTCAATACCCATACATGGCTGTCACTCATGCAGACACATTAAGCCTGTCATTCCCTCTCTGCTCTCCTATTCCCACTCTGCTCTCTCCCCGTCATCTCCTCATCTTTGCTGTTTCTCTTCCTACTCTCCACCCCACTCTCATCTCTCTCCCGCTTCCATTTTCTCCTATTTCCTCTCTACCCTCCCTCCCTCTCAACCATTCAGTCTCCTGCTCTCTTCCCATCTGCATGCGAAAAAGAGCGCGACATCTTCAGTCTTTTCATGTGATCGACTGAGAGGGGCTGTGGTGAAAACTGTTTATCTTTTGATAAAGACGCCATGTGCAGGATCTGCTTATTAATAATAATTTGCTGTAAATCAGCCATGATGATACATTCCGATGTATGCCTCTCACATTCAAGTAAAGCCGACAAGGACCCGCTTGCCATTTTAATCTGGGTGAATATGGGAGCTCGGCTGCCTGCAAGATCAGTTGTTGATGTTCCCTTCAACAGTATTTTGACAATTGACACAGTGAAATGCAGCCTTAAAAAACAAATCACAATCCTGCCAATGCCGTGAACTCTGCTGTTTTAAAATACACTTACCAACTGGCTACACAAACATCCTCGCCAACCTAATTAGGGGAGTTAATGAGGAGAACCTCGTATTTTTTCTTTTTAATTGCACGAAGTACAATCTTTAAAACAAAATGCTCACGGTCACTAAGGCCGCTACAGAAAAGCACTGAGACTGCCAAGCTACTGTGCTAGCATGTTTCTGCCCGGTTAGTGCATTTTCCTCAGTTTTGCACATAGTCAAAACTTTAGGGGGGTGCAGCTGAGCTCAAACTGCAGGTCAAATTCAAAAGCTGGTGCTTTATGTTCCTGTCCCATAGCCTTTTTAGTTTTTGAGCGTAGACCATTTATAACGCTCCATTTGAAGCATCTTTACCTTTATCAGCATATTATATTTACCAGATTGAAAAGTAGCTGCCATTGTTTTTACTTTGTGGGTTTCATCGTGTCAGTATATGCTCCTGGAAACACCTGATCTATCTGTCTGTCTGTCTATGAAAGGAAGATGCTATAAATAGTCTACTGAAGTAGCTTGAGGCTGTAAAATTGATGGCAACTGTGTTAATTTACCATGAGCAAATAGAATTCAGACTCACTTTAATTGCTTAAAATTTCTCATTAATAGCAATATGCAGACAACTGTGCAAGCTAATAAGTCTTCTTCACTCACTCTTTCTGTCTCTACCTCCCTTGTTTGCGCTGCAGTTCTTTCTCTGTTAACGTCATGTTGCTAATCAGCATGAGTGTGGATGGATATCCAAATGCAATCACGGGCAATTATGCTCCTTGCTGTGTTTGTGTGCGTGCGCGTGTGTGCGTGCATTTGTGTGCACATTTTAGCCCATTAGGAAGTGACGCACTGATTAACTGTCAACTCTCATGCTGCCCGACTGCCAGTCACACAGACAACAAACAAAAAGCAACACTCCCTGACTCCCAAAGACACACACAGACGCATATAATTTGCTCTCTACCCATTATGCACTTGGGATACTTGTCACAGTCATGGTCACAACAGCAGGATAAACTGCAGCTAATTCAGTTGAATAAAATAACGGAAAGAGCAGGGGAACATGTTATAAAACACCCTTCCCATGCTGAATAAGGAATATAATTCTGTCAAACTTTCTGAGCTGTTTTACTCTCGTGCTACTTTGCTTGGGTTTGTTTTAGACTCCTGCAGCCTTTATTTTGCAAGTTCAGCTGCAGTCATCTATTTCAGCCACACCGTGTCTCATTCTGCTTGTGTAAAAACCGTGCAGTCTGGTCCATTCTCCAATGTGCTGACCCAGTTGTGCGACAAGCTCACCCACCATCTGCCACACTCTTTTAGTGTTATTTATATGTTATTATATGTGCTTCTGCTACATCAGGTTACTATTCTGTGTATGGTTCTGGTGAGGAACTGCTGCAGTTGGCGAGATGGTTTGTGTTCTCAGAAAAGCAGTAAGTAAGATTTGTGCTGACACACAGCACAGAATGATCATACTGAATTACTGTACATCTGTGGGAGTCTGTTGATCATCACCACTGAGTATGTGTGGTGCAATTTTTGGATTTCACAAGACACTTCCCAGTTTGCAGAGTTTCAGAATAACAACTCTTTACCAATGACATTTTGAAAGCGCTCAATTCCCACACACACACGCACGCACGCACGCACGCACACTCAGCTATAAAATAGTACAAGCAGCTGAAGAATGCTACAGTAGCTTCTGGAAGTTCAAGGAAACATTCTTTTCCTCGTTTCCTGTCAAATACACTCACCTGACATCAGATACACCTCGCTACTTCTGGGTTGGACCCTCTTTTGCATTCAGAAGTGTCTTAATTCTTCACGGCAGAGATTTAAAAAGGTGCTGGGAACACTCCTCATATTGACATTATAGCATCACGCAGCTGCTGCAGATTTGTCAGCTGCGCATCCGTGATCCAAATCCTCCTTTACAAACACATCCCAAAGGTGCTCCATTGAATTGAGATCTAGTGACTGTCGAGGCCATTTGAGTGCAACATTGTCATGTTTAAGAAACCAGTTTGAGATGATTTGAGCTTTGTGACATGCCACGCTATCCTGCTGAAAGCAGCCATCAGAAGATCTGTACGCTGTGGTCATAAAGGGGTGGATATGACCAGCAGCATTCAGTTAGGCTCTGGTGTTAAACGATGCTTACTTGGAACTGAGGGAATTAAAGCGTGCCAAGAAAATATCCCTCACACTACCAGCTCCAGCCTGAACTCTTGACACAAGGAGGCATGCATCCATGCTCTCATGTTGTTTGTTTAAGCTAAATTCTGACCCTAGTCCAAATGTCAAAACTCACCAGACCAGCCAATGTTTTTCAGATTTTTTACTGTCCAGTTTTGGAGAGCCTGTGTGAATTGGAGCTTCAGGGGTAAGAAGAGGAGTAAGACAGGAGTGGTACCCAGCGTGGTCTGCAGAAACCCATCTGCTTCAAGGTTCAATGTGTTGTGTGCTCAAATAACCACTTGTTACAACCTTGATTGTAACTTTTGCCTTCCTATCAGCTCAAAGCAATCTGGCCATTCTCCTCTGTTCTCTAACATCAACAAGTCCTAGAGAACTTCCGCTAATTTTTTATTTTCTCTTTTTTAGTCTATTTTTTTGTAAACACTAGAAATGGTTGTGTGGGAAAGTCCCAGTAGATGACCAGTTTCTGAAACATTCAGACCAACCCAGCTGTCACCAACATCAATGCCACATTCAGAGTCCCTTAAATCACCTTTTTCCCCCCCATTCTGATGCTCACCTGAAATATCAGCAGGTCGTCTTGACCATGCCTGCATTCCTCAGTGCCGTGGGTTGCTGCCATGTGATTGGCCGATTGCATATTTGTTAAAGCAGCTGAAGAGATGTACCTAAAAAAGTGGCTGGTGAGTGTATATAATGTTCTAATGGTGGATGCTCAAATTATTCCTGGCTCTCTATGACACATATCCTTCATCACATGACCATGACAATCTGAAATGTTGCATTAATTTATAGCTACAGTGAGTAATTATGGCCAATGAGGTCATTGTTATTAATTTAGCTGTTTGTGTAAATGGACTAGCTCTTATGTAGAGCTTTTCTACATGAGCACTCAAAGTGCTTTATATAGCACGTCTCATGCACTTCCTGCATCTAAGTGCTTTCAATCTAACATTAACACAATCACACTCCCATGAATGCATCAGCAGCAACTTGGGGTTCAGTATCTTGCCCAAGAACACTTTGGCATGCAGACTGGAGCAGCCAGGGATCGAACCCCCAACCTTCAAGTGACCTGCTCTACCATCCGAGCCACAGCACGCTGGTACAGCGAAATTACCCTTTAAAAAGAATAGGCAGCTCTCATCAACAACTAACCGTGCTGCTCTACTGAGGGACAGTGACTCCTTAGACAGCTTTCAGAACCTAATCCTTATGTAGAGACAAAGCCAGATGTGATTTATAATAACAGGAGTCATTAAATACGAAGTACAGTGAAACAGGATATCAAAAAAGGTTTTCACTTTTGCAGATGAATCCACACGAGGCTGTAAATGATATAAAAAAGCATCAGATTTAGTTAACCGGGCTTGTGTTAGAGTAAAAATCCACATCCCATTTCTGCGCTCTCCAGCCTATTTTAAGTCTATCGGTGAATGGAAGCATCCGATGCTGCTTCTGAGAACTAAGAGATATGTGCTGTCACGAAGCACCTTCATTGGCAGTCAGCAAAGGAGAGAGTGCTTAACCCTTAAGACCTGATGCAACATGCCATACATATATAGAGAAAGAGGTCGATTAGTCCTCTGTAAACAACAGCAAATAATGAACTTTAGAATATTACTTATTAGAATGTATATACGCATTTGGTGTTTTCTCTGTTTCTTTGTACCACGAGGTGCAAAGATCGTGTCCAAAAATGGCAGCAGTCTCTGTAAAGCAGTCTATTAACTGCTCCGGGACAACTGCTCTGAGGCCAGAAGAAAAAACAACAACAACAACAACAGAAAATTATACTTTGAAATCAGCAAGCAAAGCGCTGCTTTGTGTCACATATGTGAGCAGCATGGCTCACAGTTCACGTCACCTCATGTTTCTGCTTTTCAAAAGCCATTTGGATAATTATAAGGCTACATCACTTCTGCTCATTCCATTGCGTACACACGTCTCAGATTTAAACTAATGAACACAGCCAGTGAATAACATTATTTCTGTTCCCCATCATTTTCTTTTTCTTGCTCTTGTCTGATGGAGAAACTCTTATTTCTGCTTTATTTTTTGCCCTATTTCTCTCTTGCTTTCATTTGCTATGTTGTTCAGAAGCCGCATCAACAAAACTTTGATCACTGGAGAAAAATAAGGAGGCACTGCATATGTGTTCAGTGGCATCTTTCTTTAATTTAATTTAATTTTTTTAGTAGATTTATTTACTGGTCTACCTGCTCCCCCTCTCACAATCTTCGCCACTCTTATTCCACGTCAGCCTGACTGTTTGCCAGTCTGCCTGTATCTCTGCCTGTTGTCTGACTGATTTCTTGCCAGCCTGCTTTTGTTTGATCCCATGCAGTGGCAGACATCACAAGAGCCAGAGCTGACAGCAATGAAATCAATGGGTCACCTCCCATGACAATTAACGATTCAGCATTGTCATGATTGGCTTCTGAACTGTCATACAGCAAAGAGAGAGAGGCAACAGGCGGAGTCTGCAGAGAGACAACGAAGTGAGTAGAAAATAAGACAAATAAATAGATGATGTGATATCAGCTTAATATCTAAAAGGAATCTGTTCTTCTCATTAACATATTTTTGTATAAATATTGACACCATTGTAATTATTGAGCCTGTTTCCAAGTCGCGTTTGCTTTTCATGTCACCAGCCCCAAAGTAATAACGAAGGTCTGCTGACAGCTCTAGTATAAACTTCTTAGTAGTAGACTACACATTTGCGTCTTAAATGAAAGAAAGATGAATGTTAAAGATCGGTTTCCTCTAACAAAATATTGTTTTGATGCTGAGGGTGAATGCTCATTGTTGACATTTTAAATTATAGTTTGATTAAAGGCAGTCATTAGTGTAACCACAGCTCAACGATGTGTAATTATTCACTCAATGTGCAAATTGCACTTTTCATTAATAACAATGGGAATCGCAGTGACAGACTGAGTGATGACGTGAATGTTTCCAAGTCGCAGGACGTTTTGGTTTCACGTGACGTCAGTGCTTGCACCTCATATGGTAATACAGTAGAAATACTGGGCCTTGTTCTAAGTATTCTACATTGCCTAAGTGGTGGTTGTGGCTCAAGGGGTAAAGCAGGCCATCCGCTGTCATCCACACGCTCCACTCCACATGTCCTTGGGCAAGATGTTTATCCCAAAAAAAATTCCCTCCCAGTAGATGACCTGTACAATCGAAAGTGGTTACTCAGAGGTTGAGGGTGTTGGCTGCCACAATTACTTGCAATTGGTCACCGAATGCAAAAATAAATAAATAAATAAGTTCAATGCAATCATTCGGCAACCATGGATTTTTCCTAGTCGCAAGAAGGTTAGGATCCAATTTTTACTGGTGCTTTACATGCACAGCACCGCAAAAAGAGCCATCTAATTCACTAGGTCATTTAGTTACTTTTATACTTAAAAGATTACAGTACAATCAAATGTTTGGAGACACTCAGCCATTTTTGTTTTCAATCAACACAACGTGCTGTCAACATGATAACCCAGCCACAGGGGGGCCGCAAGCCCAAGGATTTATGCACTAAATTAGCATGACTGTATATCAGAGTTGGGTAAAGTACAAATACTTCATTACTGTTATTAAGTAAAAAAAATTCAGGTATCTGTACTTTACTTGCGTATTTACTTTTCTGACAAGTTTTTACTTTTAGGTCCTACATTTTAACACAAATATCTGAACTTTCTACTTCTTACATTTTCAAAACAGGCTCTGAGTCGCTGTACATCTTCAAACATTAAACCAATATGAACCTAATTGAAGGGAACAATAACAAGACAGTCCTGTTGGTGTATCCATCACCGGGGCTTATTGCATCCAAAAAAAGATGAAAGAGGCAAAAACATGTAATTTATGCAGTATTTATAACGCAATACTCAGGAGCCGGAATGATCTGGAACAGCGTTTTTGGTGCAGATGTACAAAGGTTTATGGCAAGCCATTTTGGTTGTGGTACTTCAACATCTAGCTAGCGCTACAGAAGAGGAGCATAACATTTTTTAACTGGCAGGTAATTTCAAATGAAATATTTCCATCAGCTCAACAAATATCAGCAAGCGCACAAACTCTCTGTGTGCAGTTTGTCACACAGCGTTAACTGAAGGTATTTCCCAGGGAGAGAAAAGAGTGCGAGATAACTTCAGTCTGAGATGGAGACAGGTGTAAGAAAGAGGACAGGAGAGGAAGAAAAGAGGTTCTATTTAAAGGTAATGACTGCTCAGGCACATTTGATAAACTGGAAATTTAAAGCTCACATGTAATGTTCTCCCTTTTTAAATCAGATATTGAATCTGTATATGATGTGAAGTTATGTTTTTTCATATTGTGAAATGTCCTGCAAACAAACTGAGGTACTGAGGTATTTAAAGGTTGCATGAAAATACTGCAGTTTAGTGCAGGATAAACAGGTTACATTGTCGTACAGCGAATTTATAGTAAATCACTGTGTTGGACTGGTGCACAGTGGCTGTGGTGTTCATGGTCAGAGTTACAGGTTAAGCTGTATGATATGATGATCTGTATACTGTCAGTATAACAACAGTATAACCAGCACAGTGTCAGTGCAGGGAAGGGAAATCAGCCGAGATAGATTGTGAAACACTGGGTCACGTATTGCTGAACTCAGTTGTGTAACTCCACAATGAGCAGTAAACCTCAGAGCAGCAGCCGCAGCAGGTCAGCTGATCACAGCCTGTACACAAAAAAAAAACTTACTGGAGCTCACAAGAAAAATATTTGTGAGCTGTGATCCTTTTCCTCATGCTGAGCCACTACAGCTGATCTTAGGTGCTGCCCACCTGCTGAATCCCACTTGACTGCGCTCATTTTTCTGGTTAGGTTTGGAGGCAAAGTCAAAAAAAGTTTGTATTCCTGTGTACTAATATTATTTTTTTGTTCAGTTAGCTTTACATAAAAATAGCTGGTAGAAAAATCCTTCAAGGAGCTACTTTTTATTTTCTTCTTACTGTTTCACTTTTACTTGAGTAAAGAAGTTGTATCAGTACTGTACTTGAGCTTTTACTGGGGTATTTTTAACACAAGCATCTGTACTTCTATTTAAGTAAAGAATGTCTGTAGTTTTGCCACCTCTGATATGCATACACAAGCGTGCAAACACACCGGTGAAGAATGTGGTTGATGCCTTCTGTGCCGTCTGACAGACAGTCACTTTCACACTAATCAGTAAGACACTGGCTAATCAAACACACACACACACACACACACACACACACACACACACACACACACACACACACACACACACACACACAC
>JAVDPK010002712.1:0-13876 GCA_034780415.1 Cichlasoma orientale | reverse complement strand
GGGAGGAAACCGGAGTGCCCGGAGGAAACCCACGCAGACACGGGGAGAACATGCAAACTCCACAGAGAGAGAGAGAGAGAGAGAGAGAGAGAGAGGCCCGGGCCAAGGTGGAATCGAACCCAGGCCTTCCAGATGTTATTCTAACTCTGAGGCAACAGTGCTAACCACCGCACCACCGTGCTGCCCTAGAACGGGAGTAAGAAAGGAAATAAACTAACCAACTGGAGCAGGCAGGGAACTAAAGGGACAGAAAACAGGAAGCGAGACATAACCGAACGGGGAGAGACAACATTAACCTGACACAACTAAACAGGGGACCAGACAACCAGCCAGACATGAGACAAAGGAACAAGCAGAAATGGACAAGAACCCCAAACGCAGTAATATGAATATAAAGAAACAAACCAGGAACTTTATATAATCAGACCAAACTCAAATCTCTGGGTCCCATACCCAGGGACCAGGACAACTGCTACCACAGGCATGACAACTCTGTGATAGATAGGCCCTGGGGCAGACTTTTTTTAGGCTCTTACTGCCACATTGTACCATCTCACATTCTCTCTCTCTATAACACACCCACACACACGCACACACACACACACACACACACACGCACACACACACGCAAAAATAAGAGCATGTAGCAGTAATCAATATTATGAGTAGCATCATTCCAGCTTTTGATTAGCCCCATGGACAACAACTACAGTCTAAGGGGGGGTGGGGGGTGGGGGAGGGGGGGCAGACACACTTACCTAAACTTATGCTATAAACTCACAACAGCTTTTTAACTAGGCTACCACAGGCCCCAAACAGATTTAGCCTTGCTAAAGTAACATAAAAACAAGTGTCTATAAGCACGGCGCAAACAAGAGAAGCCCATTAACCACAGGACCTCACACACTGAGTGGATGGGTCACTGTATAACAAGCACACTCATTTACAGAATTCCTCATTCAACGATTGTTTCCAGTGGACCAGCTTCTAGATATATGACATACATATATCCATCCATATCTATCTATCTATATAAACACAGTATGAGTGCATATTTTAAACATATGAATGATAACAATGCTTCAATCCTTTACAAAAACAGAAACTACTCACCCATCAGAACTTCAACTTTTGGGCCTTGTCATTGACAGCACTGCTCAAAGCCCAAATCCTGGCTGTATACTCATCCTGCTCTGTTCTCTCCTTCCTCTTTTGAGCACCCCTTTTTTTTTTTTGGTTTTGCTTGCTAAACATAATTTAAAATGACGCTGCGCTGGCTAATTGCTCTATGAGACACTCACCCAAAAACAAATTGTTGCGTAGTTGATGTCAACAGGTTTGTGGACATTTATGCACAAATGACAGAGAGAAAGGTTAGAAAGTACAAGTAATATATGTCCCTGCATCAAAACTTTTCAGAAAATATGCCCATTGTAGTCAGTGAAATGTAAAATGACCGAGTAAATATTTGGAACTCTTATGTGTGTCCACTTTACCGTAATACTGGGAATATGAGTATCCAGTATAATGTAGAGGAAGGGCGCCCCTTTGAAAGTCATTTCCACTGGGACCCTCCTACCTTTAGGGCCCATCACTGGTATTTATATATAAGTACCAATATATAGTATTTTTCTACTCAACTGAGCACGCAAAGCGCTTTCTACTATGTCTCATTCACCCAATCGCACACAGCGCTTCGGAGCCAGAGCCAGGGATCGAGCCACCGACCTTCTGATTGGTAGATGATGCGGACCACCTGAGCCACAGCCGTACCACAAACAAAGTGCAATTCAAATTTGTATTAGGAACTTGGAACCATTGAGATTTTAAAGTGAGATGAGCTTGACCTTGTTCATATGTAAAAGCAGCGGGCTATGGCTGAGCAGGGAGTGAAAAGCTTTTGTGCAGAGGTCCACGTAGCAAAAGAGGCTAGCTGGGGGAACAAGAGCTACACTGGCAATCAATTTTCATTTAAATGAAGAGAAACTTGTGTCTGTCTGTTAATGTATTGATTTGAAAAAACAGCATAGAAACAAATAAACATGGGAAATTCAGAGGGATCTTGCATTGCGTTTATGTCTATCCACAAAACTTTAAATAACTTTCTATCCTCGCCTCGCGCACCGGTATGCAGCCTCCCATCCATCCATGTACGAACTGTAACGTGTGGACTCAAACACCAATCAAAATCTGAGGATGAACACATCAAGTGCTCGAAAATGAAGACGGGTCACCCATAACGTGCTTGAAAACACTTTAAAGCTATATTCGAGCACGCCGAGCTGCTGTGCATTTGAAGACTGTTTGCATTTGTGTCTCAGTGGTATCTGCAATAACAGGCCCCCGCTGACTCCCTGTTTTAACTCTGAATGTCTATTACCTCTAATGCTTTTTCGTTTATGCCTCATCCACTCGTTCCTGTGTTTCACACCTCTACCACATCCACCCCTCCACCACTGTGTTTATTTATTTGTTTTGCTCTGCTAATCCCTCTCTATCTGCTAGACTCTAGTTTAAATAAGCAGCATGGGCATGCATCGTGCAGACTCACACATGCACACGCACTATTACACAAATGCAAGCACACAGTAAACACACAGCAATGCAGAAAACAGTAAGATCCAAATACAAATAAGCATAGACATGCAGGTGCACACACTCATAAACACATCCTGTGCAACAGACTGTGCAATGGTACAGACAGTCCCCTGTACCTTGCAGGTAAGTCCTGACAGTTCTGTGTTTTGGCCACTTGAGGGAAGTAGAGGGCTTCGGCTTAGCGATATTTTGTACCATACCAGAAACACACTCATGCACACACATACATGTACGTGAACGCACCCACACTGGAGGGATACTGGAAGGTGACAGTATTATACAGTCAAGCCCTCGAGCAGTGGCACTCAGTCATTGTGTGACAAATCACAAGCTTTTTGTGTGCTGGGGCTACTGTAAATGTATACGAAGGGTCCTGGCATTGTTTAGGTGTGAAATTTAGTCTCTGAGTCAAAACATGATGCGAAGCGAAGGGATGCAGATTTTTTATTTTGTTCAGCAGACTCTTTTTCAACTCCGGGTGTGGCGAGGCTGTGCTTTACAGAGGCCTTCCATAACCAAAACAGGTCAATTTTTTAAAGATTATTTCACGGTCCTAGGGTTTACTTTTCAATAGCATACAGCAGAGGGTGACGGGAATGAGAATGGCCGGGTACACGGAGGAGCTGGTGAGTGCTGGTCCCAACCTCGTGATTCTAAAAGTATACTTCATGCACAAGGTGACATGTACACACTCGGACACACACGCACGCGCGCGCACGCACGCAGCCTTTTAAAACTTGATCAAGACAGAGAGCTCCATTCTTCCCCTGCTGCTTGATCCTACAGCAAACACAGCAGAAACCGGAGTGCTTGATTTTCTTTAATCTCACCAGTAATGTGTCTCGCTTTCTGTTCCAGCCCGCTGAAGTAAATCAAGTGCCCCTGAACCTGTTCAAACATTTGAAGTTGAAGTGACATTGTTAACAGACAAAGAGATTTGGGCTTTTGAGAGAAGAAGGTGCCCGTCCAGATATGAACCTGTTTATTGTAGCTGATCCAGCCAGGAGTATTCTAAAAAGCACAGAAGCAGAAAGCATGCAACACAGAAATTTCCTAACTGACACATTTCCAGCACAAGTCTTACTTTCCCCTTTAATTCGCTAATTTCTGCACTCTGCTGTGTTTCAGCCGCGGGAAAAAAGGCCTTTAGTTTGCAATTCCAGAACAGCCGCGCATTAGCAAATTTAATTTTATTATTCATCACGGTTGTAATCTTTAAGATCCGATCGGAAAACACATCACAGTCGTTCTTGTTTTAATAATTGCCTGGCTTGGACAATAAAACAAACATGGCAACGCTGCATACAGAATAAATGTAAATTTCAGCAGGCCAACAGGGAGCCGCTACGAAGATGAAATAAGAAACCGTAATGAAGCTACAGTAATAGACACAACACATGATTCTGCTGAGATTTGTTCTTTTTTTCTAAAGCACATCCGTGAGCATGTTATTTTAAATAACGTTTATTGGCTATAGAATCACCAAGAGCACAAGCAAATGGATTCTTCATAAACAAGCTCTAATGCTCAATGCAGCGTTTGTTGTTTTTAATTTCCAAATTGTGACTCGACATTTAATTTGAATAATTTGGTTCCTAGAGGGTCAGAAGTTAGTAAAAGCAGAATATTTACGTTTCCAAGGTCACACCCTTGCATTGATTAGGTCATCCAGCACACATAGAATGATATTCAAAGATTTCCTGGGGTGCCGAGTAGAGCAATAGAACACCTCTTCAATGTACGATTCCCTTTTTCGTTTACCCCAAGCATGCATGCGATTTAGTAATGTGACAAATATAAGCAGCAGGTCCTCACACTGGAGAAGGCGAAGCAAGCAGATGCTTGGAAAATAAATCATTTAAGCTCAACTTAAACCATTTACAAACTGTTACACTGTGTGACACTGTGTAATACGAAAAGCATCACTCACAGCGAAAAACCTACAGATAATTATCACACTCCTCTGCAGCTCCACTTAAGCCCACTGACCCTTTTTAAAAAATTATTTAAAAAAAATATTTTTTTCTCTGTGTTTTAGGTTGAAGACATGCAAATTTACTGTTTTGGTGCACAGGCACTCAACAAAATAATCTCAGCACAAACAGAACTAACAGTGATAATGCGGGTTCATATCTGCTGAATATGTAAGCATGTAACTGCAACAATACACTGACAATATGCACAAAAGAATGTGCAAAAAGAAAAAACAACAACACTTGATCCTTCTGTGTAGCATTCTGTTTAAAGTGTCTGTTTGCAGCTTTGACTTTCGCCTTAATGTCAGATTTGCTGACATTTCAACACCCCTTTAAAGTCCCAGCTGTTCAGTTAATCCTGAAAAGGCTCAAAACAGCATCTCCTTTCAGGAAATGTCAGTTCAACTATTCACAATGAGGGTAAAATTTCTTCATATTTATGCAAATATTTAATTGTAAAAACAATTAAAACTATATGTAAAATGAAATGTATCTTCTGCCAGTCATTACTGAAGTTTAACAGGTCTGTCGCTCTCAAAGGGGTGAGTGTATGCACATGCTAAGGGAGCCTTGTGCTGAAGTGCTAATGGACATAGGTGTGATTAACACTACACCACATGGTCTGATAGTGCTAGCCACACTTATCACCATACTGCTCTGTGTTTGTGTGAATGAAACCGGATGCTGGTGAGAGCGAGTGACAGAGAACGTGTGTGTGTTCCTCAAGCTGTCACTTAGCCTCCAAACATCTCAGTGAAAAAAAGACTTAGTTGAGAAAAGTCCTTGACCTGGAATGTTTCATTCATGTCTAAACTTGTGCAGGAAAAAATCCAAGAAGCCACATCATAGCATCTGGTAACAATATGACTGGACTATTTTTTTTATAATGTGCTGATGTAACTAATTGCAACTGAAGTTCAAACTTTGTTGTTGACCTTGCAAAACAGCATTCCACAGTCTCATCTCAAGGATCATATAGTAGCTCTTCTAGAACTTCTTTTGATAATAACATCACGAGGTTCATCGGCAGATGTAATAACTCTAACTGGGAATTTTCTGAAACCCCTCTGAAACCCTAAGCCGTAACCTGTGCCACGACCTGATGTGCAGCTCTCTAGATAGATTCCTCCCGGCTACTTTTTCTTTGCAGCTTTTTAATTCATCAGTGAGAAAATAACAATATAAGGAATATAAGGAATACAATATAAGGAATTCAGTTCAATTCAATTTCAATTCATTTCAGTTTTATTTAAATAGCACCAAATCACAACAACATTCACCTCATGGTGCTTTATATTGTAAGGTAAAGACAATACAATAATACAGAGAAAACCCCAACAAGCAGATGACCCCCTATCAGCAAACACTTGGCAACAGTGGGAAGGAAAAACTCCCTTTTTACAGACAGAAACCTCTGGCAGGACCAGGCTCAGGGAGGGGCAGCCATCTACCACCACTGACTGGGGACAAAAGACACACTGTGGAAGAGAGCCAGAGATTAATAATAACTAATGATTAAATGCAGAGCGGGGTCTAAAACACAGTGAGTGAAATGAGGTGAGTGAAAAAATACTTAGTGCATTGTGGGAAGCCCCCCAGCAGCCTAGGCCAATTGCAGCATAACTAAGGGAGGGTTCGAGGTCACCTGACTCTAAGCTTGATCAAAAAGGAAAGTTTTAAGCCTAATCTTAAAAGTAGAGATAGCGTCTGTCTCCAGAATCCAAACTGGGACCTGGCTGCACAATGGAGAGGCCTGAAAACTGAACGCTCTGCCTCCCATTCTACTCTTAAGTATTCTAGGAACCACAAGTAAGCCAGCAGTCTGAGAGCAAAGTGCTCTGTTGGGGTGATATGGTACTATGAGGTCTTCAAGATAAGATGGACCCTGATTATTCAAGACCTGATTCTGGTTTTAACATGGAGCCAATGAAGAGAAGCCATTATGGGAGAAATATGCTCTGTCTTTCTAGTCCCTGTCAGTACTCTAGCTGCAGCATTATGGATCAGCTGAAGGCTGAAGGGAGCTTTTAGGACAGCCTGATAATAATGAATTACAATAATCCAGCCTAGAAGTAAAAAATGCATGAACTAGTTTTTCAGCATCACTCTGAGACAGGATGTTTCTAATTTTAGAGATATTGCGCAAATACAGGAAAGCAATCTTTTATGTCTTTATGACATTCCTGCAGTTTAACTAATTGGTATGTGTCATCTGGCTTCATGGATAGATAAAGTTGGGTATCATCAGCATAGCAATGAAAATGTTTGCTATGCCTTCTAATAATACTGCCTGAAAGAAGCATGTACAGTATAATGTAAATAGAACTGGTCTTAGCACAGACCCCTGTGGAACTCCATAATTAACCTTAGTAAGTGAAGAAGACTCCCCATTTACATGAACAAATTGGAGCGGTGGGATGCTTTTCTAATCAAAGAAAAGTTATGTTATCAGTATTTTTTTGTTGTTCTTTTTGATCCAGAAAGGCTGATTTGTTACATCCTCTAACTTAGGGCTAAGAAAGACAGCCCTAAGTTAGAGTGTATCATCAGTTGAAAGAAAGTGCCTAATCTTAACGTGGTACCAGACAAGCTAAAGAGGTCCTCAGGCACCAAACATGCCTTCTGAGAGATCTGAGCTGAAGGAAGCATCAAATATTTTGTGTGAAAGAGTCTGATAAGGCAATAGAGGTGCAGGTCCAGATCCCTTAAGTGGGATGATAAAATTCCCTTTACTGAAAATACAATCAAAAATAACTGATGACATTTCAGATGGCATAGAGGCTATTCTGTGCGGATGTGAATACTAACGTGCCTTGAAATTTTGGCCCTCCCTTTGGTGTGACTTGGGCACGAAAAGATATATATTAACTGTAAATAAAAGAACACTGATCAACTAACTGAACGCAGGTGTGGCACAAAAAGGCCCGGCTGAAGTACAAAAGCAGAAGTGTAAGACAAGAGATTTCAAAATAAAACAGGAAATGACCAATACAACCCGCTGTGATTAATATGGGGTGTGTTCAGTGTGTCCAATTTTTTACACACGCAAAATATGATTTTACTTGACAGTAACAAAATAGATTATGGTAAGGACTACACTGCAACAGAGTACATTTTAAAAGTTACCTTCCTGGCTGAGATCACATCAATCTAAAATGCCAAAGGCTCCAAACTCATTAAGCCCTTGGGAAGTTTTTTCATCGAAGCAGAAAGACACTCGGAGAAGACATAAAACAGTCGGGTAAACACAACTTTGAATCTCTCTCGCTGTATAAAAAACTGTCAGTTGCCCTCCATCATCATAACTGCTTACTAATTCACCCAATTTTTCCCCCCTCACCCTGTAGCAACGTGCAACTCACGAATGATTAGTTCATTTGCAACTAATCTCTTTCGCGAATTGGGTCATTAGGAGTATTGTGAGTGATGTCATGTTATTTGGGTGCCACTGGATGCCAGGATGTGGTGAATTGCTGCTTAACTCTGGACATTAAGTTGCTTTTGATGTCTAAGACTGCTGAAGAGGCAATGATTTGTTTGTCTCTCATTTATTGGTTTTAGAAGTTGGAGCCCTGATCTAATCATTAAGACACTGGATGATGTGAATAAATAAAGGTTCATTCTCATTACTAATAAAAAAAAACTATCCAAAACAAAACATATTTTTGTTAATCCATCAAAATGAATCTAAAAGAGATAATTAACTTTGTCTCACCAGTACGTAGCCTCAAACCATCCAGACAGGCACTTATCATCAGTGTCCTACGTGAATCTAGCTTTCTAAACCCAGAACCAGCCTGTTACCGAGTATCGCCAAACCAACTACCAAGCCCTGCTGCATTGAAGACCCCCAACCCCAACAAGTAAATTAATGTGCAGGCCTCACACTCACTCATCATGCTGACAGTTAGCAGGTCTTGAAGTTGCTGTGTAGAAAAGGAATATGATCCACAGTCCGTGTTTTAAGCATTCAAAATCTAACCAAGTAAAGCTCTGTTTCACTGATGGCGATTACTGTTGGGTGGTGAGCCCATAACATCAGCACTAGAGTGATAAAAGAGTCATGAAGAGTCATTCTCTTTCAAAAAGAACCAGGGAGAAAAACTGATCCATTTGTATTTTCTGCTGCCCCTCACTTTCTGCCAAGTGTGGAACGTAAAGGCTCATGTTAAGTATGATCGGATAACCCTAATACAATAGAATGGGTCAAAAAGGCCATTTTAATGTTAGACCATGTAACTCTTTCCTGGAATTACACTCACAGACTGGACTGTCTGCCAAGGAAGCGTGGTGGGCAGGGAGACACCGAGCGGAGATTCCAGTGCCCAGTTAGGCTAACCCTCCCAGTCTTCACCAGTGTCCAGTTCTCTGAAAATAAATGGATGACCTACTCAGTAAACTGGCTACACAAAGGTATATTCAGGACTGTACTGTACTGTATTTTTGTGAAACTCGGCTTTGACAGAACACCCCAGGCAAGTCCATAACCCCAGCAAGCACACGATCTTCAGAGCAGACTGTGATGCTACGGAGTGTGGCAAAACCTGTGGGGGAGGAAAAACTTACAGACATGAATGTTTTTAAGGAGGCTTGAGGCAGTATCCAAGATTACACAAACTATCAGTAATTACTTTAATTGGAGCACCTCCATCTGCATTCTCTCCAGGTCATGTGTTCCCCAATCAAAAGCCCTGGTTCAACACAAACTTAAGTGTAAAGATAAACCATGTGCAGCTTTCGAGTCAGGTAATAACAGAGAGTATTAATAGGCTTGATATGAGCCTACCACCCATAGAGATTAGTGTATGATGCAGTGGGTCTGGCACTTCATTCCATATTGGAGCACTTGGACACTGATAACATAAAGTATATGCACATGTGCATTAAAATTACAGCTCAGTGTTTAATGCCATATAGCCAGCAAAGTTAACTGCAAAGCTGGCAGATCTTGGCGTCCTGACATCCACTCAGCACTGAATCCTATCCTTTCTCGCTGATAGACCACAGGTGGTGAGGATAGGAACCAACTCTCTCCTCCAGGCTTCCAGTCACCACAGAACCAATAAACACTGTCCAAAAATGACCTAACAGACAAGAGACAAAGCTGGCTGCCGGCTAAATCCAGAAGGAGGAGGAAACCTCAGAACCAGCAGCTGCACGCTGGTCACATGACCACAGCCTGTCCACAAAACAAATCTGCTGGGGCTCACGGTAGAATTATTTCTAAGTGAGTCATTTCCCCCTACTGTCCTGCTACACTGGAACCTAGGGTCCCCAGGTCCCACTTGGTTGTCATATGTGTGTGTTGTGTATATTTGTGTGTGTGGTCAATTTGTCAAAGGTCTGGACTGCAGGCAGGCCAGTTCAGGACCCTTCTATGTAGCCATGCTGTTGTGATAGGTGCAGTATGCACTTTAATGTTGTCTTGCTAAAATATGCAAGGTTTTCCCTGAAAAAGATGGGAGCATATATTGCTGGAAAACCTGTAAATACCTTTCAACATTAATGGTAACTTTCCAGATGATCAAGCTTCCAGTTCCATTGGGACTAATGCGCCCCCATTCCGTCAGAGATGCTGGCTTTTAAACTGAGCACTGATAACAGGCCGGATGGTCCCTCTCGCCTTTAGCCTGAAGGATGCAGGGCCCATATTTTCCAAGTCATCTACTAATCGGAAGGTTGGTGGTTTGATTCCTGGCTGCTCCGGTCTGCGTGCTAAAGTATTCTTGGGCAAGATACTGAACCCCAAGTTGCTCTCTGATGCAACCGTCGGAGTATGAATGTATGAATGTTGGATAGAAAGCACTTAGCTGTAGAAGGAAGTGCTTGTATGAATGTGTGTGAGTGGGCAAATGCAAACATGTTGTATAAGCGCTTTGAGTGCTCAGCTAGAGTAGAAAAGCGCTATATAAGAACTAGTCCATTTACCATATATGGCTTCTTTGCATCATAGAGCTTTAACCTGCATTTTCCACCACTAGCCAGGGGCCTCAAGAAGTCGCCTGCTTTGCCTGTTGGGAAGCAGCATCTCTGGTGGGGGTTTATCCATTCCGCATCACAGTCATCCATCAACACAGCTGTTGTACACAACTTTTCAGAATATTCTTTCAAAAATTTGGTTTCCCTAATTTTTGTGATCTTTAATTACACGTCTGTTGTGCATGTTTGAGGTCAGTTGCTTTAGTATTTTACTGTTCAGATTTTACTGCCTAACTTATATACATTCCTAGCTTTATATTAGTTAACTTTTCACCTAAATTCAGGTCTAAAACTTTGTTGGTTATATAATAATTCTGTGTAATTTCTGAATCTGTTACAATTATTTATTTTCTTCCACAGAGTTAAAAACTGTGATTTGTCAGAAAACAAGAAAAAGATGATTTTTGTATCCCAATCATGGAGCTAATGACCCCCATCCTGGCGAGTGGGACCCAATCAGAGCCCACAATCAGTCAGTCATTGAGCTGCGACACTATTCTGACAGGTGGGAAAGAGATGCTCGTACTTAGATACACTCACAAACCCACACTGCGAGTCTAGTCTGAGCTTCAGAGACCACAGTTGATAAACAGTTTATCATTAAACTAGCACGACTTTCATTTCTCATCCTGAGTTCAATTACACATTGCATCCCAAATGTGTGATCGTGTCACATTAACATAAGTTGAAGTCCAAGTCTGAGTCTACTTTGGAGAGTGCCTCGCAGTCCAGTGATAGTCTGGTGCAAAATGAAGTTATGATTATTTAGAAGAGGTGTATACTTCACATCCTGGCATATAACCAGACATCTCAGTAATGGCATAAGAAATAAAATGACTGAATTTATTTTTGGGTTGCATGGGGCTGAATGCTCCAGGATACATTCTGAGCAAAACTTAAATTAGTTTAGGATACACAAGTATTGAGAAGTGGGGAAGTTTATGATCACTTCCATTTTAATCTGTAATTCCACCCAAGGGAATCTCTTCAACGTGAAATTAAAACATGTTTAATTGTACCGGTCTGAATCAAAAGCCACAAGTTCAAAGATTTGATTTTGTACAATAGATAAAAACTCTAATCAGTTGTACAACCTCTCATTCTTTTGAAGCAAATGCTTTGGCACATTCGTTCGAACGATGATGTACAACTGTCTACTCGTTTCCTACGTCATCAGCTGCTTTTGTCATGTTGATATATAAAATGTATTGCAAGCACGAGTCAGACAGTTGCCTTCAAAATGGCTGTAACTGTCCGTCAAGCATGTTTTCAGTATACAGTATTTACATTTTTGTCAATATCATGACCATGTCATTGGGATAAAAAGAAAGGATAAGACTGGTGTGTGACCTGGAAAGCACAAAGGAATCAAAAATTACAAACATAAAGATGGGAACACATGTGAGACAGGTCCACATTCATATCACCATGGATATCTCCTCTCACAATGTAGCACAGAAAGAATCTTCTCCAGCCTCTGCAGGCAACTGCACTTGTGTATTTTATTCTTTGTGTTGTGCATCACTGTAAAATAGTCTCTTTTTTTTTTATTGTAGTGACAAGATCTGTAAACAAGATCCACTACAAACAGTAACTGTGTAAATATGAATCCTGTCTCATCTCTTGCAATCAATCTCCCACAGAGTAATTTGTAACTTTGGACTGCTGAAATGTGTATAATACATCAAACGAGTGGCATTGTGCATTTTTAGTAATGGGTAAACAAATCCTTACATTTTGATTGTATTTTAGATTATTTTACAATAAAAACAAGCAAAAAACTTTTATATTTACAATATAACATTGACAAGCTTATTTTAAAACACTGAGGCACTGACATTTTTATTGTTTTAAATATTTTGAAAGATAAACTAAGGATTTCAAGAAAGTTATGGACTTGAACTTATGGGATTAAAAATAAATAAATTGACTGAAAAAACTGTAATGAATGCATTTTTTTTCCTGATCTGGTAACACCAAACACATGAGTGGTCTAAAATTGATTAATTTCATGATTCATCATGACCCAAATTATCTATTATATTAATTTCTCTCTTTTGGTTTCTGAAAGAATGCAGGCATGGTTATTTACAAAGCAGACATGTAAGCACCAACATTCCTTCTCCTCCTAGACTGAATGGCATTACAGAAGCAAATCCCAGTCATTTGCATACAGTGCCTTACTGTTTTATGATGTAATTTCTCTTTCTGTCTCACATTCTTCTCCCTTATATCTTTCTTGTCACTGTCACAATGAACTCAATTGTCTCCAGCATCATTTACATTGTTTATTTTAAGACAGACATATAAACACTCAAAACCACAGGCTGGCAGTTTGTTTGTTGTCTTTTCAGTGTCTCCCTGTTGATTCTAGTGGTACCTACAGTATAAGGAATTCCAACTACTCAAAAGGCTCTGGTGATTTAGGGAAAGTGTTGGGCAGGTAAAGTTAATGCCAGTAAAAAAAAAATCTTTTCAGCAGATTGTGTTTGGTCTGCTGTGCAGGCTAAAGCCAAAATGCTATCCAGATCATCTGGATATTGGATATTGTCTGGTTCTGTTGATGGACCAACACATTATATGAACTGTGAGAACTTATTGATTTATTTTTTAACAACCTGACAAGCTTGCCGAGCACTAGTTAATGAAAGCTATGTTTTCCATTGATAATTAATAGTGTTAGCAAGTTCCCTCAGCCTAACCTGCCAGCTAACCTACCACTACTACTACTCCTCTTCATCTCATATGGGACATAAGGCATCAGCAAAGATTCTCCACTTGTTCCAGTTGTTGGCAGCATGTTGTACCTCGTCCCATGATAGCCCTTTGAGTTCTTGTGTGACGTTTAGCCATGCCCCACACAAGACCTCACCAGACCTCTAAGAAGACCTCTAAAAAGAACTCTGCAGAAGACTTTTGATGGGACTAAGAGGGTCATGCTGCACCAGTTCTCACAGTTTGGGGGAGCTTGACAATAAGACCTTTGTTCCAGTTGTCTGGGATAGTTTCTTCATTCCAGGTGTCCTTGAAGAGGTCAGTAAGAAATTTGTTTGAAGTGTCAAGGTCAGCCTTCAGCATTTTTGCATGGATGGTAGTAAGTACAGCTACTTTTCCATTCTTCGTGGCAAGTCTGATTTCTGCCTCAGTTGGCAGGCTGGGGCGCCACACAAGGGGGGCACCAAAGCGATGCGGGAAAATTATTTCTCTAGTCGGCATTTTAAATCTAATAATAGATTAGATTATATCATGCAGTGTTGAGGCTGTCATTTTCAGCATCTACATGGATGTTAAAATCACCCACTATAATTATTTTATCTGAACTG
>JAVDPK010002711.1:111869-132023 GCA_034780415.1 Cichlasoma orientale | reverse complement strand
CACACACACACACACACACACACACACACACACACACACACACACACACACACACACACACACACACACACTAATGATTAACAGCTAGTTTGTGTTGCTCTGCAGCGCGTAAAGGAGGCAGAAAACCAAAAATATTCAGATTAAAAGATGGTTGAAAATCTCACTTACAGACGATACATTTCATGAAGCCAGCATTATGCTGTCTGCACTGGTGTGCTCCAAATAATAATAACTACTGACTCACTGTTTTCTGTGTCTTACAGAGATCATGGGAGGCTGTTGACATCTGACCTCGCCGTTAGCTCGAAGGACACGAGAGTAGCTTGAACACACCAAGGGGTGCACAGCGACTGGTCTGAACATGGCTGCCCACCGAATCAGAGCCACCACAAACAACAACGTTTCGCTCCCTCGCTGCAAATCAGAGGGAACGCTCATTGATCTCACCGAAGGAGTGTCAGAAGCCAGTCTCACTGATGTCAAAGGTCAGCAGGCCCGAAAGTGGATTGAAAGTGGAGAGAGTTTGCTCACTTCCAAAGAAATGAACAGTCTCTAATTTTATGGTAGTTTTATTTTAATGGAGAGAGACAGAATATCAACCAAAGATCAGCACAGTGCTAGGACCTTTCTTGTAGTTTTCTCCATTAAAAATGAAACTAGCATAAAAGTAGAGACTTCATTTCTTTGGAAGAGAGCAACCTTACATATTCAGCAGGGGATCAAATAATAATTTCCCTCACTGTACCTCTGTTACAGCGGTGAAAAGTAATCAAAAGGACATTCTGTTTTGTTCAATCTTTCCCGGCCAGAAAAAGAGGAGTATGAACTAGTGAGAGACCTTTCGTTCCATGTCTCTGCAGCTGGTAGTGACACTCTATAGCTAAATATAAATGGCTTAATGGTGTCATCTTTGCAAGCTTAATTTTTATGCTAATGGTTCTGCACGTGTAGACCAAAAATATTTAGTTCTTGAAATAATTTGCAATTACAAAATTTCTATTAAAGCTCTATTTCTAGAAGTTCTGTATTTTAAACGTTATCACTCCTGTACAGAAACACAGTAAAGCACCTGCTTTATGCCATCAAATACATGATGATGTATTTCCCCATAAAAATATCACATGTTTTTCTTTTAGTGATGGTTGTTCTTTTTTTTTTTTTCTTTTTTTTTTCCAGTGCCTTCTCCCAGTGCCTTACGACTGGACACGACTGCCTCCTTCGGCACGGCCAGGGAGGTTGTTGCCATTAAGGACTACTGCCCTTCTAGCTTCACCACCCTGAAGTTCTCTAAAGGGGACCGCCTCTATGTTCTGGACTCGTCAGGAGGGGAGTGGTGGTATGCCCACAATAACAAAGAGATGGGCTACATTCCTTCAGCATATGTGGAGCCCATCAACTACAGAGACTCGTCCTTCAGCGACAGTGGGATGATTGACACCGTGGGAGACTGTAACGAGGAGGCAGCCAAAGAAATGGACCTTCTAGGAGAGTGGGCAGGAGTGATTCTGAAACCAACCACCTTCCAAAACGGAAATCCTTTTGAAACAAACCATACCTCTACAAATCCCTTTCTGAATGGGGGTCCTCAGAGCTCACTTGATCAAAACAGTAATGAAAAATCTGTTGATCTTCTTCTGTTTGATACTCTCACTCCATCATTGCCCAACTCCACCAGCAGTACTGCCGACATCAATGGTTTTGGCAGTGGTGTTACCAGTTTGAACCCTCTTAGTCCTGCTGTGGGGGCAGGGCAAATTTTGCGCAGGGACAACCCATTTTTTAGAAGCAAACGTTCCTACAGTCTGTCTGAGCTGTCCATCCTGCAGGCACAAGCCGATGCTCCTCAGGCCTCCGCTAGTTTCTTTGGAGGCCTTAAAGCACCGGCGCCAGAGCAGTTCCAGAGCAGAGAGGATTTCCGGACTGCATGGCTCACGCACCGCAAGTTGGCCAGGTCCTGCCATGATTTGGATTCACTGGGTCAGAACCCAGGCTGGGGCCAAACGCAGCCAGTGGAGACTAACATCGTCTGTCGACTAGATAGCTCAGGTGGCGCTGTTCAGCTTCCGGACACCAGCATCAGCATCCACGTACCCGAGGGCCATGTTGCCCCGGGGGACACACAGCAGATTTCAATTAAAGCTCTGCTAGACCCGCCGCTAGAGCTCAACAATGACCGGTGTACCACTGTCAGCCCTGTGGTGGAGATTAAACTCAGCAACATGGAAACAAAGACCACTGTTACATTGGAGATGAAAGTGTCTGTTGTGGTGAAAATGGAGAGCAGGCAGATGACTGAAGTCTTGTGTGTACGAAGTGATTGTAAAGAAGGACCTTACACTCCTGTTCCTCAGGCGTACATGTACGGGGACACAGTCCAGGTGTGCCTGGACAACCTTGAACCATGCATGTATGTGTGTGTTGTGGCTCAGGCTCAGTCCTTATCTCCAAATTCCACAGTTTGGGAGCACGTGGTTAAGAAGATCACCTTAGGAGTGTACGGTCCCAAACATATTCACCCATCTTTCAAAACAGTTGTGGCTATATTTGGCCATGATTGTGCACCAAAGACACTGTTGGTGAGTGAGGTTGGCAAGCAGGCCCAGTCTGCACCACCAGTTGCTCTCCAGCTGTGGGGCAAACACCAGTTTATCCTGTCCCGACCACAGGACCTCCGTGTTGGAGTTTACTCCAACATGGCCAATTACGACGTAAAGTCTAGTGAGCAGGCCAGGGTGGTTCGAGGCTTCCAAGTTAAGCTAGGCAAAGTCAGCCGGCTTGTCTATGTCATTGTGTCACGCAACGCAGATGATGTGTCCGATTTCACCTTAAGAATCCAGGTCAAAGATGACCAAGATTGCATACTGGCCCAGTTTTGTGTCCAGACACCAACACCGCCACCCAAAGCAGGCCCAAAGACATCAGTGCAGCGGCGATTCCTGAAGAAGAAGGAAGTTGGTAAGATCGTCTTGTCTCCTCTTGCCATTGCCACTAAGTATCCCGTTTTCCAGGACAGGAGAATAAACAACCTGAAGTTTGGAAAATTAATTAAAACTGTCATACGACAAACAAAAAATCAGTACTTGCTTGAGTACAGAAAAGGAGATTTTGTAGCTCTGTTGAGTGAGGAGAAGATCAAGCTGAAAGGCCAGCTGTGGACAAAAGAGTGGTACATTGGGTATTATCAGGGCAGAATGGGACTTGTTCATTGTAAGAATGTGCTAGTGGTCGGCAAAGTTAAGCCAATTTACTTCAGCGGGCCCGACCTTACGACGTCATTGCTACTGGAGCAGATACTGAAGCCCTGCAAGTTTCTCACATACATTTACGCCTCTGTAAGAACTATTCTGATGGAGAACATCGGCAACTGGCGAGCATTCGCAGACGCCCTTGGATACGTCAACCTGCCCTTAACGCATTTCTGCCGCGCAGAGCTGGACAGCGAACCAGAGAGGGTTGCATCAGTGTTGGAGAGCCTGAAGGAAGACTGCAACAATGCAGAGAGCAAAGAGAGGAAGTCCTTCCAGAAGGAACTCCTGACGGTAAGTTACTACCTTGGCATTCTCCTCTGTAGCTGTGACATTGGCGTTTTCTTTGAGCTGCTGATTTGTAAAAAATGCAAATTGTTCTTTTCTGTTTTAACTTTTCAGTTGGATATGTTTTGTCCTTCATTTGTCCAGTTAGATGCATTATTTGTTTCTCTCTTTATCCATCTGGTTGGACACTTCTTTCTTGGAGCACAATCCTCCCTCTCCTGTGTTATCTTCCCACAGATGCTTTAGGCTTTAGGCTGTGGTCCAGTCTACTGATTCTGCTGGGAGTGCAGTCAATAAGTGCTGTGTAGGCATCGAGGTCTAATCAGGACCCGAGGAGCCGTGCAGAGCAGCAGAATACTTTGTCCCCATGAGTATGCTGATCTTACAAATCCAATAGATAGAATAGGCTGCACTAATAATTTTCTAACTTCATGTACATATAAATCAAACACGAGGAAGGAGAAAAAAAACCAAGCAGCGAACAGCTTAATGAAAATGCTCTTACTCTGGTATGTGCACTATAAAGACATTTCAGCAATAGAAGCACAGGAAATTCAATGAACTGATACAATGATACTGTGAGGCTAACTCTGACTGATGATGAGAAGTAACTCATACCCTACGTTTTGGTGGGAAAAAATGACTTTTTTTGGGGGAAAAATGAATGTTTGTCATTTGTATCAGTTACAACCATGATTTTTTTTTTTTACCACTGGTTGCCATAACTTGGGAAACAAATTTGAAAAGCCAAAAAATCCCATATTCTAAGCTTAGGTTTAGGAGTCATGGTTAGTGATACCCCTCAGGTGCACAGGTGCTTTTCAGCTCATAACACAAACCCTCCTGTTCACATCTCCTTTTTCAGCAGATTTTTTCAGGCCACTCTTTAGCCAAGTTTAACGTTTGTTGGGATTTTACTGGTGCTTTTCTTCTTAAGTGAACAGATGTGTCTGCAGCCTGGTCATGCATTGTGCTTTTCTCTTTTCAGTGCATTCAGCTTTTTTTTTTTTTTATAAGGCCAAAATGCTGAGCTGTGTTCACTGTAAACACACAAACCAGCTCCCCCTGGCACTTGGTTGTGCGTCTTCTGTCATGGAAATGTGGATTTTCAGCAGCGCCTCAGGCTGTCTGGGTAGCGAGCCTCATCCTTACATGCCTAAACGCACCGAACACTCTCATCATATCCAGTATGACTTATGCTTGTGGAACTGTGCTCCGTAAAATGTTGCATTTTTCATTTTATGGCTTTTATTTTACGTCTGTGTGTGTGCTTGGGATACTACAGCCTTTTTCGAGAGCGCTGTCCCCTTCTGACTTCAACCAATATTTCTGCACTTTGTTTCTGTATCAGTACATTATCCTCTTGAGAGTTTCTCAGAGGTCACAGACATCTTACAGCTGAAGTAACACCGAGCAGAAACACTGTAATTTACACAGGGTTGTAAACACTAGTTAGAAACATTTATAGACAGAGAAACTGCAGTATGGAAAAGAACATAATAAAAGGTGGTGACTGAAAATATGCCCTGCGGGGTAGTTTGAATATAAGCCTGTTTTTATGTTATTTCTGTCTGGATTACACCTAAACTACTGGTTACTGTCAGGACAATCGGAGCACGCAACCATCACTCAGATTCGGTATCACGAACGTTTTTGTTTTACCAGCATAAATGTGTTGTTTGCGCCGTGTGCAAATATCGTCCCCTTGAAAGTACATTCCTTTTTGCGTGCGTGGGCCTCAACATAAAGCCGCCCGAGTATAAAAAGACTGTCAGATGAAATCTTCCTCTCCTCTAGAAAAGGAACTATTTTGTGTGTCAGGGAGGACATTCTC
This sequence comes from Cichlasoma orientale, assembly GCA_034780415.1. Classification (NCBI taxonomy): domain Eukaryota; kingdom Metazoa; phylum Chordata; class Actinopteri; order Cichliformes; family Cichlidae; genus Cichlasoma; species Cichlasoma orientale. The sequence goes on along the minus strand of JAVDPK010002711.1, from coordinate 126,656 downwards.
CAATCATTCGCCTGCGTGCCATTTGACGTGGACAGAAGTCTATTTTTAGAAGAAAGAGAACCAAATCAAAAGCACTGTGGTAGTACCCCAGAGCTGCCTTTGTGTTTAAATGTCTGATGCTTTTCTAGTGTGCTGTGATTATCAGTAGAGAAAAGGAACATCAGCGCCGTGTGTGTGTGCACACATTCAGCATGGCCCTGCAATAAATCGCACTTGTCTTTCAGAGGTAGAGACGGTATTAACATGCGAGGAGATTATGTTATGTGCTGACATTGTAACGTTGCCACCGATGTGTCCTGTATTCCAGAGTGTTGCAGTCTGTGCCTAAGGTGCCATCTTTAAATGCCATGTTTTGGTCCACCAACAGTTCAGAACGATTTTTCTCTCATTTAGAACAAAAACCAAGCAAATCGTCGCACTGGAGAGGCAGAAACAAGAGAAGGATTTGAGTTTTTTTCCCTGTCATGTGAGTAACTCTTGCAGATCTTTCATAAACCATAAGAGGAAGGCAGAGCAGCAGGGAGGACTGTCACTCAGACTATCTCCCCATACGGCTGTGTGATGTTTTATTCAAGAGGAAAATAAGTGCAGGCTGTACAGTTGTACTCATATTCCTAATAAATCCTGCTATAATATTTTTCTGACTTTTTTACTTTCCCCAACATGTTAGACTACCTGGCTATTTATTAGCTACACTTCAACCAATCCGCTGTGTTCAGGCCAAAATGTTTTAGGGCAACCTAGGGTATTCTCCGGTGCCACCATCAGGTCTTCTGTGATAAACGTCATTCTGCTCTGCTAAGATTAATCCATTAAGTGACTGAACATTTTTGATGACCAGATCATGTTGTGATTTCTTTTTTTTTAAGTATTATAGGGAAAATTTCCACATTACAGTATCCAAAAATGACTAGATCAGTGTGACATAAATTGGTGACTTGTGTAGTTGCCAGTAACCAAGCTGTACCGCCGCTGTAGTGTTACAGCACGATGCTCAAAGTTATGTTGAGTGTAACTGTTGTAGCAGCAGATAACAGCACTGGCCTGCCCAGTGAAGCTGGCTGTGGGGGTAGCCGACTCCTCTGATGGTAAGCTAGCAGGAAACTTTACCCAGAGGATCGAATCACCAATTCTCCAGTCAGTGGATTACTCGGAGCCACACTCACCCCTTTGCATGGGATTACAAATGAATTTGTTGCAATGGCTGCATCTCAAGTAAAGGATGAAAAAGCTGTTTGAATATTCCATTAATTCTGCCACACCAATGTGAAGGCTGCACTGCGTTCTTCTCTTGTGTTACAGCAGAGTTAATAATTTCAGGCTGAGATCTGCTCATCAGACAAAAAAGACGGCATTTGAAGACATTGCTTTGGATTCCTGTTGGTCTTTTTTTTATTCATTGAAAAAGCTATTAAACAGCGAACTGATCGATCAGCGGTGGAAATAATTGTAAATTCTAAGCGACAAAAAGGGTTTCCCTGCTGCTGCGTGAACAGTGAAGCCTTTAGGTTTTAATCAACCCTTTAGCGCCAATACTGATAAGACTCTAATAGCTAAACTGCTAATGATGGTTTTTGTTTTTCTAGGTTTCCCATAGTTAATCTTTGAAAAGTTCAACGCTAGTCAGAATGCTAAATTAGGATTAAGGTGAAATAGTTTTGCTTTGCTAAGGCTGATTTTCAGAGAGCAGTACAGTGCATCAGCAGTTCTAGAGGTTGTTCCATAAAGTTTGTTTGTAGCAGCAGGCAGGTGCATAGCTGGATATTTATCGTCAGGTGTGACTGTGCTGGAGTTGGTTATTTTACCATTATTTAAAAAAAACATGTATTATAATGCTGTATTAATGTCTTACCTAAATTTTTTCTTGTAATAACACAGTTACTAACAGTAGATATGTGACAGTAAGAAAATGTGAGAGATGAGGGGGGTTAAATGTAACTTAAGCACACTAAATAGTGTAATAAATGGGGAGTGATTTCAGGCTTAGTGACAATTCTGTTGCCAACAGAACAATAAGGCTGTGTTGTGTATTAAGAGATCTGTTTACATTTAGAGTTCCCTGCAAATCATTTATTTGCGGAGCAGTTTGTGCTCCAACAGTAGAGGCTAAAAGCACCGTCAGGACCGCCTGCTAACAAATTCACAGGTCAAACCTGGCCAGATTTAAACTATGTTAATGGGCTGCGTTTATTTTCATGCTGAATTTCACCCTTTCAGACGCTGCTTTGAGCTTTAAAGTGAGCAGCTTTAAATCCGGTGTTTGAATGTCATTATAATTAATACATTATATGTGGAATTGTTTCAGTCTGTGAGTAATAACAGTGGTGTGAATATAGCTTCCGTCACACATGTAACAGTGTGGCCCTGCAGGGAGGCAGACGTGAGCTTCGCTGCTATGTAAAGAGTGTTTTTGTTGTTGTTGTTGGGGATAATGGAAACGATCCAAGTTGTGTCTGTTGAATCTCAGACCTGCAGATGTTTCCTGTTTCATTGTTCACAAACTAAACAGAAGATGCAGTTGCGGACCGGCAGGCGCCTGCAGTCCATACGACCTCATTGTCCTTCCCATAATCGTCCTTGACCCGGACCCTGCACGGAGGACCAATCTGATCTTGTCTGTGGCAGGTGGATGATGTGTGTTTAATGCGAGCGGCACAACAGATTGATATTTTAAATGTAAAAATTAGTAATAATCATTCAGTTACAGTACTCTGCAGAAGTCTTAAGCTGTCCTGCATTTCTTTATAATTTGCTAGAAAATGTGAAATAAGTGCAGTGATTTATTATAACATACGTGGAAAAGCAGAGTGGGCACAGAGCTTGAAAGTCAGTCTTTGGTATGACCACTTTTATTCTTCAACACTGAGCTCTGAGGCAGTAGTCTTCAGGAATAGTTCTCATGGCTTCCTGGATGGTGGATGCCTTTTCTCCTGTTCAGTGTTTGGAAGGCTGCATCTGCAAAGGAGATAGTTGGTGAGGTGAGTTTAGTGAGAGGAGCCACGGTTCTGCTGTAGTCCCTGCTGCAGAAACTGGTAAAGCCTAAGAAGCGCTACAGCTGTTTCTTAGAGGGCCATTCAGTCACTGATGCAGGCAGCAGCCACAGTTCAAAGGGTTTGTTTACAAAAACTGAGGTGAAGAGCAAATTGTCGGCACAACCTTTCGTTAAGGAAAGCGTGTGAGCAGAGTAACTAACTGGTAAGTGTGCAGGCACTTACCTGGGAAGGCAGTTGAATCCTTTGTGGGAAGCCACGTGGGTGTGGAGCACACACTGAGAGTTTCCTAACGATGGAAACACGGCGTAAAGATTTGTGAAGAAAGCAAAGCGCGGAGCAAAAGAGGAGCCGGATCGAACTGAAACTGAATGACCTGGTGAAGGTGGAGGGGAGGAGCTGGTCTTTAAAAGCACTGAAGTGTGATGAAGAATGGGCGTCAGGTGTGCGCATCCAGCTGCTTCACAATCTTATTAACTTCCGCACCCTCGGGTGGCAAACGTGTAAAGCACAAACACAAACATTCCTGAGGGCAAGAGAGAGCAGTGGAGGTGTCGAGACCCCGGCAGAAGGTGCTTTGTGAAAGATAAAAAAGATATAGGACAATATAGATATAGGAAAAAGATTTTTTTTTCAGAAACGCTGCATTTTGGTCCAAAGTTGTGAAATCCAGTTTCTATTAAATGTTCATTAAGTGAGAATTTGAAGCCTAATATAGAAGCAGATAGTTATTTTATACAGGAGCAATGAAGTCACTCTCGCTCTGTGCGTGTTGCAATCTGAGATTTTTGGTGATGCGTTTTGGTAACCGATCTGGACGTGTGTGCATGTTGGAGCATGTGAGACCCTCCCTTCCAAACTGTAATGGGAAAACCAAGAGAGAGAAAATGATGTGGTTTCAGTTTCAGCTCAGGGTTGAGAGATTCTGCTCATGTGTTCTGGAGTTTCACGCACAGCAGCAGCAAAACTTGAGCAGATGCTTTCATAACGTCAGGTCAGATCCATCCACTGCAAATCAGACTGAAGGGGAACGGCTGCAGTTCGAGGCTCTAAAAGTCTCATTGCGAATTGTAGCTTTTCTTTTAGCTTCCCCGATTTTTTCCACGTTATGATTAAAATTGTAGAAAGCTGTTATAAAATGGCACTCGCTTCAGCGCAGCTTAATTTCCAGCAAAATGCTGTATCTTTTATATTTTATTTTATTCATATTTAATGTTTTGGGAAATGCTATCGCTGTGAAAGTAAGAAAAAGAGGACAGAGCATAAATATGTTATAACACATTAAGTAAGTGGTATTATTTGTTAAGCTGCAATTCTACTTTTCTGGGGCTGTTGGAAGGGAATACACACGGATTCACATTCTTCAGACAAATGAGTGTTTCCTGATAACGGTATGGTTACATCAAAGAGGGAGATATTTCCCTCAGGGGTTGGTAAAGACCCACTTTTATCAAAAAATGTTATATTTATTGACGTGATAAGGAAATTACATGATTTCAACATTATGTTGTAATCAACTGAGTGTTGTGTGATTGAGAAATTCTGGGCAAGCTTTTACAGGTTCTCTCCACTCCCCTCTCAAGCTGTTGCAGGTTTCTTTCTAAGCCACCCCATTTCTCTCTCCTTATCTGCTCGTGTCCTGCTGTAACCTCTCCCCCCCCACACATGATGTTCAGGCACGTTCAGGTTTTAAAGTAAACTGTAAACCTGCCTGGTAGGTGCTTACTGAAACCCCATTCATTTGTCAACATAGATTTGCCATTGCAGTAATAGTGTGCATTTTAATGGAAAATGGGTAAAGCAATAGAAATTTTATGAACACCTCTCTGCAGTTTAATCATAAAAATCTGAGGGAACAAACTTTTAAATATCTAATGTTTTTTTCTGACAAGTCAGTGTCAGAAGCTTTTTGTCTTCCTCTTCTACAGAGAGTTGGAGACTGATTAAATCCTATTTTTATGATAATTTACCAGCATTTGTGGGGGAAATATAAATGACAAAGACAAAACATACTATAAGTAGCAAAATGCAAATGCAGTCGGGTCACCTGGGATGTTATGACAAGGCTTGTAGAGTTGAAGGGACAAGATTTAGACACCAAAAGCCATTATTTAAATACATTCACCCAGAAGATCCCTGGTTAGATTCCAAAGGGTGCAAATCCAGACTCATGGGGCTCCATCCACCAAGATGACTCCTCTGGAAATAAGGGATTAGCCAAAAGTACCTCACTTGCAGCAGCTGCAGTAAATGTAACAATGCTGCACACCATTATCAAGAGTGACCACTTTAAAGAAAGAAGTGGAGTATAATGGTCTGCCTGTGGTGTCCTTAAATGGCTGAACAGACCAACGTTTTCAGTGTGGACACTGATGCGAGGTGCTAGAAGTGTGACTGTGCTGCTTTTCTCTGCTGGCTTGTTGAAGCCCGTTTGCAGTGGCTTTTCTGTGGCAGCCTGTTTATCTCTGTGGAAAGTGGTAAATAGTTTTAAAAAAATCCACACAACTTTGCAAGATCTCTGCAAGGTCTTCTCAGTTTGGTCCATCCAGACATCCACTGAACAGCATTAAGTCTGATGAGGCTTTTGTATTACTGTACATTACCTGTCCGTCTCAGCTAGTGTGTATTGATGGTGATGGCCGTGCTGTCAGTCTTGGCTTCTTCAATAACACTGATGTTACAAAGAGTGTAAGAGTACAAAGAGAATTTTGTGTTTGCTCACTACCTTTACTGGGTAATGAACACATTTTCTGCTTTCACCCTTAAAAAGGACCAAATCACTGCGAGCTTCGGTCTTACAACTGAATTTCTTCTGTTCAGCTGGAGCAAGGGAAGCACCGAAGAACCCCAACCGCACCCCTCCTCCTCCATCCTGTTCTTCCTTTCAGTCAGATGCCGGTGTACAGATTCCAGAAGATCTTGAGGCATGAGACCACATTGGGGGGGGGGGGGGGCTCTGTTGTATCTCCGAGCTAAAAGGGGATTTTCATTTCAAAGCTCTCACTCAGCTCTGCAGCTGAACATCTGACCCTGCTGAATTACTTGCAGTGAGATCAGTGGAGCAAATCGAGCCTGGGAATAATAATAACATCCTATTTCTGGAGGAGGACTGAAAAATGGCAAGGCCCATTATATGCGATTTGCACTCTGCTGTGCCATTTTTGTACACAGATCAGCCTAGAGGTTTTTTTTTTTTTAACCATCCCTGGGCTCCTTCCTCTTTTTTCCCCCCTTTGCTTCCTCTTCCCCCCTCTTTCAGTGGTTGGGTGTGGTGAGCTGCTGCTTCTGGAATAATTGTCTGAACAACAGATCGCTTACTCTCGAGAGATTCAGCCTTTCGGGGAGTTATTTAAGAATCAGGAGAATTCAAGTGCAGGGTCAAAACCAGCAGTCGGGCTCTCTGATCTCTCCAAGGTTTTGCTTTTGAGGTTGACGCCGCTGCTCACAAAGTGGTAACGAGATGAGAAAGAACACTTAGCACCAAACTGGGAAGAGAATGAAAGCGCAAAGACACTGTAGAGGCTGAGGAGCGTAGAGGCTGAAAATGGGTGAGGTGGAGGAAGTCAGACGGAAAATGAAGATGGGATAGAAAAATAATAAAGAGGAGATTGAAGTGGAGAGATTGAGTGTCAGTTTTCTAGCTGAGGTTAAAAAAGTGAAACAGGAAGACTGAAGAAACAAATCATTTATCAAAACTCTCATTGGTGGTCACACCTAAGCTTCAGTTTCTACACATCTGAAAGATGTGTGCGTGTGTGTGTGTGTGTGTGCGTGTTGCTGTCTGACGACAGACACTGAAACCACCCGCTTCGTTCGTTTCCACATCGACGTTATCTCTGAAAATATGTCTGCAGGAATTTTCTTCTCATTTTGACAAGCAGATGATTTATGCAGCGGGGAGAGCTGCAGGGCTTCAGAGCACTGATTGCTGAGCTGGTGAAACAAACTCAGTGGCATTTAATGAACACACACACACACATTCGGAGAGTCTCATAACACATGGAGCAGCTGACATTATGGAAAAACACAGCACAGCAGTAGATTCCTCTATAGAGGCAGAGCATTGTCCCTCTGCACAGAAGCTTTTTAAATGGCAATAATGGCAGCATACGCGGCTCGGCCTTCTGCAGAGCAATTATTAGTTTAAAATCAGACTCAGTGACTGGGAGCGACGCTCTGTGATAAATACTTTACAACACGCCATCAAAAATTTACAGCAAGGAGAATATTTCCAACCGCCAAGACGCTTCAGAAAAAGACCAAAGTGCAGCTTCACAGAACCTCTTCTTGAACCTCAGACAGTGAAATGGACCTCATTACTGTAATAAAAAAATACAGTCAAGGACCCGTACTATACCTGGAGCTACACCAGCATTACAGAGCACATGTAAGATTTGGTTTGTAACATATTTACTTTGAACGTTGATCAAGCCACACATCATTCAGCAATTAAACACATGGTTTGTTAAGCTGGAAAAATTAGGTTTACATTTGTTAAGGACTCTGAGCGTACAGCCAGCCCTCAGCAACGCTGCAGCCACTGACTGAATGAAAGAGGAAAGGCACATTAATGTTCCCAAATGCAGATGGTGTTAAAAATGCACCCGCCTCACTAATGTTTGAAAAGAACTGTACACTATAAAAAATAACTGTTCATTATAAAAAATAACTGTACACTATAAAAAATAACTGTTCACAATAAAAAATAACTGTTCACAATAACCAACATAAAACTTTGAACTAACAAAAAAAAAAATGCTTTTAATTAAAGTAACACTTAAAGTTTAAAATGTAAAATAAAAAAACTCAAACAGACTGATTACTGACCACTCAGTCCATCATAGGTATGATGGGGTATAAGGGTCCGTGCTACAGCCAACAGTTATTACACCACTGTGCTACTACCTTAGACCAGTGTTATAATAATAACCACCAGGCCACCAATGGCCCGTCTGGATTTGAATCTTCATGGTGACCAATCACTTCTTTGTTTATTGGGTCTTCTGTTTCTTTTCTATTTTTGTGTGCTTTCATAAAGTTCCTTTTCTGGAGTGTGAATGTTTATTCTCTTTTTTTGGAAATAGTACGTTTACATTATAATAGCAGTATACAGCAAAATAAAAGCATGTGAGTTAAAGTAAACTTTAGAGATTTCTGTTGCAGCCTTGTTTATAAAATCGAAGTCTCTGAACCTACAAAATACAATAAATATGTTTTTATTTTCAAAATGTTTATTGACTGTCAGTCCAACTGTTTCTCTGCACTGCAGTAAACAGACTCTAATATTGTTACACAGCAGACTTAAACTTGTGTTGAGACAGGAAGTGTTCTCCTTTATTTTGTTAGGAATTTCCTGTTGTTATCCGACAAGGAAACAGGTGCTTGTATTGCTAAAATCCTCCCCTTAACATCCACAAAGATATCCAGAACAAAACAAACGCTGTGTGATTCGTTCTGTCAGTCAAAGTCCAAATCAAACTGTATTTGTAGAATTTTCCCAGAAGTGTCTGAATGACTCAGTTTGCTTTTCTGTCTTTGATGTAATGTGGTGGCAGATGAGCATTCCAGCAGAACAGCGAGCGCCGTCTGATTGGCCCCCAGCCGCCGCTATCTCATCCTCTGGTCTCGTCTCAGAGTGAGAGAGGCTGCTGGAGCATGACATCTGCATTCCTCACCCCCTCCCCCAGTCTCCCTCCATACTCAACCCCCCCACCCCCCTTCATATCCTGCCGTTCCACACATTCCTGCACATCCAGCTGAGGTCCAAAGGGGAGCTTTAAACTCACCTACGCTTTGTTGAGTCTGCAAGTCAAAGGCTGCATCCGAGTGTGTGCCTGTGTGCCGAGTGTGTGTCTTTGTGAGGACCAATTTGACTTCCATGCACTATAGGAATATTTTTTTTAAGTAGTGGGGACATTTTTTAGAGAGTTTTCAGTCAGCCTTTTAAAACTGGTTTCCAATGAAGTGATGGTGTCCAGTTCCATGCAGTTCCACCAAAAAGAGAAATGGTACCATTGACAGAAACCTGGGACCAGCACAGCACCATGAAAGTGCTGGAACTAAAGTTTACATCAGGGGCTGTGTGGGAGGGGCTGCCATAAAAGAAAAGACGCACAAACAGAAAAATCAATGAATAACTTGAGTGGGAATGATCGCAATCGTAGGAAGGCTACGTAATAATCGGTCATTAAACCTGTTGAAATGCTGGCAAAAAGGGACCCAGGTAGAACTGACTCTGCAGCATCCCACTGGAGATTTTGGAAGGCGGGCAGGAAGGACATTTGAGATGATTCTTGGAAAGTCTGGATATTTGTTGGTCTTTTTTGTCTCACCATAGCGTCTGTAAAGTGCTGGATTTAGACTTGGTTTCATAATTAACTTTAGCATTAGGTGTTTGACATGTTGCTTAATGAAGCACTTTGCAATGTGTCGTATGAAAATTGCTCCATACATAGATATAAGCATTAGGGCCTCTAGAATACACTACGTCCTCACAAGCATGCACGCAAAGGTCAGCACACATTAGTGGAAATGTGCTTGCATTTGCATGCGCCTCATTTGTATTTGCAAATCTGCTGTGACGTGCGGCAGGTTCTCTCTGCTGTGGGAACAGACTGAGTCGCCACAGCTTTTAGTTTTCCCACAATCACCAGTCATCTGGGCAGAATTGACAGAGACAGAGAGGTTGCAGGGGCTGATGGGAGGGGCCGGGCTCCTGTCCAGACCAGTTAAACCCAAACAAACAGGAACCACTTTGGCATGATGCATTTTTCTTTCTTCACTTTGCCCCTCTCACTTGCAGCAAAGTCCGAGGATGGAGATGTTGTTCAGCTGTCCTAACTTTGGTCAGAAGAAAGCTCGATATTTACTGCTTATCACTGACTCTGATCTAACTAAAGCATGGTGTGGTAAAAGACTCAAGACATTTTATTACCAAATTGGGGCAATTTATAAAAAATGTGGGACATTTTGGACATCGGGCATCAGTGTTGATCAGCTGCATTCCTCACATAAGCTCAGATTTGTCATAAATGTGCTGCTGAAGCAACACACGGCTTTCACTTCTATATCCAACACGCAGCATCTGAAAAATGCACAAAGTGGAGGTTTGCAGGGGGTTAGAGAGGTAAGCTGTGGAAAATAACACAGGATCAAGTCAGTGGAATGAAACCTGTACATTTATTAGTGTCTTTGTAGAAGGTGATTTCTGTCAAACCTCCCTCACTTCTGTTCACTTTCTATCTTCTCCAGACTTTTTGTTAACACACTGATTCCCAGCCAGAGCTCATATCTGTTTGTTTTTTTTCCAGCCGTTTATGTGTCCACAGTCAAGAATTGAATCTGTACCTACCTCCATCACTTCAGGCTGAATCTTTTTTAGAAATGATTTATTTATACCCCCCATCTAAGATCCTCTCCCTGTCCTTTCCCCGCAGGCCCTATTGAAGATGGACTGTCAGGGTCTCGTGGCCCGACTGGTGATGGACTTCGTCCTCCTCACCACCGCCGTGGAGGTGGCCGGACGCTGGAGGGAGCTGGCTGAGAGGCTCGCCAAGGTTTCGCGCCAGCAGATGGACGCTTACGAGGCGCCACACCGCGACAAGAACGGGGTGGTGGACAGTGAGGTACGCCTGTCTTACAAGACAAAGCGAAAGGATTTTACACAACAATAACTTAAATTGCAGCTGCCAAAACAACTAATTTATTCTGTACAACCCTGATCGGCTTTTTGTGTTAACAATTTTAAGACTGAGCGGTGAGTTTTTTGTCTGTTGTTTCATGTTCCCCAGAGGATGAAACCACCTGACTGCGGCGATGCAGACTTTCTCTAGATTCATTACAAACTTCCCATTGTTGGCTTTGACTGAATATTTGAAATGTCAAATGTGAATTTAGCCCAGATATTCAGTTTCCCCTCAAGATTAATTATGACTGACTTTTCATCGAGTCACCATGTCAGAAGTTGAGTATTTCCACTAGAAGACCAACAATGGCACAGCATGTGTGACAGCAGTGCCTGATAAAATCATCTGTTGCTGTTAGCCAGCTAGCTAACTGACACTGTATCCTCCTCCTGCAGGCTGGTAGTGCCTCCCCTTCCATGACTTTGCAAAGATAGCAGCCATTGAGGGTGATAAGCGTACGCTGTGCCACACCCAGCTTTTGACTGTTACGAGTCCAGTGAACACAGCGCGCCGCTTATAGCCGGCACTGCCTCAGAATGAATGCATTTATGCACACAAGTGGGAAGTGCAAAGATGGAAGTGTGCAATTTATTGGGATGCTAATGTTAGCATTCGAAGCATTGCTGTTGCTAAGCACAGTCATTCAGAGCTGCTAAAATAGAAGGAGATTCCTAACCTGATGATTGTGTTTTAAAGGAATCGTGCAGCATTATGAGAAATATGAATTATTCATTAATTATTTGCTTTTAACCAAGAACCTTTCCCTTCTGTGAAAATCACATTTCTTTTTACTTTGTTAGCATTTTTTAGATGCTAGAAGACAAAACAAGCTAAGTCAGCACCATGGCTAAGAGTCTTCATCAGTGCCAGTCTCAAACCTCAGGACCCGTCCTGTCAGCATGAAGAGCGGGGTTAACTTAATAACATGCAGTAAAAAAACAGAGTGCATCTTTATCGTTCTGTCAGTAGGTGATGCTTTTCAGACACGTCGGTGTCCCAGCAGATCACGGGACCTTTGTTTCTCTGCCTGTCTGCAGGCCATGTGGAAGCCGGCGTATGACTTCCTGGTCACATGGGCGGCCCAGATTGGCGACAGCTACAGGGATGTGATCCAGGAGCTTCACATGGGCCTGGACAAGATGAAGAACCCCATCACCAAACGCTGGAAGCACCTGACCGGCACGCTCATCCTGGTCAACTGCTTGGATGTCCTGCGGAGCTCCGCCTTCAGCCCTGCTGCTCAGGATGACTACGCCATCTGAACCCTAGTGTTGCCCCACACCAGCGCACCTTGCTCTTTTTTTTTTTAAGTTACACCGTTTTAAATGCTGCATATCAGCCGTTTGCTTACTCTGAATGCCACTACTGCTGTCGTATGTTGTCGATCCAGCAGCGTTGCCTTCAGCTCTTTGTGCCCAGGGCAACGTCACCAGACTGGCCCCACGGCCCCGCCAAACAACACAGTGCTGTATGGAGCTCGCAGTATTCACAGAGACTCTTTTAATAGCTTCCGTCTTGCACAGTTATGTATTTTTGTACTCTTATTATGGCACAGCAGTTTTTTAAAGCAACACTTTGAAGCATTTGGTTAAGAACTGTGGATTGAATGCCAAGAAAGACATTTTTTTATTAAGAAAAGACCTTTTTAGATATTGTATCCTGTAGCCTCACATGTCAGATCTGTTCTATTTATTTATACATGAAGGAGAAACATCATTTCTAGTCCTCGTTCAGGTTCTCTCTCACTGTGGTCCTTCACATTTCAGAGATCCAAATATTTTGCTGTCCTTCTCTATTTTCTAAGATCTGGGACTGAAGATAACTGAATCATTTATTAATATTGCACACTCAGATTTAATTAAGCTTTTACACTGAAACACCTGGTGTTTTTGTAGACAATAATAGATTTACACTGATTATTTCGTTTGAGCGCAATTTGAAACCCTTGTCTCAGTTTTATGACATCATGAGTTGATTATCTTTGAGTTTGGACTGATGGTCGGCAAAAACAAGAAGTCTGAAAATGAGTTTGTTTTCAGACTTAACTTACGGTGTGAAGTGTGACCTCGTCAGCATCCGTCGATAAATCAGTCTCAGCTCAAACGCCGCTTATTCGCTTTGTTTTGGAGCGGAATCAGTTTCCCCAAACTTTCCGACATCTCATCCACGTTTGACTGAGAGTATACTCATACTGGCCAGCTTTAACTTTAACCCCCCGGAGTCCAGTTCGTTCGACGAGTGCGAATGAAGCATGTGAACCCTGGCCCACATGTGGGAGAGACGGGTCTCTCAAAGAGTACAGCTTTTCAGAACTTTATTTCGGGGCAGAGTCTTCAAAATCGGCTGCTCCTTTTTCCGGGTCACCGCGGCCGCTCATTTGCCTCATCTCACCCTATACCTAACATCCTCTTCTGTCAATAATAATTGCCCAAATAAGTGCCTGGAGGCATTTCAAGTTAGTTGCCAACTTGCTTTTAGAAGAACTTTGACAGGATGCATGTGATGCGCTTGCTAACTGTCCCCAAACACAGAAATCAAATGCTTCCTGCTGCCTCCATTTGCACAACTGAAAACTTGGTTTTAAAGTGGACCTCAACTCATTTTCAGTGTAGTGTTGAGTTCAAAATAATGCTTTGTTTCATACATGGCCCTCAGTTCCTCCTCTGGCCGAAACTACTGTTTCCCTCTTTAAGCCAGCTGTCCTCTGATTGGCTGCCCTTCATAAAGAAGGTTTGAATACTGTGAGTCCATTCTCACAGTCAGAGATCTGAGCCTGAGATGACCATATTAGGAACATTACTTCACACTGACATCATAAAGAGCCAAAAGTAGAAAAGCAAATAGAGTATTTAGTGTGAAGCCGGAGCTTTTGGCTCACAGGTTTTCTTAGGCTCACCTTAAATAACTGCTTCATTTTTGAGAGGACACTTTGTCACTGTGACCCAAAATGACTCCAAGTAAGACACAAAGTAAATTTAATTCTGAACTGCATTGTGCTTTGGGAGAGTGCTTTGGTAGTATCATGATGAAGTGTGCGTGCCTGCGAGGGGGTTCAGATGCTCTTTTAATTTCAGGATAAAGTAAAAACAGGGAGAAGAGCAGCGGAGTCAGATATGGGGAGAAAAACTGAAGCATATTAGCCTCAAAAGCACAAAATGGGGATTTGGGAGGGGGGCAGTCGAGATGGGGCGTGAGACTCTGTGCCGTGTGTGCGTGTGAACTGAACTGGCTGAGATCAAAATAAAATAAACAGAGTACACTCACTGAGAATTAGGATTGTAGACCGATTAACAATCACCTTGAACTCTAACCTCCACATAGCAACCAAACTCTCACCTCTAACCTCTGAACTCTCTTGTCTTCAGTTTGTGTTATACTTCTGTAAAATCTCGTTTTTTTATACAAAGCTTGCCAAAAATGAATAGAGCTCTACACAAATGACCATGTACAATGTTGAGACCACTGTTGTAATGACACTGTCTATCAAAGCTTCTCTGGCTTTTGTCCCAGTGCTGCATACTGTATAATGTGCTAGCAACACAGCCAGTGTTGAGTTTGAAATCATTTTTGTGACTGCATACTTTTGTGGAAAGGACTCTAAATAAAATGTAAATATTTGTACACACCATTTGTGAGAATTCACTCGCTGCTGCCTATGCAAACACCCCCCCAGACAGAGTACCACAGTCAGGAGACTTCTTATCTGAAGCAGGGCGACAAGCCGTCATGTTGCAGGTGTTATCAATGCTCTGTTTGTGGAAGAAATGCACCGGCTGAGAAAGTGCACAGTGGGAGGTGGATGGGACACAGGAGGGAGAGTTCTGGGCAGTTTCTGGGTGTAGATAGCGCAACCAAGAGGAACTCGCAAGATTGGAGAATGGATCCAGCAGCATAAAAATGTGGATAATCTTAACCAGTCTAATTATTGTCAAGCTGCCCTCATCATACTGTCCATTCATCAATATCGATTCATAGATACAGGGGCGCAGTTATATACTTTCTGAGGTGTATGCGGACACATTTTTAGCCCCCCCCCCTCCCCCAACCCACACACATGCACACACCCTCTCAAGGTTTACTGTGTTCATGTGTGCAGATCTCACTTATTCATG
>JAVDPK010002711.1:97636-111478 GCA_034780415.1 Cichlasoma orientale | reverse complement strand
GGGAAGGAGCACAGGGGCGCCGAATCAGTGCCTCTGTTATTGATCATATCATATGCACGTCTGTTAAATACAGAAAATGCCGACTAGAGAAATAATTTTCCCGCATCCCTTTGGCGCCCCCCCCTTGTGCGGCGCCCCTATGCATTGCATATAGTGCATACCCACTTTTTGCGCCACTGCATAAATATACACTCCCCTCCAAAAGTACTGGAACAGTGAGTTCAATCTTTTTATAAAAACATTCGGCTTTGACATTTAAAGATGAATATAAGACAAAAGATATTTCGATCTGGATCTGATACACAGCTCAGAAGCAACAACCTCGAGAGGGCAGGAGTGACGGTATCACAGTCTGCTGTTCACAGAAGTTCAGAGACAAGCCTCAGAAATCCTGGCACTGATGAGACAAACCGTCACCAAGGTGATGGAAAGGCTCAAGTTTGGAGAAAGAAAGGATGCGCTCAGGACCCCGAACACACGAGCTCACCTGTGAAACACAGTGGAGGTGATGTCACGGCTTGGGCTTCATAGCTTCTTCTGGGACGGGCTCATTAATCTTCATTGATGATGTCACACATGATGGCAGCAGTACAATGAGCTCAGAAGTCTCCAGAAACATTTAAAGAAAGATGCAACCAAACTGATTGGAGATCCTTCACTTAGTCTCTGACTAATGTAAGGTATTACCACACCTTCCCTGAAAGCAACTGTCTGCAAGTCATGTGTCAGTAGTCAGTTGTCATATGATAGTAGCACCCTGTCTGTTATGTTGAGAGAATAAGAAAATGAAGACAGCTAATTATAGGTCATGTGAGCCCAGAGCCACCAGATCTTAATTGAGTAAAAATGAGTGTCTCTGCTTCTTTACTCGGATAATTGAGAGGATTTCCACACATAAAAAAAAAGGTCTGTAACTTTGTGGCTCATTCTCTCTTTCCAAATCTCTCTCTCTCTCCCTTTTCCTGCCTCTCACTCTCTGCGCCGTAAAAGCAAGCAGACATTAATTAAATACACAGATTAATGGAGGAGAAAAAAGAGCCAAAAGGAGTAGAATTAATTACTGCAGAGTACGGGCTGACAGGCTTCAAATCCTTGCCTGGAGTGCCAGTAATGAGCTCCCCCAGGGTGACGGGGCTTACAGACCAGCACACAGCACCGTACTTAGTTTCAAAATCCAGGGATAATCTGTACAAAGAGACGACTCACTCAACATGTTGACTTTTTCATTGTCGTGTCCGACGTGTCCGGGATGTTCGTTCGGCGGGATTTTAAATTTTTAATCACTGCAGTCAATGAGCTTAAAGCGTTGGTTTCCAAAGAAATGTCTTAAACATTCTACATGCGAGCGATGCTTTATATGAATAAGTGGATTACAGTCTAAGCCTGCAGGTCTCACGTCATACACAGGTACAAACCAGAAAGGACACGTTGAAACTAGTAATCTGCTCATTTGTGCGCACACTGTACATTATTACAGGGGTTTGATTCTTTATGTCCCCGCCTCTCTTTCTGCTCATGCTCTCTGAATGATGTTTCCATTTCCATAATGCTGCTTCTAAATTTGGATCCATTGTGATGCGGCGCATGATGCAGGAAGTCAGAGTTCTCTAGCAATGCACAAAAGCCATCCGCTGCCTCGAATCAGAAATGCTTTTTTTGTTCTCCTAACCTTTTACAATCCCAATCCCAAAAAAGTTGGAATGCTGAGTGAAATGGAAACAAAAACAGAATGCTGCGATTTGCATATCTCATAAACTTATATTTTATTCACAGCAGAAGATAGAAAACAGCAAATGTTTAAACTGAAACATTTCAGCTCATTTTAAATTTGATGGCACCAATCTCTAAAAAAAAAACAGCAGCTGCAAATTGTGGAACAATTTCAGAATAATTTTCCTAAATGTAAAAATGCAAAGATTTTGAATGTCTCATCATCTACAGTGCAGATATCATCAAAATGCTCCAAGAATCTGGAGAAATCTCTGTGCACAAGAGACAAGAGCAAAAATCAATACTGGATGCCCGTGGTCTTCAGGCCCTCAGGCAGCGCTGCATTAAAAGCAGGCATGGAAATCAGTGCATGTGCTCCGGAACACTTCCAGAAATCACCGCCCGTGAGCTCAGCTCACCGTGCCGTCCACAGATGCAGGCTAAAGCTCCATCATGCAAAGAAGAAGCCGGATGTGAACATGATCCAGGAAGACTGCTGTCCTCTCTGAGCCAAAGCTCATTTAAAATGGACTGAGACAACGTGGAAAAGTGTTCTGTCGTCAGACAAATGGACCTTTAAAGTTCTTTTTGAAAAACATGGATGCTGCACCCTTTGGGCTACAGAGGAAAGGGAGCTTGAGGCTTGTTATCAGCTCTCATTTCAAAAGCCTGCATCTCTGATGGTAGGCTGCTGATTCCAAAGTGCCTATAGAATCAGTGCTGAAAGGTGGGGGTGTAGTTTTGTGGGGGATATTGTCCTGCACACTCGCCTGCCTGAGTATTGCTGCTGAGCGTGGCCACAGTGTACCCATCTTCTGGTGGCTGCTGCCTGCAGGATAGTGTGCCATGTCACACCATCTCAAACTGGTTTTTGAACATAATGAATTCACTGTACTCAGACGGCCTCCACAGTCACCACATCCCATATATGAATATATGTAACAGTCTCCTTAAAGGCTGCCTGTCAGAAGGCAATCTTCTTCTCAGAAATACTCCCAAAGGAAACATGCACAATATTAGAAAACCCAGATAATAAAGCTAATGCCAAAGAAGTTTCAAGGAGCCGAAGCTTTACACTGCAGACCTCACCCTAATTAAAGAAATATGAACTGTATTTTAGAGACAAATGTCTGACAGGAAATCAGTCAACAAGGGGTGAAAATCGACCATAAGCACACAGCAGTGTTTGTCCAAATACTTTAGGGTACTTTAAATACTCAGTGCAATTCAGACAGCATGAAACGCCCATTTTCTAATACAACAGGACAGCTTAGTTGAGACTAATTGGTTCTTGATAGACGTGACAGCCTTTAGAAACATTTTCCACAATTGTCTTCCCAGCTGAACGTCAACAAAGAAGTCAAAGACTGAGAGCAGCCAGCTCTGACTCTGCCGACTGTGCTTTTTTTTTTTTTGCTTTTTCATAAAGCACGACAGCTCCTTCTGTCAACAGCAGCGGCCAAATGTCAGTTTAACTACAGCTGAGACTGTGACAAAAGCGCCAGCTGAAGAGGCGCTCAGTGTAATTCGAGTCATTTCTTATCATTGCGCTGTCATTTGGCTGTGGCAGCTATCAAGAGCACCAAGAAAAGGTCAACGTCTGAATGAACCACTCAGCACGAGGCTCTCACAGAACTTTAATGGATTTTTTTTTCTTGTGTCTCTAAAAATTGAGTCCTGAAACAGAGGAGTTAGTGTTTAGTTTTTTCCTGCTTTATGAGCCCGTCTTCTTTTTGGAGGTGAGTTTAATGACTTTTGGCAACATCATGACTCGTTTGAAAAGTGTCTGAACTTCTTAAACTGAGGAACCTTCAAGCAACGCAAAGGAAAAGAGTTTATAAACCCGAGGAGCAAAAAGCCGTCTACAGCAGAGAAGAATTTCTTTATGTTTGGCTATAACATGACGTCTGACTCCTTCATCTAAAACCTGACTTTGTGCACATTAATCCATCCAGCGTAAATGCAAGGCTGGAATACCGGCTGGATAAAAAACTTCTTTATTAATTGATTGATTGGTTAATTGTTGAATATTAGAAATTTCTATCGCCCGAAGCCCAAGTTGTTAGCTCTGGAGTTCTGGGGGACTCCTGTGTAACAGACGGGTTGTTCACTTCTGTTTGCTCGTTGTTATGCACACACTGGCTAAAGGATGTTTACTGGAAGTTTGGGTTGTTTTGCTTTTGTAAGGTCCTAATATATTAAAAATGTGTGGCCCCCTTTAATCTTCAGCTTGTTTCAGAATAAGTTCCCATTTATGAACCACAGAGGATAAAATCGAATTATTATGGCGACCTCGTGATTTTTTTTCCTCAAGTGCCGCCATCAGTTAAAATCAACGCAGCTGGTTTACTGCACTCACTGCCGCTCCCCTGAGGAGGAACCCTTTTCACATAACCGCCTCGTCTTAGGACTCTTGAAATCCTTGTTCTAGAAAAAAGGAGCTTTCATCTAAAATCATTTTAAAAGCCTCAACCAATCACAGCAGAGGACTGCCCCTCCCTGAGCCTGGTTCTGCTGGAGGTTTCTTCCTGTTAAAATGGAGTTTTTCCTTCCCACTGTCGCCGAGTGCTGCTCATAGGGGGTCGTTTTGATTGTTGGGTTTTCTGTGTAATTATTGTAGAGTCTTTACCTACAATATAAAGCACCTTGAGGCGACTGTTTGTTATGATTTGGTGCTATATAAATAAAAATGAATTGAATTTAAATTTTTATTTGATTACATAGATACCTAAACACACCATGTGGCTAGACTTGAATTCACAAAAGCTACATAGATGTTGATGATCCTGGTACTGAAGGCAGTTTATATACTAAGTTTCATCCAGACTAACGTGTGTAGGAGGAGTTAGGGAACATACATCTCATTAAAGTAAAATTATTATTATTATTTTTATGATAGAAAAAAAACTTGAAGCAGAGAAAATCAGTTTGAGCAGCTTCTGTACCTTCATGTTGACTGAAGTCATGCTGAATCCTTCTGTATATCAGTTTTATTTGGGTTTGCCTCCAAACATCTTTGTTCTTTTCTTGCAAACAAATAATTTTGGATCCCTAGTTATTGTTTTCATCTTAAAGCCACGTGAGGAGTTAAAAATGAAGGAAGTCAGTCAGTGCAAATCTGAGGATGAAGGACAGATCTGTGGAAGCAGACTTTTTAGGAAAATAAGAGTCCTTTAAAAAAAGACGTTAGAATCTCGCTGGTGTTGTCTTTCCATTTTTCCTTTTTATCACCGCGGGCCTGTGAACTGAAACGAGTCCTCTGGCAGCAGCAATGATGTCCTGGGAGCGCCCAGTATTTATATTTATTTATATGCACATGTAGTTATTCCGTCATTTTTTTGTAGTTCACATTTTGGCTTTAAAAGTGATTAAAATGTAACTTGGAGTTGTGTGAATTTCCTTAACTACTGCTCTACTTTCCTTTTTGGGTGGGGTGGGGGGGGGGTTAAAGGTTCATGCATAAAAAGAGGCCAACATGTTTTCAGGTGCTCGTGCTGCAGCAGGAGTTTGTGTGTCTGCCGACAGCAGCAGAACACAAGTCTGTTTGTTCTCGTAGCGGCTCTCTGATGAGAAAGGTGAGCGAGATCGAAACCTGGAAAGGAGGCCGAGGCTCTGTTTGCTCGGCACCCGTCAGCCCCCCCCTCCACAAACCAAAACCTCCTCTGTTCACTCTCAACCCTTTGGTTGTGTGTCTGTGTGTGTGTGTGCTCACTAAACACAATCAGGTTTTATAGTTTGTGGGGAGATATGGAGTGCCACCAAACAGGACACAGAGCAAAGAGAAAGATGCTGACACATCCATGGCTGGCATCAGAGTTTAGAATTAATAAGTCACTTTAAAAACAAAACAATTATTTATGAAAGTATTGCAACCATTCTCAGGGTGGCTGGAGCCTGATCCAGCTGTCACAGCGTGAGAGGCAGGCAGCTTCTGTAGAAGTAGGAGCAAAGCCTCCGTTAGCACCACTTTGCTTTTGTCCAGCTGCAGCAGCTCAACATTTAACATGAGATTTTTCTCAAGACTTAATGAGATCTTCAGGTTTCAAAAAGTGCAGTTTTTTCCCCTTGAAAACGACTTGTTTTTATAGCACGCAGCAGCCGCTGGAACTGAAAGATAAAGGACAGTGCCAACAACTGCAGTTCCTTTAACGGCCACTTGAGCTCCAAAAGTGAGTCAGTCCTCACAGATGTGTATGGGTCAGCCTGAAAACCAGTTTCCACCTGACCTCCTCAGATTCAGCTGATTTTTTTCCTCATGTAAAGTAACTTTAGTACATCTAATAAATCCACAGAAAATTTCCCAAAGCTTTGATAATTATGTCCACGAATATTAAGTCTATACAAAGAAATGCTCTGCAGAGATGGAGGGTGTGGCGGGTATTGATTGGATGCATGTCTGGCACACAGCGTGAGGTTTGAACCCTTGTTGATTTTTGGGGGATTTGCTGTTAACGGCTTTTGAGGATAAAACATAAAAGAGGTCAAAGTGCCGACATAATGAGCAGAACGTCACTTGTTACTGGCATCACCTCAGTGTCAGCGTAACAGTCTACCAGCTTAGTGAAGGCTGCCTTTTCCCCCCTTTCGCCATTTATTCTCCTTTCTCGTCTCCTAGGAAACCTCATCTATGTAAAAAACTACTTGGTTTTAAGAAGGATACGTTTGCCAGGGATAAAGGCGTTTCATCACGTTACACTGGAGACCAACAAACTGCCTTTTATCAGCAGAGAGCAACAGAACCGAACATTTCACGGTCGTCTTATATCAAACTTATTTTGTACTCGGTTTGTTAGCCTGGAATGTATTTTTAGTATCTGATTGTTTTATACAGCAGGATGAAGAGCAGTCAGGCGCTTCATTCAAACAGAATAAACTATTACAGTATCGGGGAACTTGCACCAAACAGGGAGGAAATCTTTTGATGCTATTATCTAAAATTATGTTAAAAAGGATTCTGATGAGTAGCCTGTCTGTGTGTCCCTGCTGCAGACTCCTTTTTCCTTTAATGTGCGCCGCAGAGGGCAGGGATTTTAATGCGTGTACCGCTTTAAGAGGGAGACTAACGGTAAAGTTGTATTTTCCTTCTTATGTGCAGCTGTAGCTCAGCACAGTGCTTTCCCCCCCTTTGATTCATCTGTGATCTGTTTGGTGCTCACAGCCACTTCAGGGATGTTTTCAATTGGCAGATTATAGATCATATCACTACCACACGCCTCTCTCACTTTCTGTCATCCTCCTCTCTTCCGACATCAGTCATTATGATCCGTTCCAGGAGTCAGTAAACATCCAGCGCCGTCTTCAACAGGCAAAAACTTGCAGTGTTTTATTCTGAGGAGAGACCACCGTGCCAACAAAACACCGGTAAACACTGGTGCCATGGCAACCTCCAGAGCACAGTACGCAACACTCCATGGCAACCTTTGTGTGTGTGCAAGGGAGAGATAGCGGTAATGATCAGAAGACATCAAGACAAATTATGTTGTCAACAAACAGGAAATATATTTATCAGCGAGCTAACGCTCCAGCTCTGACTGCAGCATCCAGGAGATGAAGAATGTGAGAACTGCGTGGCAACAAGGAGGAAACAAAAACAGCAACACAATTCCCCGACGGCAAACATCTCTCACAGATCCAATCACCACATCACTTTTCATCCACCGGGAGGTTTAAGAGGCAATAAAGGACTACAGCCAAACTACAGAACTCAATTTCATAAAGACCTTATCCTTCAGAGGAAGATGACTAAAGAAATGCAACCCTGATGTAATCCCACCCCCACTTCTAACTCATCTGTCACTCCTACTGCACACCTCACCAGGACATGTCCTCATACATGTCCTGCACCATCCTCACATACTTCTCTGCCACTCCAGACTTCCTCGTGCAGTACCACAGTTCTTCTCTTGGCACCCTATCAGATGTTTTCTCTAGATCCACAAAGATCTTCTGATCTTCTTTATACTTCTCCATCAAGATAGATAAGATAAGACAAGATAAGATAAGATAAGATAGAGCTTTATTGTCATTGTTACAAGAACAACGAAATTAAAAGTGCCATCACTCAGTGTCTAAAAATAAATGAATAAATAAATAAAATAATGGCTATAATAATAAAAATACTAGCTATAGTGAATCATTGCACAATACATAACAAATAGCATTCACACACACATCTTACATGTTGATTTGATGGGTTTTTGAATTGCATTACTTTGGTTATTGCTGTGGGATAGAAACTGTCTCTGAGCTGATTTGTTTTTGTTCTTAATGCTCTGTAATCCTCTACCTGAAGGCAACAGTGCAAACGAAGAGTGTCCGGGGTGAAAAGTGTCCTTTATGATGTTTTGTGCTTTTTTAAGACAACAGTCGCTGTGTAAGTCCTCCAGTGAGGGGAGAGGGCAGCCGATGATTTTTTGGGCTGTATTCACTACCCTTTGGAGAGCTTTCCTTTGAGCCGCAGTGCTGCTGTTGTACCATACACAAATACAGTATGTTAGTATGCACTCTATGGAGCACTTGTAGAAGGATACCAGCAGATTTTGCTTGATATTGTTCTTTTGAGAACTCTCAGGAAGTTCAGTCTCTGCTGGGCCTTTTTTTGTCAGCTTCGAGGTGTTTTTGCTCCATGTGAGGCCCTGCTCAATGTGGACCCCCAAGAAACAGAAGTCAGCCACCCTCTCCACACAGGCTCCCCCGATGGTTAGTGGTGTAATGTCAGTTTTTTTTCCTCCTGTAGTCTATTACGAGCTCTTTTGTCTTTGAGGTGTTGAGGAGCAGATTGTTTTCCCTGCAACAGCCGCTCCACCTCACCCCTGTAGGCGGACTCGTCGCCTCCTGAGATGAGCCCCACCACTGTGGCATCATCAGCAAACTTGATGATGGTGTTGCTGTGGTGGGCAGGGGTGCAGTCATGTGTGTACAGAGAATAGAGCAAGGGACTCAGCACACAGCCCTGTGAAGAGCTAGTACTGAGGCTGAGGGCAGTGGATGTGTGTTTTCCCACCCTAACTCTCTGCTGGTCAGGAAGCTAATAATCCCCTTGCAGGTGGAGTGAGGAAGACCCATATCTCCACAGGGATGTCATCTGAACCAACCATCTATCCAACCTTCATCCTCTTCGTAGCTTCCTCCTTACTAATTCTCTGTACTTCCTGATTCACCAACTTTCCTCCATCTGTGCTCCTCTCTCTCTCTCTCTCTCTCTCTCTCTCTCTCTCTCTCTCTCGCTCTCTCTCTCTCTCTCATTTACTTCACTCATCAGCTATTCAAAGTACTCCTTTTGTCTTCTCAGCACAGTCTTCACTTGTTAGTACATTTCCAGCTGTGTCCTTAATCACCCTAATGTGCTGCACATCCTTTCCATCTTGAACTTTCGGCCTAGCCAAATGATACAAGTCCTTTTCTCCTTCCAGCCTCACATACAGCTCACTACAAGTCTTTTCCTTTGCAACCTTTCTGTTTGTTTTACAGCTAGTCTCCCTGACTATCCCACTTTTTCTTTGCTAACCTCGTCTTTTCAATACGTTCCTGCATTTTGCCACTCCACCACCAAATCTCTTTGTCCTGTTTCCTCTGTTCAGAGGATACGCCAAACACCTTCTTGGCAGTTGCCCTCACCACAAAGAAAGGTGTATATAATCTAGTTCTAGAAAGGGTGGTGAAATGTACAATATAATTTGTGTTTTTAAAGAAGAAACTAATTATTTTATCATATGAATACTTAATTTGATTTGAAGAGATTTATTAACACAAGGTCTCAGAGTGTGAGAGCTGGTGAGCTGGTTCCTCTGGATTTCTTCTTTGATGATATGGTGCAGACCTGTTCCTGTGCAACCACAGCTGAAGGTGCACTGATACTTACTATAGTTACAACCAGCCTCAGTCTGCTATAATACATGATACTACTCCACGAGTAAGAGGAAATGTAAATGTTCATCTAAGCTAATGCAAATTGTGAGTCCATCCAAAGCACTGGACAGTAATGAATAACATATTACAAGGTAATATGAATGTAATCACCATATTTGTTCAGGGGCCGTTCTGTCAGGCACGTCTGACAAAAAAGTTTTTGTCATAATTTTTTCCAATTATTCGTTATGTTTAACATATTTAAGTTGCCCTTCCATTTCTGGATAATTTGAAAGGAGTGGGTGTGGTGCCTTACAGTGCACCACAATTACCAGCCACCACTGCATACACCTTACCCTAAACACACAAATATAAGTAAATATAGTTCGACCTAATCCCAAATACACCTTCCTTCTCCCACAAATACTCACTATATCACCAAATGATTCATCCATTGCTGAAAAAGTCCCCAACAAATGCCCTGTTTCCTTCTTTTTGTTAAGGCTAAATCACCCAGTGACGGCTGAGGGCTGCAGGCGGGGCAGGGATGAACCAAAGCATCAACAGATGGTCTAACTCACTGTTGGTTTTATTGTCAATGACAACATGAAAAAATATACCACATATTTTGCTAAAGGGAAGGGATGTTCTTAATTGTCTGCAGGTTTTCAGAGGCTGTGACCTGCAGCTTGTAATTTCACCATCGCAACAGTTAGTGTTATTGCAGATACTTACAGGGCTGCTCACTGGATCTGCATCTCAGCAGACTGCAAGGAAAAAACACATACGCACAACAGAAGCAGCGATTTGAGACTTAAAATAGGCACAAAGCAAATATTTCTGGTGTGCAGGACTGTAGATATTTACCAGCCAGGTTCACAAACTCAAGAAGAAGTCAACATGAGATGTTCTGGTTTTGTAACCTTCACTGCGTTCCATCCATCCATCCATCCATCCATCCATCCATCCATCCATCCATCCATCCATCCATCCATCCACCTACCCCAGCTTTCATAGGGCGAGAGGCAGGGTACACCCTGGACATGTTGCCAGTCTTTTCCAGATCTAACACACACAGAGATAGTCAACCATTCACATTCACTCCTACAACCAGTTTAGAATCACCACTTAACTCTACATTGATATCCTTGGCCTGTGGGAGGAAGACAGAGTACCCGGTGATAACTCATGCAGGCGTGGGGAGAACATGCAAACTCCACACCAGCCAGCTGGTGGATTCAAACCCAGGACCTTTATGATTCGGCAGAACAGGGCGGGTCTGAGGGCGGAGTCTCTTGGTGTGGGTCAGCCCCTCCTGATCTGTTGGTAGTTGATTCATCAGGCTTCAAGTATAAGAATGACAGGCGATGCCAGACTGTTCCCAGTGACTCTTAGGCTCCATCAGTTTGTAACCCATCCGAGTCTCGTGTGATCTCACCCTCTTATACCTGTGCTCTTCATATCTGCTCACTTGAGAGCCGCGTTTGGAACCTGCCGCCTCGAGAATCAGCTAATGTGCAATCTGGTAACAGCTCAAGCTGTTTTGTTTCTCCTCACCACCACCTGATGTCTGCGTCCCACGCTCAGCCTGCCGGCTCGCTCTCCACCTGCTTTCCGACCCAGTACTTCCTCCACACTCTGCCGCTACGCTAACCTCAAGTAAGATTAGATCTGGTTCAGTTTACGCATCAACCTGTAATATTCGCTTTCTGGGCAGCCACTTAACTCATTGTCTCCTCTGGCAGAGCTCCCGTGATCCCTTCTGCAGTGAAGCAGCCACAGTCCTTTCTCTACTCACTTTCTTTACAATGAAAGGCACTTAATGAAAAGTTACTGCTTGTTGAGTCTGTTTTGTGGGTCCAGCCAGTCTCACATTATGACAAGGACCTTCTTACTGTGAGGCAACAATGCTAACTGTGCCAACAAATGTGGACACACACTTGGCTTGGAAGGAAAATAATTCAGCTCAAGCAGCTACAACCAACAGAGTACGATAACAATGACTGAATCGACAGAGAATTATGAACTGAATCACTGGAATTCACTCCTCCTGTATATATCTAAACATCAACAGTACACTAGAGACTCCACTGCAAACAGCAAGATTATTAGACACAGCCAGAGGCAGCAGAAGCCAAAAACAGAGCTAAGAGTTTGAATACTGGACATACTTTTGCCAGGTGGCCCGAACACCCCTCTAAATTAATACCTCCATTGCTTGTTTGGAGTGGCTGCGGCTCAGGAGGTAGATCGGGTCATCTACTAATTGGAAGGTCGGTGGTTCAATCGGTGGTTTGATCCCCGGCTGCTCCAGCCTGCATGCCAAAGTGGGCAAGACACTGAACCCGAGTTTCTCCTGATGTTTTCATCAGTGTGTGAATGTGTGTTAAATAAAAAGCACTGCTTCTATAAATGTGTGTGTCAGTGGGTGAATGAAGACATGTTGCACTAGAAGGGCACTCAGTAGAGTGCATACCTCGCCCCCACCCCAAATTTTCTATGTGCCTAAACTATGCTGCAGTACATACCACCCACTGTTGTCATACTCATCATCAATGATCACAGAGGCTAGAAATTTATTTTATTGGCTTATAAAGACTTTAAAATATGATTTTATATTTTTATTTTAAAAATGAGATCCACATGTAGAGAATCTGGATATATTTTATTCAGTTTATGCACCCACAACTTTTTGAGTTAGACAAACAAACAGGGGTGAAAACAAAACCTCCGCCCACCCATCAGTGATAATAAGGTGTAATAAAGAGGTTCGAGTGCTCAGGTAGAGGAGCGCTGTATAAAAACCAGTCCAAAACCATGACATTTACATTAGAACTGCATTATTAGTACATTTAAAAATGCATGCAGTGGGGAAACAAAGCCGCACACAGAGGCATACAGTCAATGCAGTGAAGTAATTAGATAATATAATCCATTTATTAAATAAGCAAGCATTAAATGTATCCAACAGGACAAAAATTAATATAAAGACAAACCAGCAACATTAAAATTAAAACTAAAATGATCAGAAACTGGGTTTGAGCAGAAGCCGGGCCTCCCAGTATAAGAATATATTTGTCACTCTTTCCATGAATGGAAAATGTATTTGCACCACAAGATTTTGTGCTCTTATCACAGATGGCAAAGCAGGAACAAAGTCACCTGTTTTTCTGCTTGTTGCCTCTCACTCGGTTAAAAATTAACTGAGGAAACAAGCGCGTGGCGTCAGTCAGTAATGGCAAAGGAGAGGAAATATACTGCACTTGTCTCTTAGATAAAATCAGATTTATGTGGTCATTTATGCAGTTAAAACGGTGGTTGATTAATGATAATGACCTGCCTGAAGCAGCTGATTTGATTAAATGTCATCCTGTCATGGTGGGTTTTGCTTCATTACATATATACAGTACTGTGTAGGAAATATCTACAGGAAGGAAGCCATTTTCCTCAGTCTAACCACTGTGCCATAACTGTAAACAAACTTTTCTTACTTTTAAATGTAGAAAGATAAAATTGGAAAACAGTGATGTAGCCTTGAATCACCACAAGGAAAAGTACTGCTTGTGGAAACATGGATATACTTGTGACTGAAACAGGGTTAATGTGACAGTTTAACTGTGAATTGGTTCTGCAGGGGACACTTCACTGTAACAAGATGAAGAAAGTTGGTGTTTGCAGTATGTGAACCTTGACACCGGTCACCACCACTTACTCAAACTTTGCAGACCAGGCTGTCGGTCAGGAGGCGGAGCGGGTCGTCTCCTAATTGGAAGGCCGGCTCACCAAGTCTGCATGCGGAAGTGTCCTTGGATAAGATCCTGAACTCCGAGTTCCCCCCGGTATGTTCATCAGAGTGTGAGTGTGTGAATGTTAGACAAAGTGCTGAGGCATAGAATAAAGAACTGTGTGACTGGGTGAGTGATGCTTGTAGTAAAAAGCATGTTGAGTGTTAAATAAGAGTAGAAAGTGCCACAGTACATAAGTACCAGTCCATTTTACCAACCGCACTACCTGACAGCAGCAGCTTATCTTAGGAGCACATTTTGCCGCAACCAAACCACAAACCTGCTCAGGAATGGCTCGAGGAGCACAATAAGGAGCCCAAAGATCTGACCTGACCTCAAAACTTTCCTGTGTGCTGAAACAATCTGCTGAGGCCTCACCCCTCAATCGACCAAGTCCAACGTGGTACCAAATACCACAGGACACCAGGCCCGGTTCTAGCCCACTGTAGTTGGGTGGGCAGACTGAAAATGTAGGTGGGCAAATATAAACGTAGACACA
>JAVDPK010002711.1:72555-85877 GCA_034780415.1 Cichlasoma orientale | reverse complement strand
AATATATATTTTTTTTTACCTGCTCGGGCAGATGTTCCACCCAACCCACCCACAAGTTGACCTTTTGGGTAGACAAAAAAGAAAGAAAGAAAAGTTAGCTTCGATTATCTGTTGTACCTGTTCTACTCCAGTAGAAGTCCCACCTGACCCACTGGGTGGCGGTTGCTCAGGAGGTAGAGCAGGTCACCTTCTAATTGGAATGGTTGGTGGTTCAATCCCTGGCTGCTAAAGTATTGTTGGGTAAGATACAGAATCCCAAACTCCTCTCTGATGCAATGTGAGTGAATGTTAGATTGAAAGCACTCAGCTGTAGAAAAAAGTACTTGTGTGAATGACATATGCTCTATAACACTCTGTCTACTCAGAGTAGAAAAGAACCAGTCCATTTACCCACCCAAAACTTGAGCTGACGTATTTTACCCTCTTCCATTGAATCATTATTGTTTTCACTGATGGATGGATTCAGCTGTGCTCATTAGCTTGACCTAAAATAAAAACAAGTTTCTGCCACCAATGCACAAAAAAACGATTCCAGCCCGGGAGCACTCCCCCCTCTGTCTTCATGGGGGCAGAGAGGCCAGTCCCGCTCCACTAACAACACCAGAGAGAATCCACGTCCCCAGGGCCTGGGGATCCTTTACGGAAAGGGGGGGTCCCGTCCAAACCCTCCCCCTCGACAGCCTCTGGCATGCTATTGCCCCAGAGGGAGGGAAGCGGAGGGCGGGGACCCTCTATCCTTGATAGTCTGAAGAGTTGGTCTAGTGTTTCACAAACAACCAATGCGAACCCCTCTGAAGATAACCCCTCCAAGGAGGCTATCTCTCTTAAAAAAGGAGCCACCACCCTAGATTGCCAATCCTGTGACACTGTTTGCAACATTTCCAGTAAGAGCAAACAGCACAGCCCATTTGTACAAATGGCAATAAAAGGGCTTCCAGGGAGCAGCCTAGTCCTGTAAATGACACAGAGGTGAACAATGATGTGACCTTAAAGGGGACAGCAGCCGATATCTGTAGTCAGTATGGCTTTTTGCTTCTGTGGGAGTTACCTCTACAGATGCACCTCCAAAGTGCATCTGTAGAGGTAACTCCCTTCTCTTAGAAATATGTGTAATGTTCCTCTGTGAGTAAGAGACTGCTGATCTGATCCTGTTCCTCTTTTTAGGGTGGAGCCTGCTGGAGACCAGTGCTTGAGCCCAGGTCTGAAGAAGTTTAAGTGCAATTTTATTGTTTTATGAAAGCAATGCAGCACGCTATAACTGTGTTCGCTCATTTACACCTCTGATATCGTGAGTCATCATCAAATTGTCAATAAATGAGCAGGTGACAGATTAATGGCTGCAGCTGTATTTTTGTTTTTGTCCATCAGATATGTGTGATCTCACAGTCGACACAAACACAGCAAACAGAAGCCTCTAAGTGTCTGACAGCAACAAAGAAGGATGTTCAGTCATATCCCACTCATCCACACAGATTTGATTATTGTCCTCAGCTGCTGTGTAGAAATGGTCTGACTGGTTACTGGGAGGACGAGTGCAGAGGAAGGGTTCATATAGGGTTCAGGGTTCAGCGGATAGTGATGCCTCTGGGTTGGGAATGAGTGAATGGTCCTGGAGTTTGTTCTGCAACAATATCTGTTTAACTCCACGCCTTCACTTCTTCCTCTGCCTCATCCTCCATTTGTAATAGAGAGGCAGTGTATGTGAAGTGTCCTGCTGGCACTTTGTCCTTGTACAGGGTCTCCTCTGGGAAACTGATCCACATTCATACTTTAAACTCCACATTCACTGAACCTCTTTACCCTGGGTTTAGATGCTTCAGGGAGCCCATCCCAGCTGTCATGGGGCAAGAGGCAGGGTACAACCATTCACCCTCATATTCACACCTATGGACAATTTAGAATCACCAATTAACCTAACTGCATGTCTTTGGACTGTGGGGGGAAACTGGGGTACCCCGAGAAAACCCACACAAACATGGGGAGAACATGCAAACTCCACACGGGAAGACCCAGGCCAAGGTCAAATCGAACCTAGAACATTCTAGCTGTGAGGCAGCAGTGCTAACCACCACCACACTGTGCTGATCCCAACAAGCTCCTGCTGCTTTTACTGCAGCCTTTGATACAGGTAACCACAGAACCTTTTAGTACTCTATAGCAATTAACACTAAATATTTAATAAATTAATGTTAATTAAGAATTAACAGACTAACGTTATATAGTCCGATGTGGCCTGAATATTGTGATATCAACATTGATTTCGACCAAACTTTAGGATGTTTTATGTAAAAGAAGGGGCTTTTAAATTTGTTATATTTTTTCCAGCTTTCTAAGGAAACTGAATTATGACTGGCAGAAACTTTGATGCAGCAGTGTGAGTTTGAAGGCCTTTCCATTCTTCCTCTATTCCCCCAGAAGGTGGCGCACCTGACTATGACTAACTCCAGGCGATTACCAACATACACCCCTATTACACCCCTGTTCGCACTCCTGTACTGTGACACCTTTCTGTTTTATTAAATCCATCTCTCCTTGTTTGGGTTTTTCAGTCAACATGATGACTGATATAAGATAAATCTCTATGGCCTCTTTCCTTCCTTCACACACACCGATTCTGCGACCCAAACGTCGCCTGTAACGCGTTTTGTGTGTCTATAGTAACCCGATCGCAGCAGCAGCTCGCCACCTCATTGGCACATGTCCCGGCTGGGTGGAGCGTAGCGGGGCTGGCTCTTGGTTTGCGGTCTTGTTTTGTCAGCCTCACACAGCCTCACAACAGTACAGCTACAGCGAGCGGCGGGAGCGGAGGAGCGTGTTCCCCCTGAATGAGTGAAGGAAGCGGTGGATGTTATTTCCTCCCGCACAGGTGTGGAGTACAGCGCGATTCCCGAATCCTGGACGGTGAATCTATTTGTGCGCAGTTTCCAGAGGGATTCTTAGGATTCGTCAGCCAGTGCGGACCATTAGGGGTGTTTTGTGTTATCCTTCTTGCTTCCAGCTCTGACACTGACCACGGAGGAGTGTTTTTACAGTGCAGCTTTCTTCGTCGCCAAATGGATGCGAGTGCGTGAGGAGAATACTAATGAACAGCGCGCTGCGTCCTGCCAAGGCGCACCGCGTCCTCTGCTGCTGCTGCTGAGGGCCACAGCAGAGCTGATCAGTCATCCAGAGCGCACCGGGGCCTGCCGCAGCACTCCACTCCCCCAACCTGAGGATTTTTTACTCCTAAAGTCGAGGAATTAATGAGCTTTAGAACTGTTTTATTTCCCTAGAACCGGGAGATAAAGCCCTCCAGCAGCCGCACAATAAACGCCAAAATGGGCAACAGCTTTTCCAACATCTCTGCCTTCCAGTCGCTTCACATCGTCATGCTGGGTTTGGACTCTGCTGGGAAGACCACAGTTCTTTACAGACTTAAATTTAATGAATTCGTCAACACGGTCCCGACGATCGGCTTCAATACAGAGAAGATTAAGCTGAGTAACGGCACCGCGAAGGGCATCAGTTGTCATTTCTGGGACGTGGGGGGGCAGGAGAAGCTGAGGCCCCTGTGGAAGTCCTACAGCCGCTGCACTGACGGGATCATATATGTCGTGGACTCTGTGGATGTGGACAGGCTGGAGGAGGCCAAGACCGAACTGCACAAAGTCACCAAGTTTGCGGAGAACCAGGGCACGCCGCTGCTGGTCATCGCCAACAAGCAGGACCTGCCCAAATCCCTGCCGGTGGCAGATATCGAGAAGCAGCTGGCTCTGCACGAGCTCACCCCCTCCACCACTTATCACATCCAACCTGCCTGCGCTATAATAGGCGAGGGGCTTCACGAGGGCATGGACAAGCTGTACGAGATGATCGTGAAGAGAAGGAAATCGTTAAAGCAGAAAAAGAAGCGGTAACAGCTGCTGAGTGTGCGGACATTACTGTAAGGAATCCGGGTTCTGCCAGTACTGCCCTTAACAGTGACTTGTTTTTGGAATGGAGCTCCTCGGCCAGTGAAGTCCTGTTGATGCTTTTGCAGGCAGAAGCACGCAGGACAGAAAACACAACAGGATCAGAGGAGAACCAAAATTAAGTGCGGAAACTTGAATGAACTGTTTGGAGCTGCAGCTTTGAGATAGGGAAACGGGCTGGCCCGTTTAGCTGTTGCTTTATCTTTGAACACACCTTAACTGAAGCTTTGGCTCACCTGGACTCTTTTTTTTTTTTTTTTATCTTTCCACCCACAGGACATTCGGAAACAAGTTTGATTTTGCACGTGGCTCGGGTCACTCGTGCCCGCTGCTCTTTTTGTCTTGAAAACAGACATCTGCTGTATCAAGTTCTGATCTTGGATGTCGTGCAGACTGTTTATGGAGCATTGAAGTAGCCTTTCCTCTGCGTGGAGGACAGAGGACAGAGTCCACTACTTTGCACTTTTCATTTGCTAACAGACAGTAGAGAACTACACTGTATTATTAGAGGAACAGATCCAGGTGATTCATGTACCAAGAAGCCAAAATTGAAGTATTTTTTGTATATTAAAAAGATTTTAAATCAATGTTTTTGGCTGATGTTCTTCATTTACATGTGGTCGAAGAAGCAGAGGTGATGTGGAGGTTACAGTGGGATGGATGTGTGGAAAAAAGGGTCACGGCTGCTGATCGTGATTGCTATCTAGATACAGTCAGAGGTGTGGGTCAAAGATAAGTCAGGGGTCACAGAGCTCAAGCAGAAGGCTAATCTAGGTGTCAAAAAGGCCTCAGCTCAGGTCTCTGTTTTAATCATTTGCACATGAAGTGAATGTTTGGAGCAAAGCCGGAGCTCATTTGTTAAATTTATGGATCTGCATTGCGGTGCCGTGTTTACGGCAGCAGGCGGTGATCAAACTGGACACGTGTCTGAGCGCAGTATAGATTCCTGAGCATCTCACGCCGCTCTGTAATTAGTGTGGGCATTTATTTTGTAGCTTACTTGAACGTTTCCGTGTCACACAGGTCACACATTGTGTTTCTTATTTAGCCAGAAAGCTTTTAGATGTGTTGGGGTTAAACTGTTTGGCAGTAACTGTTTCTATAACAGATTCATCTGCCCGTTAAAAAAATACTCAACCCACAAAGTGTCACAGTACAATTACACATTGTTCATCTGCTCCACCACATTCAGAGGAATACTTTATATTTTTTTACTACACTGCATATATCTGAAAGCTGCTGCTGCAGTTTTTTAAAAAAATATAAAACCATCTAATCTGAGTTGTTTCCTCTTTGAACATCTGCGAACATTAAAATGCAAAATAAGATTATAATCTGTTGCAGCTCATTTCATTTTCTGTGGAACGTTACTTTCTATGCTTGAACAGCCCACGAGCAGACAGCGAGTGCTGAGCTGAAACGTGAGCAGAGCACGCTGGGAACGAGGACCAGGCCACCTTTTTATATCTCAGATCATTTGTCAGCTGTGATGAATCGCGGCGCACTGCGATGCAAAGAAATGCATTAATCACCTCAACAAACCCTCAGTCGTATATGGTGCGGCTTTTTTTGAAGGGCTTCAGCTTCAAACTGGAAACACTGGGATAAACTAGACGAGTATATGTAGCAGCTCTGACGGTGTGCTGATACCTTTATGGACATTCTTTTTTTAGCAATATTCTCATAGCTGGTTAAAATGTAATACATTTTTTTTACATTGTTTTTTTTGTTTGTTGATACTTGAGTAAAATACCTGAATGCACAGTGAGCTAATCTTGTGCGTTAGAAGGTTTTCTGCTCCTTTTGTGTAAGTTTGTGAGTTAATCACCTTCCCTCATCTCTGCAGAGCAAGAACTTCATTACTGACGAAGGCAGACGCAAAATAATGAGAAAACACGCTGATCCTGTTTCTGTAATGTGTTTTCCCCCCTTTGAATACAAAACACTGTACATGTCATACCTTAATCTTTCCTAGCTGCATGGTAGCCTGCCTGCCTCAGTTTTCATCAGTCAGCTTTGCTCTGTGATGGGAAATGTGTTTTAGCTCCTTAATGCATCACACTGCGTACTGCATTTACTGCATTTACTGTATTTACTGTGTTTACTGCATTTACTGCATTTACTGTATTTACTGCATTTACTGTATTTACTGTCTTTGATTTAAACAGCAGATATCAGAATGTTTCATCAGAAATGAATACAGCGCCGAAAATCTGTGCACAGAACACTGGATGCAATTTTCAGACTCACGTGAAGCCCTGTGTCCTCACACAGACAGTACTGGATCCAAAGTACCTAAGTGAAAGTACTCTGTGTACTAGTACTAAAGTATTACTATGCAAAATCACATATCATTTTATTACTGGATCATGTTTGTTGGTTCATTAATGTGTTTGTCACTTTAATATTGCAACTGGTGATGATTTTAATTACTTTAAATACTTATAATAATAATAAACAGTGTAAATAAGTATTTATTAGTATATTCATATTTTCATATCTGTAAAAATAATCTGGCAGCTAAAATGCTGAAATAAATGATGTGGAGTGTATAGGACAATATTTAGTAGTATAAATTTAAAATATTATTAAAATACTTCAAGTACATTCAAACTGTACTTTGGAAGGGTTGTAGGGGTCCAGAGGTGTGTGTGTAGGTTTGAATAAATATTAGATATCATTTCAAAATAAAGTGCTGTCCTGGGCCAGATTTCAGCCAAATACCAAATATGTAACACCAATAAACAGAGACACAATCCTCACTGTCATAGAGCCCCTCACACAGACTGCAATGCAGGACCCTCTGACCGTTCTCAGGGATACGGAGGCTCTGGCATGAATGAGCTAAGAGGACGGCACAAACACTCATTCGGGCCAACAGCACTGGTTTGTTTTCCTGTACAGATGTTTGCAGTTTAAACTGTTGGAGTAATCGATTCAGTAGTTGGTGCAGACTTACATCCATCCTGCGATCGCCTGATAATAAGAATCAACATCTAAGTAATTTAGTGTCTTTATTTTTAAAGCCAGATTTCTGCTCTCTTTTATTCCATTATGATGAATGAACCGCTTCTTATACGGCACTTTTCTACTTTTCTCGAGCACTCAGAGCACTTTATACGACCGGCCTCATTCACACTCCAATGAACGCATCAGAGAGAAACCTGGGGTTCAGTATCCTGCCCGAGGATGCTTTGGCATGCAGACTGGAGCAGTCAGGGATCGAACCAGCAACCTTGTATTTAGTAGGCGACCTGCTCTACCTCCTGAGCTGCAGCAACTTCACTTATGGGCCCAACACAACTACCCAGAATGGAGACACCTTTGAGTACTAAGATGTACTAAGATGTATGAAACTTACCCTAGCAAGTTTCATATCTGCTAGAAGACCCCCTGTAGGTCCCTTATGTTACTGCATAAGACTCATAATTACACAGTACTTGTCTTGAATATATTTTACAAATTGGCTAACAGGTGTTTATCACTGTCAGCTCGTTTTCTTTTTCCAAAACTGAAAATTTACGAGTCAATAAAATGTATCTGCATGAATTCAGACGCTCATAAAGTGGCAGACAGTAAGTGTAAAGCACTGTGTGGTCAAAAGAGAATAATGACTGTCTGCTGTGAGGACGGGGAGTCTGGTGGAGCTTTAAGAGCATCTAGATGTGCATTAAGTCATTGTGTGGGTATCTCTGCTGGTTAAACTGAGACAGGCTCTCCTCATAGGCTGTAATAGTCACCGAAACAGGAGCACAAACTTTTTGTTTTGCTGCTTGTATCATACAGTGATACACACTGAATTTTACCATTTATGGAAATGCCCATAAACACCTGTAAAAAACTGATATTGTATACTAAACTTTTAAAGCCAAACAGATACAAACTAAATTGATTTATTTTTTTTAAAATAAGATTTAATAACCTGTATTCATACTGTGTGAACAAAAATATGAGATAATGTAGCACAAAAGAAAAAAGTGTAAAGTTTGGTTTGGTGATAAATAGAAAATGTTGGCTAGCTTATCTGCTGTGCTAAGATGGTAAACACGTCCCACCCACGGTCATCGTGTTAGCGTCCTGACTGCGAGCGCGCTGAACATTAACTCCACAACTAAGCACAGCTGCAGACTTGATTACATTGAGGCGGCGCGCTCGCAAAAAGTGAATATTTTATTGGTATTATCTATGTCAGGCCTAAAATAAACATCTGTGTTTCTGCCATCAGCCGGAGATGTTGCCTAGTAACAGCTGAAACTAAAAGCCTCCAGCTGTGAGGAGTCACGTAACAAAGATGATGATATACAGGAACTGTGAGGCTATCTATAGATAATGAAGCGCCTCCAGCCAATCAGAATGCATTATTCCCTGTGGCCACTAATATTTTTGACCAACTCAGAATAATATCTAGAATTTGCTGAAGGACTAAAGCAGCTACTGAATGACTTAATATCACAGCAGCAGGAAAACCTCTGTTATTATTATCAAAAGAAGAGACTGTGTGTTTTACTCCTCCAAATTAAAAGTCTTCTCTGAGGATTCAGGGCTTAAAATAGATAAAAAACAAAAGCCAGCATGTTTCTGTTTCACCAACATCCTCATTATAAAGCTCACTGCGAGGGGAAACTGTGATTGATGCTTTTTTGATGCTCAGAAAAACACAGAGTGGTTTCCCACAAGAAGAGGAAACAGACAACCCTGTCATCTCAGGACTACCCATTGCCATAGCAACTGCATAGCACAACCAACCCAGTCCGTCCTCAGCGAGTCGAGAACAAAACAGATTTCCTGTCTTGTGTTCGGGGTTAACATTTGTTTCATAACGAGATGCCACGATGATGCGTTATTGCTTTGATTTGTCCTGACATCCGTCCAGACACAGACAGAAAAACCCTTCACTCGTTTCTACGGCATTTCAATATTCTCTATCATCTTGTTGCAGCTCTTCTTTGAAGCTATACAATGTTTACACTGAGTGAAATATTTAAAAGCCACAGTTTTTAAGCTGCTGCTGTTCTCTGTAGATACGTCACCTTGGCGGGCATATATTCATCAGTTTCATAAAACTGAAGCTAAAATTCAACAACGCAAGGACAGCAAACTAATGTAAGGCAACGCTTACCTTACGAAGGCCTGTGACTTCCCTGCTGTAATAAAAGGTTATGAGTTATCTATAAAGTAAGAAAGACTGCGCATATATCTCCAGAGCCAACGCTTAGGTAAGCAGTCAGGTGTGCTCCTATCTAATCGTGGCTGTGATCGTTTATACAGTAAGAAGACAGCAATCAGGCAGCCTGTAAGAAAATCAGTCTGAATCTGAGAGACGCGCAGTGGAAATAAGACTGCGGGGTTCTGTGAGGATTTATGAAATATGGTTGTTTCTTTCCTTCGAATGAGTCGCGTGTCTGGTTGGGTTCCAGCTTTAGTTAATCATTGTAACAGTCTTCATGTACCTACAGTCTCTGTTTGCTCTTTGCCAGCAGGGTTTGGCTGAAGTTCAGCTGTGCTGTGGTGCAAAGCGCACTGCTTACCTCAGAGCTTATATGCTGAATTATGTTGAGGAGGCTCACCATTTTCGCAGCAATCAAGCACATGAAATATGTTTACATTTATTACCCTTTGAGTCGAGCGTAACAGCTGATATAAAATATAAAAATATAAGTGGCAAGCCCAGCACTTAAAAGCAAAGTCAGAAGCGTGCTAAGAATCCCCCAAAATCTGCTTGTCTCCTTCTAGCTGGTGTCAGTTCAGTGACAGCAGAGCCCCTTTTCATCTGATCCAGCCTGTCAGACTGAAACGTGCTGAAGCTGCAGCTGGAAACGTCTCTCAAGGCCACATGTGTACAACACATTTAGGTGCATGAGTGGCCTGTAAAACCAAGCTCCTCCAAATAAGCACAACCCCCAGAGGAGGCTGTCTTTGTTTATGCTGAGGGAAAGCTTTTATTGTCTACAGGAACCAGGCCTTTCGGGAACTTTACTCAGTAGCTTGAGAACAAAGAACACCAAAAGAAATAACAAAATGTATCAACTCTCATACTTTCAAACTGACCAATTTATTTGCTGACCTCATTTATCTACCTGACCTTTCAATCAACCATAAAAAAATCACCCTTCATTAATGTGACCTACCAAACAGGCAAAGCAGGCGGCTGCTCTGCTTTAATAACCACCAACAGCAACATTGTCTCAAAACACTGTCCCAACAGAATTTGATTAATTCTACTTTCTTTTTCCAAACCTGGCGCCTCTGCTGTACAATATCAGCTCTGATGGTCGGCCATCATTCATCTTGAGCCCTGAGTGTTGCAAAGGTACCTGAACTCAGCTGGTTTCTATTTGAGGCACATTTGTTGTGAGATTATTTTTATTTCTATGCTCAGTCAAACAATAACATTTGATTTCATTATTCCATCATTGAACTACAGTATAGAACCAGATTTTAATCATTATCAGTTAAGTGTATAAAGTGGCAGAATTACTTTTGTCCAACTTACCAAAAGAACCAAAGACTCTTCTATTATTATTTTATTATCTTTTCAATTACACAAAACCAGAAGTCTAACAAATCTTCACAGAAGAGAAATTTGAATACCCGAATTTTGCCAGATCGTTAGGTCTTCAGTTCTGCTTTGGAGCGCTTGTTGGGTGTTGTCTTGTGAAGTGATCAGGCAGATGCATCATTGGGGTCAATGACACACAGAAGTTATACCTTCAGGGCTTTCAGGCAGAAAGCTCTCTGTTCTTTTATACCATGTAAAGCTTTAAGCTACCTTAGGATTAGGCAACAAAAACAAACAAACAAAACAATCACACAAACAAACTATAAAGACTTGGTTAGGGAATGATTAAGGTTTGATATAAAATACAACCTTCTTCTACCTTGTAGTTGCAGTAGCAGGTATTTTCTAAGTACTTAACCAGTCAAGTAAACTAAAAGAACACAAAAACAACAAGAAGGAACTAGTGGCTTTCATTACACACTTCCATTTCTCACAGCTTTCATGCCTGAGCAACATTTTTAGTTGAAGTCTGCATTTTTTCACTCCCCACCACCTCCTTTAATTTCTCTTCCCTCCCTCTTTGGTCTTTGTTGGTGTCTCCCTCAGCTCTCCAATTATGTACTTAAAGCAGGAGCAGAGCTGTCTGCTGGTGCAAAACAAACTGCTGATTACAGAGCAGCGTGTCTTTGTGCAGCTTCAGTCACTGCAGAAAATTAAAAGATAATAAGCTGACACTGTAAATGCTGTCAACAGCCAACTCTGCTTCTTCTTTGTCTCCTGACGGCTCCACGAATAGACTGCGGGCCCATCAACCTAATGTGGGAGAGTTAACTAATGTGAACTATGATATTGATAACATTATATTTTTTATATCTTTTCTACACATAACTAAATTATTTTAATTTTTCTAGTCCAGTTTGTTCATTCAAATCAGCCTCTGAGGTTACAAATGTCTGCTGTCCTTTTGAATCAGATGCAACATCTGAAATGTAAAACTAAAAACTCTTTACGTGGAATTATCCAAGTGGTCTTGGACTCAGCGTGCAGACTTCGTTACTTCACCCCCTCTGTTTGATGAAACATGCTGAGACTTGGACTGTAGGAGGTTTAGAACAGAAAGCTTGTGTCTTTGGTGGATCGTCTCTTTCTCGCTCCTGCAGCTATTATTATGTGCTCAGAGGACCGATAAGCTGTGCATTGTTCGGTGTTGCAGGCATATATAGGTCATGCTCCTGTTGTTCTGCCTCCTCCCCACACTGTATGTATGTAAAGCATGTGTGGGTACTGTTTGCTCAACAATATACAACACAGAGGGGATGAAGCTGCTGTCACCCAGCACCAACCTCCACACTCTCCAGATCTGCAGTAATATAGGAACAACCATGTATAAAAACATATCTAAGGTGCCCAGAGCAGCTTGTAAACCAGCCAGCATTTTCACCAATAATGGAACTGAAGATGCAGACAATGAGTACGTGCAGTATGATTGGTTTGTTGACCTTTAAATAATGAGTATTTTAAATAAATATCCACTGAAAAATCTGCAGCACGTCTGGTTATGGTTCCAACAGAAACAAGGAACCAGCCGGACTGCCGAACAGTCAGTTTTATAGCTACGCCTGAGCCTGTGAAAAAGGTGGTACTATGTAAAAAACTGTTAATGTAATGTTGCAGACTTGCATGTTTTTGGGCTCTTTGATAAACCAGCTATCATCATGAGGAATGCGATCATCTTGGACAATAAGAAGTGTGAGCTCGGTGAGCTGATAAAGACCCGGCGGGAACACCGTGCGTGCAGTTTGATGTATTTCACGTGGCGGTGCTACACTCACACTTCCCAGACTACAGAGTGACTGTACCAGGGTTTTTTCCGAGCAGGCAGAGGCATCCATCTAAACGTCAAGAAGAAATGTGGAGGAACTGAGCTATTTGTAATTGAGAGGTGGTGCAATCCAGACCACACCTGCTGAGGCAATTATTGCTGCTGCAGTTGGATTTCTGTTCAGACTCAGTCACTCGGTATGCTGGTTGGATGTCCCCATTCGCCGAGGCAAAGGTCATCAAATGAATATAGCTGAATAATGGCTACGGATAATAAAAAGGTCCAGACTGCTTCTGCACCACCTACGGGACGTTCCTCTAAAACGTGTTTCTGATCACAAGAAGAGATGCAGCTGTTGCTGTGTTGCTTTTTGACTTTCTTCTTTGGTGCTTTTTTTTTTTTTTTACATTCTGAGTTATTGTATCTTCTCTGATACGGCATTCATTTTATTGAAATTTGTTGTTTTCATGCTGTGGTTCCTGTGACACAATCATTTAATAAATAAATGAACTATATCTTATCTTCAGATGATCTGAAATCAGATAAAAATGTAAATACTTCTGCTGTACACTGACAGTACTCTACAGCTAGATTTCTAAAGCTGAATCTGTCCAGTATCTTCAGTCACACTCGTGTAAAAACAGTGTGAATGCATGCAGCACGTGTGCGTTACTTTGCATTTGATCAATAATGCACCATTCCCCATATGTGGGATTAAAGGTGGAGAGATGGCGAGTGAGATATGGGAGGCTTTCCACACATTGTGCTGTGCTGTGTGTTACTTTTATTCCCCTGGTCCTGTGATGTGCTCAGCAGCAGACTGATGAATGTGTCGCCATGCTGCTGCAGTTTAGTCTGAGAGCAGAAACATGCCTCTATAAGGAGACGAGGCCTTTAGGGACACAAAAGCTCCTCCAGCCACTGACGCTACCAGTCCAGACCATTAATCTTGGCACCAAGACTCATCTTCCCCCAGTACCACACACACACACACACACACACACACACACACACACACACACACACACACACACACACACACACACACACA
>JAVDPK010002711.1:47323-66969 GCA_034780415.1 Cichlasoma orientale | reverse complement strand
GAATCGAACCCAGACCTTCCAGATGGTATTCTAACTGTGAGGCAGCAGTGCTAACCACCGCGCCACCGTGCCGCCTACTTGAACAAACAATTTACACATGTGACCCAATCTGGTGAAACGAGTTGCAAGTTGCAGGGGCTAATACTTAGGCAATAACATGAATCAGTGCGCTGTATGTTCTTAACAAGGGACCGATTGCTTATATGAGTGCTATTATCGGCTACCAGTGATGTCATCATTAAAATGACTTTATCTAATATGCAAAGTAATTTCAATTAATTATATAACTTTAATAATTATAAGAATTAGCCCCTTCGATTTGCAACTCATGTTGCCAGATCGGATCACGTATGTATCTGCCATTGTAACAGTATATAAAAAAGCATCATAAGCCCTCCTAAATAATTCTACTAGATAAACTACTAGAACTAAAAGCTAACGTAAGTAAGCAAGTTAAAATAATGTCATGTGATCCCAGAGTAAGATTTTCAAATTTATCTAATGCCACCATCAGGCCAATATTTCTATTTTATCACTGCTTTTAAACACACGGAGTGCATTTTAAAAATATATACATTTACTGAGACCTTCCTTAATTCTCAGTTGCCTCTGACAGTCTAGACTGATTTCTGTGTGAAGGACTCTTATAATAAAAATAATGTGAAATAATGTGACGTTCATGACCCCAAGATCCTAGCTAACATTAACCAGATGACTAATCACTTAGGCCACCAAATAACCAACTCGCACAAACCCCACATAAGGATTAAAAACTGGTGAGGCTTTAAGTAATATTTTCCTATTGATAACATTAAAGAGGGAACAAGCAAGTTAGCAAACTGGCTACTACACTGGTAGCAAGTAAGCTAATGTTAGTTAACATTAGCCAGAATCCGTGCTGACAAAACATGAATGTGACTGAAGGCATGTACAAACTAGACCTTTGCTGTCTTATATCCAGCAGCTTGCAGCTCCTGGTTATACCACAGAGGAAACTAACCAAACAAAATACTTTGCTTACCCTGTGACCTTTGTAACCCCACAGCTGACCTTTATAAGCGCTGTCAGTGCTTTCTTTATCTGCAACCTTTTTGTTTCTTCCCTTCAGAAGAACTTTAAAAGCAGAAATGAAAGTGGATAAAATCCCTCTGCTTTTATAGCCCTACCAGTGTGACAAACTCTGATTTTCTTGGCTCTGCCTGATGACCCGATGAACTCATGAGTGGAGGCAAAGCTTTTACGAGAAATGTGTTTATGCTGTCTGAAGAGTCGCTGGTCAGCAGCTGAGATGTGGAAACAACCGAGTCTTTGTTTGGTCTCACACTGGCTCAGTTGCTGTGTGTATCTGTGGGTCAGTTTATCTGTGGAGAAGTAAAACTCAGCTGCTATCCAAACACAGCGTGGTTATGGCAACAATGACTCTTTCAAAAAATGACTCATGTCAGGGTTCCAGTCTGTCACCAGTCTATGGTTAAAGTCTGATTAATTTTTAGGAAACTTAAACTAATTAGTTAGGGTCAGACAGAATGCCTTTTGAACAGTGATTCATCAGATGCCATCTGCTAACTGTTATTTAACCTCCTCACTCGTGCTGGAAGGGCAGTAAAACTAGAGAAGTAAAGCATCGCTCACTCGTGCCACAGTCAAATGATCCGCACGGAGCTGCAGCTGTTCTAGCAAACACAGCCAGGATTAAATTCTTCCAGTCTGGCTCGGGCAGAAGCTCCTTTTAACTGTTACCACGGTCGCTGCGCTTCTGATTTTTGCCTGGATGTGAATTTCAAACGCCAAACGACGCAACACGGACTCACTCTTGAGTCATCATACAGTGATGTTTGGTCAGGTCAGCTTCATATTATAATGCACCCTTTAGAGCCCTATTTTTAATGTGCAGCACAGTTCAGCAGGACTCGCTCGATGTCTAAAATGTGCATGATGATATTGGGGGGCAAAAGTACTCTGCTGCCATTGTCACTGTTGCGAGACGCATAACCATGGTAACCAAGGACATGTGTCCATGGTAACCAAGGAAATGTTGCAGAAGCGTGATGCACGCTGGTAAACTTTGCATTATTTACATATGTTTAAGATATCAAACCTAAGTCGTCATTGGTGACGACCCCAACCCTCTGAACCCTAACGCTGATTCTGTGTTTTATAATTATAAATGTTATATTCTGATAGCACAGTATACGCTTACGATCGTCGCAGATTACAACTTAGATCTTGTAACGTTAGCACGATTTCACCCCTAAAACTAACCAGGTCGTTTTAGTACCTGAACCTAA
Organism: Cichlasoma orientale; assembly: GCA_034780415.1. Lineage (NCBI taxonomy): Eukaryota > Metazoa > Chordata > Actinopteri > Cichliformes > Cichlidae > Cichlasoma > Cichlasoma orientale. The sequence goes on along the minus strand of JAVDPK010002711.1, from coordinate 64,681 downwards.
ACAAACAGTGGAGCAAAAGGTAAAACGAAAGTGCAAACCAGCGGTCACATGCAGGATGCAAACATCTATTCAAACTATTTCTGTGGTTGGACACCATGTGATTATAAAATCTACCACCTCACCTATTTCTCCTGATGGAAGTGGCCCAGATCTGATATTTAAAAAAAAAATCTGTTCACACTCAACAACAAAATCTGATCCTTGTCATTTGGAGTTTTGTTCCACGGTACTTCACTATGTAATGTTGACATAGAGCAGCTTTGATTTCAAAGCAGCTCAGCCTTGTGTGTTGTGTCTGCAAGCCACGACTCTTTTGTATAGCAGACGTAATGTTCAATAAAAGTAAGGCCCTCCAGTTTAAAATGTCTTTTTGATCCTGATCAACAGAGTAATAAATCAAAAAAAAAAAAATTGCATGTATTTTTGCTTCTAGCTGCAAGCAGATCCACCAAAACTGTTATAGTGCTGAATAATGAATGAATTAAAAGCTTATTTGAACAAGCTTTGTGGGGAAGAAAAAGCTGTTTATGAGAGGAAGAGATTTCTGCTTATGAAAAGGTGCCATGCTGTGAGCAGCTGATGCTCACTGCCCATCCTGCTGAGGTGAAAATGGGGGCAAAGATGCTTATTGAAAGTGTTTACACAGGTCTTGACTGACATGGGAATGATGAGGGCGTTCTCATTCAAGGCAGCGCGCTGGCTTACAGTTTACACTTGGAAATGCAAACGCTAAATATCCACATTTCATCCTCATGTGCCCGCTGTCTTCTCTCTGGTTCTGCATATCCCTAATCTCATTTAAGTCTTTGTCTGTATGCTGACAGTTTAGGCCATTGCCATGGTAACATTCTGCATGTAGAAGAAGAAACTGGCATGTGAAGGAGGAAAAGCACATTAAACCATTCAGACATGTGACTCCAAGCTTCACACCTCACCGATGATATCAAGTAGTCATTATCACCTCTCAGCAGGAAGGAGGAGAGTCCGCGGAGAGAAAGAGATTATTTCCTACTTCATGTCCACAGAGGATTTCTACTTCAAATATGTACATGTGCTCATGATCATAAACAGACTGTTAGCTGGATAAAGAGGATGGAGTGTGATGGAGTTTAAAAAAAAAATCAGTTTCATTGTAGGATGGCCTGCCGACAACACCCAGGAACCCCACTTCAGCTGGAACTCTGCCCACCTTTTATGGCATTTTTGGATATAAGCTGTCCCTCAGTATCTGTTGTTCATTTTAACACAATTAAATCCAGAAGCTAATCACGCCTTAACGTGTACATATAGTAGCTGTTTACATCATGCTAGATAATATGGCAAAAATCCAGCCTGGACAGTGAAATCCAGTAGCTGGTAGCACTAACAGGTAAAATGATTCCCATGAGGTGGACTATCCTCAACTTTGAGGTAACTCAATTAAAAGTGACTGAAGATGCAAACAGAGCAAAGCCTGCTAGCCACCAGCTGTCTGTGTGACAGTGATGCAGACAGGGCCATAGCATTCACACCTTCTGAAATGATTTGTCTTAAGGCGTCTTAAGGTGTTAATGTGAGTGTGAACGATTCTCTGTCTCTCTGTGTTAGCCCTGCGACAGGCTGGCGACCTGTCCACGACCTGTCCAGGGTGCACCCTGCCTCTCGCTCTATGTCAGCTGGGATAACCCCCCCCCCCCAACTGATCCCGAGAAGGATAAGCTAAAGAAAATGGATGGATGGATGAATGGATGGATGAATGGATGGAAGGCGTCTCACCTACAGCCATGAGCTGTGAGTAGTGACTGGAAGAATAAGATTGTGACTGTCTGCCTTTGGGTCTAAGGGTAAGGAGCTCAGTCCTCCACGTTGAAAGGAGGTCTAGCAGGATCTTTCAACTGGGAAGGGACCCCTGGGGCAGACCCCGGACATGTTAGACATACTGTACCAGTCTCTTAGCTTGGGCACCCCCCCACCACCCAGTAGAGCTGGAGGAAGTGAATGGACTTACTGCGTCTGTCACCTGGACCTTAGAATGATAGAGAAAATGATTGGATGAATTGAATGATTGGATGAACAGTTTAATGTTAATATTCTTCAGTTTCTATTCAACTCTAAGTCAGTGTTTACCACCACAGTTACCACCACGTTCTTTTACATCAGAGCTGTAACGAAGGGAAATGACTAGTTAGTCAAAAATGGGAATATGATACTTCTTGACATCCCGTCTGTTCTTTTCATATAGGACTAACCCTGGCTTTGAAAGCCACTTCTTTACGTGTAACTAAGAAATCCTATCCAATGGCAGTGAAGAGTTGCTGACAGGAATTTAATGAAACTTAAAGAGTAGAAGACACCTTCAGCTCAAACACCCAGAACAAAGATCGTAAGTCAGATTGTGACTCTGCTGAGCTGCCGGGGCAGACATGGATTAAAGGGCCACTGAGTCGGTCACCATCAATTGTTTAGGATGAAAGCAAAGAAAGGCGTTCACATAGCAACCGGTCAGCTGGTTCCCGTCCAGCTGTCTTTGGCTGTTTGTTGGACTCTTTCAGAAATACAGGAATGTCAGCCCCCCCCCCCCCCTCCCTCCAAAACATCCATAGGGCCTGCACTTGTTTGGCAGGCGGCCATCCCCCCAATGCATTCACACACCAGACAAAGATGGACTGCAAGAGGAGCAACTGAGGGCAAACTGTTTAGAGACGAGATGGCTATTTGTGTCAGAGGAGGCTTGTTTCCTCCCCTTGGCTGGATTCTGCCAAAAAGAATGTTAAATCATATATTTTTAATGAAAACATAAAATGTGTTTGTGTCCCACCATTTCAATAAATTATTCATTAGTGGGGAAATAATTTCTCACCAGATTGCTCTGAACTTTGATGCGGGTACGTATGGCCAACAGATTTCTTTGGGTTGTCAGTATAAATTTGCAATTTGCTGGATTTCCTGGGGCACGTTCAAGCACGACTGTGGTGCACGGCGTTTTCATTTCCTTGAAATGGTGTAAAACGGCGCGCAACAGGCAACAAAGTATGTTTGGTCCTCTGCGGTTGGAGTCGCAGAGGTGTGACCCTACCAGCAGCGATGTGTAACCCTGCAGTATTAAAAGCCAGTGCTCACATTTGGGTAAGATAGCGGGCTCTCCAACGCGCCACTGTTTCCGTTTAAAAAAGCGTTTAGCTTTTTGTAGAATCTTTTTTTTTTTACACGTCATAAAATAAAACGTCTTAATTCAACCAGTAAACGATAACTCTCCAGAACAAATGGCAATTTCTGCATCCACCCAATCAAAAAATTTAAATCAGAAAGTGGCAAACGTCTTCTGAAGTCTGAACCTTTGGCTAACAGGGATTACTTGCACATATCCTGACCACAATGTTTAGTAATTTGGCCGTAATTTAATATGTAGCTCCAACATGTTAACAAAGCCTCAGTGTCTGTCCAGGGCAGACACTGAGGCTTTCATAGCATCTAAAAGCTCTGAACTGCATTGAGGTAGGGTTAAACCAGTTAGCACTGGTTGGTTTCAACCATAACCATCCCCCTCAATAATCCCTGTAGCTTCTGATTGCCTGATGGATTTTGTAATTTAATTTGATGGACTTCCTGCAAAATGTTTGGATTCCTCTAACATCATCAGCGGGACAGACTCTGGACTTTATTCTGACTGCTGTAACGTGAGCCTGCTTTAGCTGCAGTTTCTGCTGCTTGGAATAATTCAATGATTCATGACTGGTCTTCAGTTTTACTGTTTCTGTCTTGAAGCCGGACCTGACCATGAAATCATCATAACATACATAAAACATATCACATAAATAAATACAAAAGCTCACACTTGCCATAATATACGAGCTATGAAAAAATGACAGCGGGTTGATATCTGTTTGATTCTCTGTCACACTCAGTGTTGTTGAAGTGTCCTTGTCTAATATCACGGTCTCTTGGGTGACTCATTAGGAATTTAATAACAGGAGCAGCTGATCTCACTGAACTCACTGACACTGATATCACACGCTGAGCCCCGCAAACTAATTAATGAGAAGAGGTTCAAAAAGAGAATAGGAGGAAGGTTAGAAGGAAAACTGTGTGTGGAAAACTCATTTGTCCTTTGATCAGAGACATGTTTAAAGAGGTCACGCAAAGGTGAACTCCATCAGAGACAGCAGTGGGTGAAGCAGTGTTTTTATAACCTTTGATTTTGTCCCACAGAGTAACTCCATGTTTCCTGCATGTCTCCTGCTGCTGAAATGACCACGAAGGCTTTGCCTTTAAGGTAAAATAACTCTTTGCTTTCTTAGGATGCACCGTGCATTGTGGATATGAACTGAATCCTCAAGGCACTGGTGATAAAGTGGTCTAAAAATTTAGGCTAGCTTTAAAGAAAGGTTTCAAACAAGGTTAAAAAGAAGCCTTTGCACACATGGAAATGCTACGAAAACAGTGTGTGTGTGTGTGTGTGTGTGTGTGTGTGGTTGTGTGTGTGTGTGTTAGTGATGGGTTTCTGCAATAATAATTGTGAAGAAACATGTTTTATGCTATCAGAGCACAGTGGATGGAAGAAACCTGATTTCCCAGGTCAGATTTCTCAAAGAGTTCTGAGTTTGTTTACATGAATGTGATTATCACAGCTTTGAAGCTTGTTCTTGTTTTTAAATAATATTCTGTGACATTTACATGGAAAACAAAGAAATCTGCAGATCCGTCCATCCATCCGTCCATCCATCCATCCGTCCGTCCATCCGTCCGTCCGTCCGTCCTTCCGTCCGTCCGTCCGTCCATCCATCCACGTTCTGTATGTTTCTAACTTGTTTCTAGTCTTTCTCCCAAGCATGTACTTTTACTTGTTTCATCACCCAAAGAATAAATTCTCTTAAAGGCAAACAGTGTGTCACCGTCTTTTCGTTGATCTTAGTTAATTATTGTAATCCTCTTGTTTTGCTTTTTATGTTTCCTGAGTTGCGTTTCCCCCGTCTGTATGTCAGCTCTAAAATATTTCCCATCAAGTCTTGCATAACAAATCCTGCTTTGTAAAAAAATATAACTGTTGTTTTTCTGCCTTGTTTTGAAGGTTAGTTCCTTCTGTGCCTTTCTGTGTTTTCAATTCCCAACTTTATTTCTTTCTCCACTCGAGTTAATGTCTTGACTGAGTTCACCTGTGTCTTGCTATCCATCTCCCTGGTTGGTATATTTAGTCTGGATTTTCTCCCTCAGTCTTTGTCAGGTTGTTGTATGAACTCCTTCAAGATTCTGAGTGTGCCCTGTTATTTACATCGGCTGGCTCTCTTTCTGGGGAGTAGGAACTTTGGGATAACCCACCTGCCCGTCTCTGTTGTATGCCCACTTTTCCAAGAACAGTGACATAACCATGAAACACTGCCAGCATTGTCTGTGTTTCTGTTGCACTGTTGTACCTCTGTGTCCGTGAGGGTTCTCTCCCGGTACTCCAGCTTCCTTCAACAGTGGAAGAAAATGGATGGATTCAGACGGTGGAACAAAAATATCATTACAGTTATTTTTGAACCTCAAAATAATTAATGTGAATCAAATAATCAAAGGAAAAGCAGCAAAAAGATAAATGTGGTAAAGTCAAAATGGTTTCCCTCTGACATGTAAAGTAAGTGAAAATAAAACACAGCTGTAATATTTAACCTGAACTAAAGGGTTAATGGCTGAAGTAAGATGCAGTGCTGAGGAAGACGACTCTCAGAGCACTCTGGCAGAAATTGTTTAGGACTTACTGTACCAGAATATCCCACTTAAGCCAATCATAAATTATATAGTTTTGGGGAACTGATGCGCTGAGTCATCTGTTTGAGGTTGCTTTGTCAGAACTGATCCTGTATTTGAAGTCGTGGCTTTGAGACACTGACTCATTTCTGAAAATGCTGCAGCACAAAAACAGTTTATCTAAAGCTGGAGCTACAACCGGATTTAGAAAGCAGCAACAGTAAGCTGGAGCTGCATTATACTGTGCATGGTAAAGCAGTCACAGACCTTTGGAAGCAGAACATATGGATTAGTTTAAATGGTGATGGGATGTGCATGTTAGAAACACACCGAGAGAAGAAATGGGAACGCCAGCTGTTGTGTTCAGTGTCTCCTTGGTTTTAATATCACTGCTGGTGATTCAGGTCTCAGAGGAGAACGCAATTACTCAAACATATTTTTCTACTGCTGCTTTACATTATTACAGGAACAAATTTTCAGGCTACACGACCTTCATATTTAAATAACCACATTAAATTAAAGAGTCCCTCTTTTTATAAATATCTGGTCCAGAAATGTGAAACGACACAGGGTACGGACAACAGATCTGACACCAACAGATTGACACTTTTATCCTCCACTTTAGTGTGGGGTTTGATGCTGTTAGCTGCTCCTGAACGTGTAACGTTAGCTGCTTTGCAGAAATACAGCAGGGGAATTTAAAACCACCCCCATCCTTTCAGGGTAAGCTGACAAAGGGAAGCTAAGAGGTGTGATCTCATTCAATCGCTTGCACATCCCGGCTAAATGTATGTGCAGTATATAACATGGACAGTGACTCATGCAGTCGACTCCATAACATGAACAATATTACAAAAAATTATAACATTAAATCAAAACCTCCCAAGTATTAAATTTGGCAAATAATAAATTAAGCATTTTTTCTTTGTTTAAATTCTTAAATAATAAATGTGGATTGTGATTCCACGCCTGCAAGTATGCGAGGGTCCATTCTAATCCCAGTGGCACAGTAAATGTCATCATCTAAGGGTTAAACACGAGGCTCAGTGTGGAGTCGTCCCCACAGACATGACACTACACAACACATGCAACTTCCTGCAAGATTCCAAATGGACTTGGAAGAAAAGTGTAACAAGAAAAACTACTTTCCTGTGGTGCCTGCAGCTGTCATAGTCATTCCACAAGCCAGCGTAACCGCCGCCTAAGTACAGTAGAATAATAAAGAATGTCTTGGTGCCCTGGAGCCATCGTATAATGCAATTACCAAAGGCCTACAGTAGATATCACAGAGCACATACACAACTATATCTTCCGCATTAGCCATGCCAGCAGATTGGCTGTTGGTCCTCTGCTGAAATATCTTTTCCACTACAGAGTTTTTCCCCACAGAACAGGAACCTTTTAAGGACCTCATTCTCTCTACCTGCATTTCTACCAGAGGAACTGGGTCTGATTTTCTAGTTTTACTCCATGAAAATTGTTTTAGCAGAGACTAAACTTTTGCTACCTTCCTTTTTTTCGGGAACTTTCTGGATGGGACTTGCATTGTACTCTGACATGTGGGTTGGCATGGTGTTGTGGTGGTTAGTACTGTTGCCTCATAATGAAAACGTCCTGAGGTCAAATCTGCTAGCCAGCTGAGGCCCCTCTGTGCGGGGCACGTGTGTTCTCCCTGTGCCTGCGTGGGTTCTCTTTGGATGTTCCAGCTTTCCTCCAAAGTCCAAATTGGCTGAAGGTGTGAATGTGAGCGTGAATGGTTGTTTGTGTCTGTGTTAGCTGTGTAAGAGACTGGCAACTTGTGCAGTGTGTACACCGCCTCCCACCCAATCATAACTGGGATACATTCCAGCCCCCACACATCCCTGAATTGGACGAGCAGAAAGAAATAGATAGACTCTCTGTAAAATACGTGCACACTTTTTAGAATTACAGAAAGCCATAATTACAATTTTCTTGGATTTTGAGGCCAACAATAACCAGAATAGAGCAGCGGGATTTTACAACCAATGAAATCCAGGATGACATTTAGAGGAATTTGAGAATTTTGCTGTTCTGATATGTCAGCAGACTAATTTCACCCCAAAGAAAGCTCTCAGAGAGTTTCAGAAAGGTCCTTTTGGTGGTAATGCATTCAGTCCCACTAAGAGGATAAACATGGTAAAAAATGATACCAAGTGAACATTTCTTTATTTTTAATTTTAGGCATGCTAGCATATTGACATTAGCATTTAGCAATTTAGCTTTCTTAATGCCCACAAAATAACTGTTTTGTAAAAGCTAAGAGAAAAGGTTTAAAGTGTTCAAAATAAGGCTCCTCCGGTTTAACACTCAAATCCCCAACCTCTAAATTATAGAATGAGCTGTTCTCTGTGAATCACTGAGACATTTCACAAGGATCGCCTTCAAGCCATTAATGTACTGTCGAAAAGCCTGCTTACCCTCCCAACTATGTGTGGAAATTAAAACATGTAAGGGGGGGGGGGGGGCTGAGCCTGTAAAAAATTCAAACTGTGACTTGGCATGCTTGGAAATCCCTTCTCTGATTCAATGAGGTGAAATTACAAATCTTCAACTTCCTCTTCCCGCTATTTGCGTCTGTAAGCCACCCCTAATCTGATTATTTACCCAACCTCTCAGATGTGTTTTATAGTCCCTTTATAAAAAAAAAATGTGCTTATTATACAGAAAGTTGTTTTTTTTTTTCCATAATAGAGCTAATTGTTAGATGAAATGCATTGTTTGGCTAATTGAAAGTTCTGGGCATGGCAGAAGGTATCAAATGAAAGTTAATAAAAGGTCACTGGATGTCAATGAGTTGCATAACTGACAAAATAATCATGCACGATCAGTAATTTGAGGTGTTACTTCTGCTCAAACAGGATATCAGATAAGTGTAATGGTTCAGTTCCTTTAACAAGAAGATTAAGACTTCTTGCTGACACTGTGTAGGAAAACTGACCTAAATCTTTGCAATGAGGAAACTTTACGTTTTTATTGTAAATAAAAGAGCCTTTATTTGGATATTATTTTATGCCAGCGCACATTTCTGTCGATGGCAGCGTACCTTAAGTAGGACCCAAAGCTCAACTCAAATTGAACTTCCACCATCAAAGTTTCTTTTTAACTGTTTTATAAATGTTTGAAACTTTGATCCAGTCTGGTGCAGCACAATGTGAGCCCGTCTTAAACATGTATTTCAAGTTCAAATTCATTTTTCCATTTGAACATTGCAACAAGACCAATAATAGAAGGGCCATTCCTTCTTTACCTCTCTTAGCTTTGAAAAAATGATGCACTCCTTTAAAAAGTGTTGGTGTCACGCTCTGTTGCACATTGAGTGAACTCTAGCAGCCATTAGATAAATGGAAGAGCGGTTTGAAGACCTAAAATTCACGTGATGCCTGCAGTATGAGAGCAAAAAGCTCAGGCACAAGTGCTGCGGCCTCAGATACAGCAGTGACCCAAATGGGTAAACTCTCCATGAGCTAAATATAACCTGAAGTGACAGAGGAGATGGAGAGCAATAAACATTAACATGGGGATGACCCTTTGATGGCACATTCTCCCTTTTTTGCGTGACTGCTTGTCACGTGGAAATCTCTGAAATGTTGCACTTATTTTGGTTCATGGTTTATTTTGACTTTGATGGGTTTAAGAGCCTAAAGTGTTCCCTGACTAAAGCAAATAGTTATATCCATATTTTTGGATACACGTTTTATCATCTTAGCTATATACCAAAAGATATTAAAGATATATGTTACAACCCTGGATTTAAAATGCAGACTTGTCCAGTTGAAGACACACATTGCATTAACTGCTGAAAACATTGAGCCATTTTTTTTATACACAGTCCCCCTTTTGTTTTCAGGTGTTCAAATATAATGGTACTAATAAATCTGTTTATTTTTGAGAGTCCTTTGCAGGTCTGAAATCTGGAAACCACGGCCATCACCAAAGAACTGGTTTTGTACTGGGGCAGCATATCCAGGGGAATGCCGAGGTGTTCCCAGGCCAACCTAAAGATATAATCTCTCCAGTGTGTCCTGGATCTACCCCGGACCTCCTCCATGTAGGACATGCCTGGAACACCTCAACTGGCTCCTCTTGATTTAGAGGAGCAGCGGCTCTGCTCTGAGTCCCTCTAGAATGGCTGCACTCCTCACCTCATCTCTAAGCTCATTTCCACCACTTGTATCCATAATCTTGTTCTTTCAGTCACTACCCAAAGCTCGAGACCATAGGTGAGGGTCAGAACATAGATTGTAAATTGACAGCTTTACTTCAGCTCTCTTCATCACAATGGACCGGTACAGAGTCTGGCACTGGCAGCCCCAATCCATCTGTCAATCTTCCACTCCGCTCTTCCCTCACTTGTGAACAAGACCCAGAGATACTTGAACTCCTCCACTTGGGGCAGCAACTCGTCCCTGAACCAGAGTGAGCACTCGATCCTTTTCCAGCTGAGGATCATGGCCTCAGATTTGGAGGTGCAAATTATCATGCCAGCCGCTTAACACTCAGCTGTGAATCGTTCCACTGCGAGCTGGAGGCCACCACCTGATGATGAATCCAACAGAATCAGATCATCTGCAAAAAGCAGAGATGACATTCTGAGGCCACCAAGGCAGAAGCCTTCAGAAGCCACTTGGCTACACTTAGAAATCGGTGACAAAGGGCAGCCCTCGCAGAGTCCAACACCCTCAGGAAACGAGTTCAACCAAGCTCACTAGTCGCTAGATGCTAACATATGCTAGCATAATTTCCTTGTTCTGCCTTGAGGATTAATCCAATGTTCAACATTCGATCCGCATGACTTGATTCTCCCAGGCCATTCGCGCTCCACAGGTGAAGAAACGCTGGTATCGACCATGTTTCTGCTGTTGCTCCTTTTGGAGCATTTCATGGAATCATCTGACAACATGACACCCTGTGTGACGCAAACCATCCGAGGAGTATTTTATTAGTCTGTCACTTAGCACTAACTACCATGTGGCTCTATGTGTATGTTTATGAATGCTTGCTAATAAAGCCTGCTAGCCTTAGCAGATAAATAAGCATTTCACTCTCTTGCACAAACATAACTTCTCACTCCATAAAACCAATAGTGCTCAAAATACTAAAGCTTAAACACTAAAGAAAGTTTGTTAGTTTTGCAGGTGAAAACGATGACTGAATGAACCAGAATGAACTTCAATCATCTACAAGGTATTTAGCAGAAATGTTAACTTTGCGGTGACCATAGAGACAGGCCAAAGCACCTCTAATGTTAGTATCACTCGTATCATCCTCTAGTATTTGTATATAGCCTGCTGTGAAGATTATCTATCCATTAGTTGTTGAGAAATTTCCATCTGGGATGCAGTGCCAAAGTGAATGTCATATAAGAAAAGGGAAGTAACGTTTGAAAGATTTTAAATTCAACATTTTTTCCTTTCTGATAGCAGACAAAATTACATTTTTGTGTTAATTTGAGAGCCGCTTTAGGTCAAAAGTTATTTGTGGTGAGTAAATTTAGTCTCTCTTTATAACTGCGGCTATCAAACTGACTTGTAAAAATAATAACCTGTGTTTCCAGGTCAGGTTCTACTTTGGACTGTGTGAGTAATTTAGGGTATGGTTGAATGTGGGGCAGCTAGCGTTTCAGTGGACCTGCTGAACAAACATGCTTTGCTATGAGGTTGCTTCTTTCAGCTATTGTATGAACTGGGACAGGTGGACCCGTCTTTGTTTCCCACACAAGAATAGGGATAGGTGGGGGTGGGGGGGGGATTGCAGAGGCTGGTTCACTCTGGATTCAAATACTGTTCGTCAAGTATACAGTCACATCATCAGCCGGTTGGATCAGTGGCCACTACAGGTGGAAGATGGAGGAATTTTAAGACAACAGATAATGAGACAGGCTGAGGAGACGACTAATGGCAGTGGTCCCTTTAGGCCTGACATTACAGGGGGCTTAGTTGAAGGGTTGAACAGTGGAAGAGAAACAACACAAAAGATCTGTTGTCCTTTCCCACTGGAGTGGAGGTTTCCCAGGAAAGCATTACTATTCAGACCCAGGCCCGAGATAAGAGAGTCCCCTCCCTTTGTGGCGTGGCTGTGGAGGGGTCAAGAGAGCTCAGGGAGAGGGAGGAAGGAGGTGGGAGGAGGAGCTGTCTCCAGATGGAGGCTATAAATTCACAGCCTGACTAAACCAGCCGTGGATGGCTGATGCCTTTTTACTTTAACAGAAAGATTTAGACTCAACACATTTAGGGAAACCCTTTGTCATCATTAAGGATGTTATTATTACAAGAACATAAAAAGCTCATTATTAATAAAGAAGGAGCATTTTTCTACTGAAAACAACATCAAAGTCCTAATTGTATAGTTAATTTGTCTTTACCCCCAACCTATCACCCATATGAGAATGGATGTTTTATGTATAAAATGTTTTTATTAGGGCACAAGAACAACTTTGGTGTGTTTTGAAAAACAATGTTTTATTTAAAAAATAAGCAGTCAGGTTGTTAAGGATAGATAACCTTCATAATCATGGTTTAAATAATGAATAAATCCACAGTCAGCTGTGTGGCTTTTCTCCCATTATAGTTACTATGGCCAACAGAAGGTGGGATCATTTAAATGTGAACATGACTTCACTGACTCTGGATTTCAGCAGTCACAGCAGTGGAATATTATTATAATAGTAACACTGTAACTTTTAGCTATTTCACAAACAGCAGAACTGAACGTCTCCGAGTACGTCTCCTAAAATGGAGCAAAAGAACGAGTTTAATGCTTTACCAAGAGGACGGGATCATATCAGATCATAGTGTTTCCACCACTAAACAAACTATTTGTTGGGAACAACCAGTATTTGTTTTGGTAATTAGCAGCATAGCAATTTTGCAGTCTGTTACTTCAGCAACACAAACACTTGCAGGTTGGTGTTTAGCTGATTTCTAAGTTGACGTCATGTACAGTGATCTAAGTACCCTTTAAGTCAGACTGAACATCAACAGTGGTTTATGTATTCCAGCCCGTGTATGTACAACTTCCAGTCACTTACGACAGGTTTTCCCTTTTGTGGCAGCTTATTTTTGATATTCACAGCAAGCGGACTTCTGTTTCACTCTTTCTTCACAGTTATTCTGAGGTTGATGATGTTGCAGGAACACAGTGGTTGCGACACAGTCGAGTGATGCAGGAAGTAAAAAGGTGATGACGCAGGGGTGAGCAATGTGAGGCTGCAGCCACGTCATGCGAGGGGCGTGTACACGTGTGTGCTGGAACTCGCTCCAGTCCCGACTTGTCAGTTCTTACTGAGTCCATTAAATGTTTTTTCACCAGAATGTTTGGGAAGGAGGGTGATTTAAGATCTGGGTAGGGAGCTGTCACAGTGATGCATACAAGGGAAACTAGGTCTGTTCTGAGACCTCTCTCTCGCAGCCCACACATAACAGCTCACTGCTTCCTGCCTTACACATCTGCTCTGCTTACTGGAAGGAGTAACCACAAAATGACAGTGAAGCACTGCTTTCAAACAAGCAAACTGTTCCCTGTTAGTTTTCAGATAGCTGCAGCAGACTATTAAAACTCTTTTTCTTTGTCTTGTTCTGATTGTTGTTAAAAAAAAATTGGGGCACCAGAGACACATTTTTACGGGTCAGTGATTCTTTAAATGTTTCCACACGTCTAATTTCTGTATCTTTATGATATTAGAAAGGCAGAAAAATGTAGATAAGATAATCTGTAAGATGATCTGCACCTTCCACCCTTAATGTTCATTTCATCATATTTCACATTGAGGAAGTATTCTGAAGCCGTGTTTGTGTTTTACTGATGATAATGAAAAAAATTCTCCACCTCACTGCTTATATTTGTACCCAGGAAGAGTACATTTAGATCATAATCAGCTACTTGAAATATTACATGCCATGGCTATTTCATCATTCCCCCATTATTCAGACATGTTCTGACACGACAGTGACAACTCATTCATCTTGGGAGCGGTATCTTCAGAGTGGAAGGTTTGGTTTTTTAGTAGCTAATATCAAAGCTGTTGTACTTGTGCAGTCTGAGCAGAGAGAGGACGTGATGGCAGCTGGATCGCAGCCTGCACTCTTCAGAGGAGCAGCCATTGAGCCTGAATGTGCTGCATCAGGTCAGGAACAGCAGCATGTTCATCGCTTTCTTTGACACTCACCATGTTTAGCAACATGAATGTTAAAGGCCGAGAAGGTGATAATGGAAGGTGACCAAGACCCAAAGCACACTGTTTCAGTTTATCAGATTTATTGACACAGGTGAAGTCTGCACAGGAAGGACTGCAGCAAGGAGGCGGCAACATCTGGGAGTGGTTTCTCTGGAAGAGAGGAGAGGTGGGTGAACCCAGGCAAGCCCTTTAGCAGCGGTTTCAAAAAGATGTTCCAAAGTTTGTTTAACAATGCAGGAGAGGTTGTTTACTTGTAGATGCCAAGGAGGATGTGCTGGGGGTCATATAAGGGGGGGCAGGTGTGTGCACCAAGGGATTCTAGAAGAAACAGACCAGCTTGACAGAAACAGGTCAGTGACTCTGGTAAGTGAGCTGCTCCTCAGCCACACAGGGAACACCATAAAACAAGAATTTTAGAGCTGAGGGTCTACACGAACGCGGGAGAGCCATAAAGGAGCCTGATTACCACTTGGGAGGGGAAAACAAGAGCGGGTGCTGGAGCTCGTCCTTAAGTACTGGCTGTCGATGAGGCCGATGAGCAGCAGGTGAGCCGGGAACCAAGAGAGTCGGGTCCACAATCTGCCCAACCCGACCTATACTCAGACCTATACTCAGAGAGGGTTAAAGCACCAAAACAAAAACAAACAGACAGTGAATTCATCTGACTTGTGGCTCGTGCCAATAAAAATTTTAATTGTGCTACTATTCAATCTGTAGATACGTCTTTTTTAACCGTATATCCATTATGGGATTAATTAATATCTCTAGTGTTTCCTTCTGTGAGCAAATGCGATTAATCTGAGAGTTGCTCTAAAAAGTGAGTTTTACACTTGCATGTAAGGAAGCGATATGGGAGGGCAGAATTAGTATTAGCTGCTGTGGTCAGCAGTCCTGTGTAGCCTAAGGACGGGCTGTGCTGCTGTGAAATGCTGTGGCTCATCATTGACAGGATAACGGAGATCCACTGGTCTAATTCCTAATCCAGGACTAGCCTGCTTCTGTATCCTGGGACTCGTGCCCTGAATCAGGGCCCATCTTGGATTCAAAAAGAAATGATGAAATAAAGTCAGACAGATGGCAACGCACGCTTTGACTTTTGGATTGAAGCAATGCAGGGTCGTCCCGCCCTTCTTACCCTCTAAAATCACCAACCATCACTGTCTGAAAGAAACACCCTTCTCGAGGGTGCAGCCTTGACAGACGCAGCAGCGGCGGCTGTTGCCAGCTGTCGTGTGATGTTTTGATTTGGGATGGGAGAGGGGAGGTCGTCGCGATGATGGACAAGCACATACTCAAGAGGCCAGACATTCTCGCTATACTTTACATGCCTGAAATATTCCTCTTATCCTATAGATAGACTGATGTGGCGGTTTAGAGCAGAGCCATGATGCTATTTAATTACACAGCCAAATAAAGAGGAGAGAAATTGCAAGAATACTTTGGATGTTTAAAACAGGCACGTAAGCCTCAGGCGTGCATGCAAAATACTATTCCTGTTCTCAAAGATACTGTTCACTTAAAATAACACATTATATATTATATATACATTACATATCCATTTTTTGCCACAAAAATCAAAAGAGAAGACTTACTCTTTTGAGTCAAGAATTACCTAAACATATTTAACCATGTGTAAAAGCTGCATTTCTTTTCTTTTTTTAAGAACAAAAAACAAAGCAAATATTGATGCAGCCATAAGGCAGCTATACTCCGTGGCCACAATTTTGTCTGTAAATTCCAGAAGGGGGTTTTCTTCTCTTTGTGTCCTCAGGGAACTGAACTAGATACTGAAACATAAAACCAAACCTGGCCTGTTTATTGTTTGATGTTGACAACAAAGCGCACGCTATTAACATTCAAGGACTGATTCGAAGGCTGCTGCCCTCGTGATGTTGTGTTAGCTGCAAAGACGTCCTTTGGGGGCAGCTGTTATCCTACAACCAACATTATGGAAAGGATGGATATCTGAAGCATTTAAGCTCAGTCTGTCCAAAAAGAGAACCACAGAACCCCACAACTCATTCCTGTGCAGGTTTTTAGCCATGCTTGCAGGTGACACCATCAGACACTTATTCCCTTAAAATTTGGAAGGACGTTTGCAGTCTCCATAGGATGAAGCCTGATGATTTCCCCTTTCTCCAGACCACCAGCAGCCCCCCTGTTTACATGTATCCAGTGAATCATCTCAGCATTAAGAAGCGGGCACCAGGACTGGCATTTATGGTCCACAGACCTTTCACTTATTGTTACCATGACATTCCCATTTGTTGCTCTTTACTGAAATGTTTTATCAGAATTTTGGCAGATTGCCATGAACCTTTGTGCAGACTTTCTTATTCCCCCTCAAGATGAATTATAATTAAATGCCAACATCATGTTAAAACTTATATTTGTTCCATACTTTTAAGATTTAATAATTAAAACTGACTTCTTTGTGCGTCGCAGCATGCTAAATCAACTTACAGAGTAGGCACTGCAACTATTAAACCTTGGCTGTTAAAAGGCCAGCCTGTGGGGTTAAGAGTCATCTACAGGCAGAAAAAGTATGAATTCATTTTACTAATAAATAAAGGAATTTCTCCTTTGTGTGCATTATTTATCCAGTTTCATTCAAATCTGGCAGGTATGTTGCTGGAGAACCAAGGAAGAGCAGTGTGGAGTTTTAAGTCATTTCAAATGGAGGTAGGCTCATTTTGGGGGGTTTTCTTCTGATATGTAATATATTTTGTGAGGTACAGATGATGTTGCACTGCAGTAATGCAACTGCAAACAAACACTGACTCCACAGACGACCTTTGCATTTTCATATTGAAGTGGAGGAGTGAGGGACATTTCAGTGGAAGAACAATATCTGATGCTACCACTTCCTACACACCGTTCCTCTGATACGACACTGTCACAGATCGGCTGTGTGGCAGGCAGGAAAAGGACCATTTTATTCACAGGAAAAAAATAAACAAAATAGTAAACACTGGGCTGGACTGGAGCCAAAAATACATCATCTAGGCTAAAACTAGGAATGGACAGAACACACAGCAGGAGGGGAGCCATAGACAATTACACAACAAAGAACAGAGGAGGACTCAGACAATATATACACACATGAGATAATCAGGGAGAAAAGACACACCAGGGAGCACAGCTGAAACTAATCACTGAAGACAAGACCAGGGAAGTAAAACTAAATGCAAAACACAAGAAACTAGAGTATCAAAAAGAAAAAGTAACAAATACAGAGACCGCGACTGAGACATTTGAACTTGACACAGAGACAGAAGATTAACAGTACGGAGAAGAGACTGACTAAAGGCAGAGGACACCAAGGACAAAACACAGAGACGAGACCAGGACTGATTGGAAATACACAAGGAAACAACCTAACAACTAGAAAAAAGCATTTCCTTGCAGAAAATGCCACTGTGAATGCTTGCAGCTTAAAGATCGGAGCTGAAATGCCA
>JAVDPK010002711.1:30912-47223 GCA_034780415.1 Cichlasoma orientale | reverse complement strand
AAACAAACAAACAAACAAACAAACAAACAAACAAACAAACAAACAAACAAACAAACAAACAAACAAACAAACAAAAAGATGGGCTGGATATAATAATTGATTTGTGGGCAACTGTAACTAAAGAGACTCTTGTATGGGATTGTTTTTGTAAACGCAGTCTGATTTGAAATACCATCCAGCAGCTACTGACAAGACTGAACTTAGAAATTAGAAAATAAAGGCAGAATAGATGAAACTCAGAGTTATGAGCCACCCACAGCATTCCAAACAAATTCCAGTGTTTGCAAGTTAATCATTGTATCAGAACACAGTTTATAGCTCTGGTGACTGTCTAAATGTTTAAAGTAGGCATTAGTAATGTGACGTTCAACGTACAATACAGAGGATAGTAAACCATTCTAGCCAAGTGGATTATGTTTAGAGACAATTTGCTTTGAATGAATGAAGTGCACCAAAGTCTATAAGAGGAGGTTGGGGTGGATGTCATGGGTGTGGGTGTATAAAGCCCATGACTCTCGTGCTTCAAACCAGTGTTCACAGCCAGACTCTCATTTGTGCTTCAGTTTACACCTTGCTAAGTGAGTGAAGACTGTGGTTTTGAATGAATAAACAGGCTGTGCCTTTTCTGTACTGCAGTAGCTTTTACTGTGTTATATTAGGTTATTAAAGAGTCATAACATCTTGTCTTTTCATGCTTGCGAGACATGACAGACTACTCTGTGCTCCCCAAACAATCATGCTTGCTGGAAGAAGGAGCTAGGTAGGGAGTGTACGATACTGGCTGTCTACTTTTCACAGTTCCACGTTGCAAAGCGTCTTTGCTTTGCCATTTTTAAAGCTGTGCACAGCTGAGAGACCCTTTCTGTCGGGACATGGTGAGACACGTTGGACGCAGCACTGATTTTCATCCATTAAGACCATTTTACCCTCGATAAACCAATCAACACCCATTTTCATTACCAAACCAGACCACAGCAGATTTTGTACAGTCTGTACCTGACATAAAATTGCACATTTTGCCAACATATCATCAGTAAGCATCTTATTAAAATGTCGAGAATATAATATTTGGCCCAGTATTGTGTTTCCTTCTAAATGCATTTGTTGTTGAAAATGTGATTTCTGAGAAACAGGGTTGATAACATTTTTGATTTTCACCCCAGAGGATATTTGTGACAGTCGAAATCTGAACATATGGATATGACCTACTAATATATGAATGACCTACTAACATCATCCAGGAAGCTGCAGCTTCTCGGCTCGGCCGGTTGCTTCTCTATCGCTCAGCCTGAGGCGTTACGTTGGCCCTGTGTTAGAAAACGGTCACAGCTGTGTGAAAGTTTCTTCACTTATTCTTCAGCTGTAAATTAAGCAATGATACAAGTAAGGTGCCTAACATGTCACATATTAGTGCACAGTCTCTAGGATGTGGATTTGAAAGTGTATTAATTGCAGTGTATTAATTTGAACCCAGAGCAAAACAACTCAAAAGCCTGTCCGCTATAAAAACCCCTCTGACCTCAGGCAGGGAAGACCAAGTGCTGCTATGGAGTTTGGGATTCCTGTGGCCTGTTTTAGAGTCATGCAGCTCCACCAATCAGAATTAACTATGTCAGCTGCTGCATTTCGGTTGCCATGCAGAAAATTTTTTGCATCTGTATTTCAGTCATCTCCTGCAATTACAACAAGAACGGCTCTGCTTTCTGAAGTTCACTTTCAGTTCAAAGTGAATGGAAGAGATCCTGCTAATATGAGAAAAATAAAGTGTTGACCAAATCTACAATGGACCCGAACTGAAACCAACACACCTGATCCAAGCAAATCTAGCTCCAGTCCACACAGATGCAATGGATGCACTTAACTTTGTTCTCCAGCCTTCCATCCACATATGGTCCCTTCAGCTACAAAATGCTAAAATCAAGCTTCAAAACAGGGCTCCACAATCTAACTGGTGACATCATGATTAAGACGTTCATCTTTTATACACAGTCTATATTTAAACAAACATTCTTAAGTTGCCCAACAGTTGCATCCTGTCTTTGATTAGTGATGTTTGACCAGTTCTTCCAGAAACATTTTCCTAAAAGAGTTTCCTAACCATGTTGTTGTGTTCATGAAGATAACTTGCAGCTACAGCCACACGGGGTTAACGGTGTTAAACGTAACATGGCATGAAAAACTAAGCCATGTTGACACAAAGACAATCTGCTCACCAGCTGACCAGCGGCAGTGCGGGATGAGGCTGTGATGCAAGTCATCTGATCAAGGGGGGGGGGGGGGGATTTTCCAGATATTCATTTAATCACTCCACACAGAGTGGACACCATCTGAGCTCACCGTGAAACAGAAGTCAGCTTCATCCAACTCTCTGAGATCCAACAGTGAAGCTTTTTGTTTGTTGTACCACCAAAAAAATTTAAAATCTAAAAAAAAAAAATAAATAAATATATATTTATACAGCAATCGCAGCGCAAATTTGAGATACTAAACAAATCCCAGCTGGCAAATACTTATATTTTGTCTGTTTTGAAATTTTCATCCATTAAAGGTTTAGATTGAAAAATAAATAACAGTGCACAGCATCAAGGGGATTAGTATTTTTTAAGCTTTCTTACTCTTAAGTACAGGAAATATGTTTTTGCATATTACATGGGGATTAACTTTTCATTCCCTTGCCTGAACGATTTGGTGTTTAAAACAGTGTGAATCAAACACTTTCCACAGCAACATTTTAAAGACTGACCTCAGATCAGTAAGGCTTCGGTTCACAGTCACTGGGCTTACTGCAAAGGAGCAGCTGAGAGTAAAACGGATGTTATTCAGGCAGGTTTGATTTTTCTGCTTTTCTGCTAATGAATGTAATCGTGACAGCGTTTGATCTAATCCATGATTTTGTGTTGATGTAATCACCAGGGGCGTTTCCACGGGATCGCACACCATCGGATGAAAGCATGAATTAATAGAACGTAAGTTATTACATTCTCTCAAGTACTTTAATGAAGATTTCTGTAGTTCTACTTTCTGCTTCTACTCAACTCCATTTTGGATGCAAAAATTGTTCCTCACACCGTTTATTTTAACACTTTAATTAATTTTATTTGTAGTTTTAAAATAAGAATCAATATATTTTACCTCATAATATTTTATACTGTATTATTATTATTACTATATGTAAACATACCTAGCAGTAATAAGTTTATTATCTACAGCAGTAACATTAAAGTGAGGTACACAGCAATGAATTAAGTAGAACTTTAAGTAGAACCACATTTCATGTTACACCACATGTGCACTCAGCTGAATCTATATTAGAAGAGGGAACGGTCATTTTTTGTCTCACCTCCTGCTGCAGATCGCTCGTGTGTGGGGTTTTGAATTCAGTGGGAGTTTATGTGTAAGTAATATGTTTATGGTGGGGAAGGTGCTTTTAAAGGGATTTTTGAAGCACAAATTCCCCATTGAAGGTAAGTGAAATCTACAAAAGTATTACTAAACAAAAATGGAGTATAATCATTATACTATTAGTGTCTCCTTTTGGAGAAATTCACTTATTTACTTTACTGGTGTCACAGCTTAATAAAAGTGATCAACTCAAACTAAAGGGGCACAAACTGACCACAATCACTGGACTTCTTTCTTTATGTCTCACGCTGTCACTTTACCCTGTTTTTCTCAAATAATCTAAACGTCCTGTTTGCCTGGAAGCTACCTATCTTGAGCTTTGATGTTGAGCCTGATGAACATGTAAGTATAAAGAGGTTTTGAGGGGTGGGCGTTTCTTATTCAGTGAGCTGCATTAAGCATTGCTTATTGTCTAAACCTGTGAGAGATTCAGCTTCACTGGTTTCAAAGAGCGTTTGATCTCTGAGGCGGAGATGGTTCAGTCCAGGAGACAGGAGACATGTCGACATCCATCAGGATCTCTTCTCACCGTTGGCAGGAATTCTTCAAAGCTGATTCACATTCAGAATCAGCTCAGCCACCTCCATATGTTCCAGCTCTGCTGTACAAGAGCTTGTAATGTATTATTAAGCCATCCTACAGTATAGTACATCAGTGGTAAAAATACCAATTGTTGAAGAGCCTACTGTCTCTGACATCTTGCTGCAGGAATTTTCCTAAAATTTCCTCTGGCCAAAGGTAAGAACATCTGCCAGCTGCTCTAAAATAACATAATTAAAATAACAAATAGATTAGATCCACACAAGAGGACCAACATTCAGAGGGGGCAACGCCTTTGTTTTATATGACCATTAGTATTAATATTTTTAGTGGAGAGTCACGGCGATCATTCAAATCCATACAAAAAACAAAGAGAGTCAAGTGCCACATTTTTATTAGCAGTGCTCCAGACAGGGCCCCTCTGAGACATCTGGACCCGATTATTTTACTCTCCATTCATCCCACAAAAGCTCCATGAGTTCAGTCACTCCCTCATTTGTTATGTCCTTGCATCAAACAAACAGTAAATAGATTTTGGTTACATGCAAATAAAAATTCAGCCGGACTTTCTGTGTTAAACCAAACTGCAGTCATTCTCTGTCTTAACCAAGTTATCCAAAAATATTGTAATCTCTACAGATACCATATTACTGTGAACATATTACTGTTCCATTCATTAACAGCAACTTGCTAAACATTTTTCCTCATTAAACGGCAGTATATTAAAAGGTAATACAGCAGCAGTTATTTGTACAGAGGAAGGTTTGACTCTGTTATGGCAGGTAAGACCAAATGGAATCCACAGAGCACCGTTAACATGCCAACAGGACGATGATCACGGTCACATCCTGCACATTAGGAGGTGGAGGGGTGGTGATCGAGTGAGTCTGAAGTTTGTCAGCCCGTTGTATTAGTTGCAGTTTTTGTCCTGTTTTACAGCTTTGTGTTTTGCACTTCTTATTACGCGAGGCTGATTTGCTTGATTTGTTTCTTTCTTATCGCCACTTTTATTTGTAGTTTAAGTTTAAATCCAAAATGACGTGACCAAAATGCAAAAAAACTTTGTGTATAATTTAGATTTAGCAGCTTTGTGGAAAAAGTGTAAGGGAGTGAGCATGTAAGGGTTGTTTTTAGAAACTCTTCCACCTTATAAAACTGAATCTGTGTAACAGCTGATTTGTAAGATGTGTAGAAGAAGAACCTGACGACTCTGCCTGTTCATGCAGCTACTGTTTCTGTGCCACATGTGCACATCGTTCCTTTTGCCTGCATGATTTGTGGGGTTAGCAGCATTTAATGAAGGCAATATTGCACATTACAAGATTCAGACATTAATCTAAAATACTTCTGTGTACTCTTCTTCTGTTACTGTCTTTTTCTGGCATTCCAAATAAAAGCACTCTCCTGGCAGCACAGCCACAGGTACTATAGAGGTTTTTGTTTTTTTTCCATCAAATTTGGTGCAGTTTGCAGTAAAATGCACGAGTGCTTCCACATTGTGATGTAATCCCAAAGGGGATTTGGATCTCCTGGAGACCCAAATCCCCTTTGGGATTACATCATCTGCCAAACCAAACATATGGTGCTTCTTCCTTGGTGCATCTCACAAACTTCTGTAACTTATGATTCATTGAAATACTTTCCTCCCAAAAGGGAAACCACTACCTTCAAAAATACATACACAAGAAGACCATCCACAAAAATTACTGTATCTGTCTCACTTTAGTGAAACCATTTGGCAATAAAACACAATAGCTTCTCAGTATCTAACAATATACTGAAAAACTACTGTTTTTTTTTACCCATTGAATAAAAAACAGTATTTTTTTACTGCCAAACAAACATTTTGAACTGGTGCAGATGGTAAATAAATCTGGCCCACAGTCTTTTTGGTCTCTCTTGGATCAGATCTGCTTAACAAGATGTTTCACTTACTCCATACTGCAAAAGAAATATATAGCGCATGGAAAGAAATATATAGCGCATGAATAAATGAATGAGGTGTGAGAGGACTCACCGCACAAGCACCCTGACAGTGACAGAGTGCACGAACTGAAGGTGACCTGGTTCCACTGTCTGCCTGAGTTGAAGTGATCAAAGATTCAACAGCTTTTCTTCCACGAGTGCTTGGAGCACCCAACCATTTTGTATGGTTCATATTCAGGCGTCACAATTGCTGAAACTAATTGGATTATTTTGAAGGCTGAAAAGTTCAAAGAGGAAGGTGGGCGTTCAAAGACATAAGCCTAAAGGTGTAAAAAAAAGAAAAAAGAAAGAAAGAAACAGCAGAGCATGAGACTGTAAGACGCTTACTTCAAAGTAGGCCTGTTTTAGAGTGTGAGGTCAGAAGGTTGGGGTGGGATGGGGTGGGGCTATGACCCTCTGTCCTAGTTATCCTGTTAACATGATAACATGAGCACAGGAATCTCCTGCAGAGACAACGTGCAGGTGAAGGAGTTCACTGGAAGCTTTATAGAACTTGAACAGTTCTCCTTTGGGAGATTGACTCTCATTGCAAGTTATCGGTTGCAGCTGGTTGGCCAATCAGATGAGTCACTCACTGTGAAGTCACAGAAGCAACCATCCAGTCCCCTTTCAATGCCGCTGCTTGTTGCCAGGGTTGTTTGCGCCCTGTGGGGACAGAGGTGGAAGTAGAGCAGAAAATGTTAATGGAGAGTAGAAGGGTTGTAGATCTGCCACCTGAGAACAAACATCACACAGATGTTGGCTTGTTGCAGAAAAACCAGGAGAGGCGAAGAGGTTAAAGAGATTACACCAGAAGCAGCAGGTGAAGCAAAAACTGGCCTGGCAATCCTCACCTGATACTGTACCTACTGACATGAATGAAGAAAGACGGATGGACATGTGGACAGTCATAAACTTCTCACCTTCAGGAGGAACTTTTCTCCTTTATGAATTATGAATCGGGGGGGGGGGGGCATTAGAGAAAACATGTTGGCTAAATTCAAAAACGCTATCTGTAAAACCACAACATGAGTAACACGACATTAAGTTTGTTCCACTACTTCACATGAAGATGGTGCACATAGATGCATAGTCTGTTTCCCACCAACAACTTGTACAGTAAAGTAGAAAAATATGTTCTAATATGTTCTAATAATAATAATAGAATAAATAGAAAGAAACTCAGGTTGTTACCACACAGTTATACAGACAACAAGCATGATGATTAAAAATAAAATATAAAATTTATGTCAGTATTATTATTGCAGCGCTAACCATTGCACTGCCGTACCACTCAATGTTAATAACTCTTAAAATATCACAGTTCTAGATGCATTTGATTTGGATATATAGATTTAGATATTGTGATGGGAAGGTTGGTGGTTTGATTCCTGGCTGCTCCGGTCTGCATGCCAAAGTATCTTTGGGCAAGATACTGAACCCCGAGTTGCTCTCCGATGCAACCGTTGTGTGTGAGTGTGTGTGAGTGTGTGAATGTTAGATAGAAAGCACTTTGAAGTAGGAAACAGTGCTCGTATCAATGTGTGAGTGAATGCAAATGTGCTGTATAAAGCGCTTTGAGCGCACAACTAGAGTAGAAAAATCCATTTACCAAAATATTCAGTATGAATATTAAACTTCCAGATAAACTCCTCGCGATGATGTATGAACAGCTGACACATGAGAAGAGTAGCTAAGCAACAGGATTTTGAGTTCAAACTCAGGCCAGGACAGACCTCTGGAGGTTGCATGTTTCTCCTTTCAGTGTGCCCTTGACCTGGATCTAGAGACGGTCCCCCGGCACTGCGCGGCAGGCTGCCTGCTGCCACTAATACTTGGATGAAATGAACTTCAGTAAAGATATCCAGAGAAAGAATCCCTTAGACACACCTTGAGCATTTAAGGAACAAAACAAGAAATCACCCCACCTCAGGTGTGATCCTTTACCTAAATGGAAGGCTTTATATCTTGACCCCCCTCCCCGCCCCGCCCCACACACACACACACTTTTTTTTAAATCCCACACATGTTGTATGTGTGTAGGATTAAGCCACACAAGCCTGCCTTGTCTGTCAATGTGTTTCACCCACTATGCTTAGATCCTACCCAGAGGAAAATTTCCCGCTCACAGCAGTCTTTCCTTTGTCTTACCAGAAATAAATCATCTTCTTAGTTGGAGATTAGACACTCTGACTTGTTTTGCCAACCCCAAAACCGAAACAGAGGAGAAATACAGCACAGAGCAGAGGAGCTAAGATGAGAGGAAGGATTCAGAAGCTGAATTTAAAGCATGAGAAAAAACTCAGTTAAAGCACATCCAGGAGAAATAGACTAGATAAGAATACTGTAAATTTTCCTTTAAAGTGGCATCTTATTAAAAATCTCTTTGATGTGGACACACACACACACACACACACACACACACACACACACACACACACACACACACACACACACACACACACACACAGGCAGCTCTGTGTTACTGGCTGTTTTCACCTTTTTTAAATTAAATGTAAATGTGCCAACAAGGCTCCGGGGTCCACTGTGACCTGTGACCTCCACACAGCTGCAGAGGAAAGGTTTGTGCGACACGGGTCGGACTACATAAGAGAAACTTGAAGTTCCTGTAACCCAGCAGGAGGGGTTCATAATTAGAGTGTCCTGCTGATTTTAATGCACTGGCTAATACTCATACTTCAAAGGTCGGCATTTCAAAGTAAAGGGGAGAGAGGGGGAAATGTTTTCATTAAGTACAAATACACTTGACGGAGGAAAAGGAGAAAAGGTTCTTTTATGGCAGCCTTCAGAGTCAGTGCCACAGTTAGTGGAACACCATACTACATTTACAATTTTGATATGTGCTGCATTTACTTTTATGTTTAGCTTCAGCTGAAGGGAGCGACTGCTTTTAGTTTGAAACTGCATTTTTGAGCCCTTATAATTGTTTCGATTACAGTTGGCAGCAAACCTGTTTTCATGTGGCAGCTGATCAGGGCCTGTGATTGGTGTGTGAATAAACCAGCTCTCATCAGCTTTCCTGTGAAACTGAATTGAGCACTGCTCGTTGTGTGTTACATGTTCATGGACAGCTTAAGCAGCTGTCCATGACACTTACTGGTTGCTATTGTTGCTATGAATGTAGCTCGCGTTAAGTTGTTCTGACCCGTCTGGACTGATGGGTCAGAGGGTGTTACTGTGAGATCATTAGCTACTGGAGATGAAGGGCTGCTCTGCAGCAGTGGCTGTTGTGGGTGGTTTGGGCCTCAGTTTGTTGGTTCTTTGGGGGCAAAAAACTCATATTGTGTGGCCATTTTTTTATCTTTGTATCCCTTTTGACCCCACCTATCGTTTCTCACTGACTGGATGAATGTGCTGTAAATACCGTGTGCTGAGACAAACAGTCACAGAGATTTCTACAGCTATAATTTTGTGGAATAAATACACAACTATAATTTTCTTAAATAAATACACTGCACCTGGACATGTACAGATCAGATCTAAGCTGAGAATCAACATCGCAAAATGTGCCTTTCACAGCTGAAACTCTGAAAATAACCATTTCCTGTCCGAGTTAAATGATCTGCATACCATGTTAATCCGGCTGCTCCATCTGGCTTCATAAATCTAAATCTGTATTTTAGCATATGACCTGTTACATGCGTTGAATGACAAACGCAAAATCTGTTTAGGTTCAGATCCTCTTTGTAAACTGTGTCACGCGCACAAGTGAACACTTGTTTTTTTTGTTTTTTTTTGTCTTCTTTTATTCATTTTTTCCTGTCATTTGATTCAGTCTTACAGCCACATGTGACAGTTTATACAACACTGCAAACAGTGACACATTATATATTTTAGGATTTGGAGCTGTGTGTGTGTGTGTACTGCTCAGTACAGGCCTTTCGTGCTCTCTGCAGTTGCTGATCTCTGTGAAGAAATGTGTAAAAATCTGAAACTCTCCCTGAAACATACGAACACTGCAACTATCGCGGCCACATCGAGGGGAAAGCAAGGCCGTTTTTTGAGGCTTTTTTTCCCCTGCATTTTATCACAATTTGTCTTGTGCTTTACCACAAGCTGTCTGTCATAAACCATAGTAAATCATGTTTATATGAGTCATTTAAATACTCTCCTCCCTAAGTTCTGGGCACTACAAATACACATGAAACAAGCTTAGCTGCAAATATAACTGTGCTCATGCCTTTCAGCCAGAAAACTGTCACTGCGCCTCATTACTAAAGTGTTTATAAAACCATCAGCACTGCACATATTTATTGTTAAAGGAAAGGCGCTCACTGTACGCAAACTCAATTAACAAAATTTCAAAATTAATGTAAACAACAGTGGCCTGTATATTTCTCACTGGTGTGGCCAAAAAACATGTCTAAGGTTATCATGTGGGTATAAAGAGATATTAATGCTGAATGGATGAATGAAACAGTCACCGTAAGAACAGGATATAATCTGAGTCACTGGTAGTATTTCATTTTAAAATGGACTCTGTCTTTGCTGAAGGAGACAAGGTCAGAGATGGCTTCGCCCACAGGAACGTCAGCTCTCATTAGAGGAAGAGGTGGTGGTGGTGGTGGTGGTGTGTGTGTGTGTGTGTGTGTGTGTGTGTGTGTGTGTGTGTGTGTGTGTGTGTGTGTGTGTGTGTCTGTTTGGGCATGAATCAGTTTATAAAATCACATCCTAGGAATACTTAAAAAAAACCCCTGTAAAAATCCCAATAAGTTAAGACTTAGTTTAGACATGAAGTGCTCATGATAATATGTGCAATGTCCTCTGAAGTATTGGAAACAAGATGGAGTGAGTGAGAGAGAGAGAGTGTGTGTGTGTGTATGTGTGTGTGTTTGCAGACACCCCCTGCAATAAATAAAACACAGTGAAGCATCAGTCTGACACACTGTCACCCCTCCCTAGTCTTTCCTCATCTCTCCTTTAAAATGAAAATGAAGTCCTGGATTCACATGTTTGGTCTCATTATAAGAAGCTGTGAGAGGTGAGGCCTGAGAGAGGCTGGTAAAAGCCGAGGAATCAGATTTTTACAGCGTTTTAATTTCCTACGTGTCAGTTTTGAGCCCACAAATCAAAACTGTTGTTTTTTGTCTGTTCATTTTTTTGTTTGGACACAATTTCTTGGTTGGTTACATAATGATTATTTCTCCAACCACTGTGATTATACAAATTAAAGAGGGAAAAAAGCCACTAGTCTGCTGAAAATCATTAAAACCAATAAATGGAATTAAATTTAAAAGAGAGCGAGAGAGAGAAGAGATGAACAACTGTTCATTTTAGTGATGGTAACAAAAAAAAAAGTGTTTTATAACCAGTAACTATGGCAACATGGGTAGTATTTACCCTTTATGCACCTGGAATCCAGGTAGCCTCTTGTAAAACTAGACAGTTTCCAATTTGTAGCCGAGACCATTGTGTCAGCACAATATGCTGAGACAGCCTTCGACCACAAATCCAGATTATTCCACGGCGTTCCTGCTCTGCCATTCATTATCCCGGGTCATGCAGCTGCTCTCAGGAGGTTTGCCATTACAGTACAGTTATGATTGTCCCCTCTCTCACATGAAATATTGTTTCCTTCATCTCTGTACCAGCTGTGGTTGTCCATAGTGACTGAGCCACATTACAGGCTCTACGTTATGTACAATAACTTGCATGTATCACACTTTAGGTTAAACTGCCAGATTGGCCAGAGTGTGACCTTGTACACACTAACGTGTGAAACGTCCACCTGGAAGGAATGCATGACAAACACCTTTGCAATCCTTTGGGTATTTGCCTGGCAGCAGTGCTACAGTAGTTCTAGAGAACAGTAAATTCACTTCATTTTAACCCGTTTAACTTAAATCTAGGTTTCCTTAAAAAACAAAACAAAACAAAACAAACCTACACTGATGGGGGTGGTTGGTGGTGGTGGGGATTTCATACCCAGTGACAGTCAGAGTGCTGTTGCCTAGCCTGTAGAGGTCTGCGTGTCCCTCCATGGATATGCCTCCCCAGACCATCACTGACCCACCACCAAACTGGTCATACTAAACGATGTTACAGGCAGCATAACGTTCTCCACGGCTTCTCCAGAGCCTTTCATGTCTGTCACATGTGCTCAGGATGAACCTGCTCTCATCAGTGAAACACACAGGGCACCAGTGGTGGACCTGCCAGTTCTGGTATTCTACAGCAAATGCTAATCCGGCTCCACGGTATCGGGCAGTGAGCATAGGCCCCACTAGAGGGTATTGGGCCCTCAGGCCACCCTCATGAAGTCTCTTTCTGATTGTTTGGTCAGAGACATTCACACCAGGGGCTGCTGGAGGTCATTTTGTAGCTCTGGCAGTGCTCATCCTGTTCCTGCTTGCACAAAGGAGCAGATACTGGCTGATGGGTTAAGGACCTTCTACGGCCCTGTCCAGCTCTCCTACAGTAACTGCCTGTCTCCTAGAATCTCCTTCATGTTCTTGAGACTGTGCTGGGAGACACAGCAAACCTTCTGGCAATGGTATGTATTGATGGAGGAGCTGGACTACCTGTGCAACCTCTGTAGGGTCCAGGTATCGCCTCTTCATACATTCATACTATCACCAATTAATACATTAGGATGTTTTGTATTTGCTAGGTAGTGAGTCAACTTTGATGTAATTATTTATGGAAATTAAAATTGATGCATTGATGGTGGAAGACATTTTGTATAACAACAAAAAATAAAGCACAAGCATCAAGAATTTAAACAAGAATATGAGAAATTCTATAACAGTTTTCTGAGAGAACAGAAGAATCTTGATGACTACGGATGGAAATGAGCACTATTGTTAAAGTCTGTATTTTTGTTCCTTTTTAGAAGGGATGGGGCATGGTAGCGCCTGCTTGTGATTTAGCTTTTCTGATTTTAGCTTGAAGTATATTTTGGTTTTCATCCAACTACAGCAATGGCTGGTCAATAGCTTTACAGCCTTAAGAAAAGAAAAGCGTCACATGACTGTGATTTGCCAGCTGAACCTCCTGCACGTTGAGAGCCGGACCCTCTGAATGGCAGTGGGCGTCACGCTGGCTGACAGAGGAATGTGCAACAACAGCTCCAGACATGTTGAGCTAAACACAACCACATAGGCTTGTCAGGTGAGTGAGTTTGGATGGTGCCTTGCTCAAGCTTAACAATAAAAACAAAGGGTTTAATAATCGCTATAGCTCATTGCCGTGAATGCTGGTCAGTTTACTACTTTGAAAATGCTTTTGTTTCATATAATGCTTACTGCTTCACCAAGGCAACTGTGTTTGTTTGATAGGTGGGAAAGAAACATGTTACAACTGGACCAAAAAAAAAAATCTGCATATATTAATTCAAGTGGTCTGCTGAAACTAGAGTCCTGCACCTCCTTTGGGCTCTCTTTTCAGGCTTTAGAAAATCTAGCCCATGGCAAGAGGCTCTGGCCTGCACTCATGATTCAACAATAATAAAGAGACTGGCAAAAATGGCATCCATGGGAGGCGAAAACCACTGCTGACCCAAAAGAACACAAAGGCTCGTCTCACTTTTGCCAAAAAACATCTTGATGAACCACAAAATATTCTGTGGACTGACGAGACGAAAGATGAATTTTTGGAGGGTTTGAGTCCTGTTACATCTGCATAAAACTAACACAGCATTTCATAACAAGAACATCAGAGCAACAGTCAAACATGGCGGTGGTAGTGTGATGGTGTGGGGCTGATTTGCTGCTTCTGTTCCTGGATGACTTGATGTCATTTAAGGAATCATGAGTCCTGAAGGAGAATGTCCGGCCATCAGTTTGTGACCTGAAGTTCAAGCACACTCGAGTTATGCAGCAGGACATTGATCCAAAACACACCAGCAGGTCCACCTCTGGCTAAAAAAACAAAGCAAAATAAATGTTTTTTGAGCGGCCGAGTCAAAGTCTGTGCTCTCATGCTCGAAAACCCTCCGATGTGGCTGAATTAAAACAAAGAGTGGATCAAAATTCCTCCATAGACTCAGTTATCACAAATGCTTGATTACTTTTTCACACGGGTTTGAAAAGTTTTTTCCATTAATGAATGAAGGCATAATTTAAAACTGCATTTTGTATTTACTCAGGTTATCTTTGTCTAATTAAAACTTGTTTGATGATCTGAAACATTTAAGTGTTTCAGATCATGTTTAAGAAATCAGGAAAGGCACAAATACTTTTTTTTTTTTTTACAGCACTTTGTGTAGTTGGTCTGGTGGGAGGAGCTTAGAGAAAAGAGGGGAGAGATGCAGGAGGACGAATATTGATTTATTTATTTTAGATTTCTAATGCAGCTTTAACAAAGCGCTTCTAGAAGCAAGTCTCGTAACTTAACGTCCACCCTGGTGTTGCTTTCAGGCAGTGATTTTCCAAATCAGTGGGGAGAAAGCCATAACTTTAGATGACGGGCATAAAAATACACATAAAGAATCACCAGTCAAATCTGATTAAAATGAGAAAAAAAAGTTTGAAAGTTTCTTTAAAATTATTGATTGGCTTCAAGGACTTCGGCACTGTTTCAGAGCCATGTCTCTGCTGTGATACTTGGGAGATTTTTATTGCATATATAATTTTATCTTAATGCATAGTTTCAATACAATAAAGTGTATGACTTCTTTGAGCAATGAAAATGATGGACTACATGATTAGAAAGAAGTTATAGTTCTATAGCTTGCTGCTACAAAATTTGGCATAATGCCTGGTTGTGGCCACAACAGTAGCAGCATGGTGATTTGACCCCCCCACCCCCACCCCCCAATTGCAAAACTTATAATATAAAAATTGTGATCAGAGATTAAAGGTCATGAAACCCTTTTGCTGATTCCACAGGCCCCCATCTGTCCATCCATAAATCCATAACCAGACCACGAAGCATGGCAAAGATGGACTAATCTTTGTACAAATGCAGCACTTGAGCTTGAAGCTTACAGAGCTCATGCTGCTTTCCTCAAATTTGGTTCCAAACTTGAATTGACTCAACTTCCATGAATCTTAATCACAATCTGCATTTTTAAGCAACTTTATATGACAAATATCAAGCCAACATTAAACTGCCTTTCATCAACAAACAACACTACATCACTTTGAACTAAATCAGCTTAACTCAAATGCATCAAATTGGGATTTAAGTTGAACAAAGACATGAAGCGGAAGAAAATGGATGGAAAGTTTTCTTTGTTCCAGGATTCAGTTCATGAAATTATATGTGTGTGTATCTATGCACACACACAAACAACTTTCAACTATCAACGTTTGACAATTCTTTTCACCTAAAATCAACACACTTTGAAGCCCTAGTGCTCAAAGACCAAGAACCCCATTTTATCAGTATTTCTATCAAGTTTCTATCAAACCTACATTTTTTGTTGTTGTGCGCAGACAGAATTCACTGTAGCCACATCGTTAACACAGGAGCTGCTGCTCTCGTCAGCCTTGCTCAGACAGGAGGCAAACATCTGACCGAGAAGTATGTGGTAATGTCCAGGTGAGACACTGACTAAAAAACGAGTCAGCAGATGACTTCAAGTAAATAAAGGAGTGGGTTATGTTCAATGTGGCATGCACTGTGCAGAGACAGACAAACAGAGACCTCTTGTGGATTGAACGGTTGCTGAGTCCACTGTATGAGCCAGCGGTTGAAACAGCAGCTGTGATCATTATTTACAGATATTGTACTGTAAATACATAAGAGTGTAAGTAAATAGTAACTCTTGCAGTTAAAGTGCCCCATTTATTCATCCTTCATTTCAGTAGTCATGAAATTTCTGGCATGGCAAAATTTAGTCCGGAGCGCCATCTTCTGACAACATTGCAGAGTGAACAAAGCTAGAGGCATCAATATAAAGTTCACTGCTGACAGAAACACAAAGATAATTATTGTATTAACCTTCAGTTTGACTCCAAAGTACAATAGTAATTAACTGTATAGAAAACAAGTTAGACAGATTACATGTGCAGGCACTTAATCTTGAAAGAAATGAATGTTCCTTGCACTTCCCAAATTTTGTGCGTTCGCTTTATTTTGATAGCGGATTTGATTCAGCTGTTCTCATTCAGCTGTTCTTCCAAACACCCAAAGTGTTCAGTTGGATTCAAATCAAAGCACATGTGACCCAAGTTTTGAGTTCTGTTGGACAAGCTTAGATTATTTTGTGTATTATTTTGTGTGGCCCTAAATCACGCAGTGTAAAAGCAGATCGATTAGTGAGCCGTCCTTGAAGATTTGCATACATGCAGATTTGTGTTAAAGTAACAAGCCTGTTTTGAAAATGCAAGGAGTAGAAAGCAGAGATATTTGTGTTAAAATGTAAGAAGTAAAAGTAAAAAGTTGTCTGAAAAAAAGATACTCAAGTATAGATACCTGAAAATTCTAATTAAGTACAGC